>CM026573.1:33278182-33663908 GCA_015143295.1 Tetracentron sinense | reverse complement strand
TGAAGATCGAGAATCGACATCGACCCAGTTTGGAAATGGTGGATGATGATAGGTTTAGGCGAAAGTATACCGAAAATATTATATTTGGAATGCGTTTGGGTCTTTGCAATTTGATTAATTGACTTCTCAAATTTTATCCATTAGGAATAATATTAATTAAAATGTTTTTTTTTTTTTACTTTTTATTGTTTGTTGTCAGGAGGGGAGCCGGCAACACACACATATTGGGGTTTTTTCGGACCATCGCAAGGAGGACCTAAGCGACTACTTTTATATTTTTTTTTCTTTGGGGTCTGTTGCTTTTATAAAACACTTTTGTTGTGGCGAGTATATTTATTTATCTTCAATGTTTGGCATGTTTTTTTCGACATGAATGGTTATTCTAGTTGGAATTATATATGCTTACGGTAACAAACATGTTTATTAATATTTTCTATGTCGCAGGGGTCCCCGAAAAAAACACTACCACATAAAAAGAAAAATACCCCCCACTTGCCCTAGAATAAATTCTGTCCTTGTTTTTTGACACGTTTCGGTGGTGGTTTTCACCCGTCGTGATGGGTAACAAAAGTATTGGACGGCGGTTGGGACCGCTGTGATATTACAAAAACTATTTCACTGCGGTTTAAACTTGCCGTGATAACATGACGCGGGTCGACCGCCGTGTCATTGGTCATAAATAAACGGCGGTAAAAGACGCCATGACAGAATTAAGAAAGGACGGTGGTAGGAACATGCCGTCATATAAAATCAACTTCTCAGCATGGCGGTTCAAAACCCAGATGATATTCATATAGTATGACTGAGCGATTATGCTAATGGTGGGTAGATATACAACGCAAGAGTTCATTTTAATAATCATATGAAAGTAGAAGCACGGCAGTTGTTAACCGTGGGCATTTAGTGATAGAAACGGGGATTCATTCAACGTCGTGCATGCCCGCCGCTACAGGATTCCCCGACAAGATAATCTTCGAGTCGGGGCTCTCCCACACCCCATACCATCGCCCCGAGTACACTATGACGGCGGGTGGTTATGTGATATGGCATGACGGGTTTGAAACCGCCGTCAAAAAAACCCCTTGAATATTGTAGTGCCTTGCCCGGTAGATTATCCAAGCTTTGAAAAGACAATGGAAGATTCGAGTTGATGTCCAGAAGTTTTTGAGACATCTAACAACTGATAACTTGATGAAATTCACGATGGAGAGGCAATGAGGTTTTTTCAAGTGGGAAGAATCAATTAGAACCAAAACAAAAGGTGAAATTTGTACCCATTTTATTAAGGGGTCATGCTTTAATTTAACGTAAGTTTTCCAATAAAACGCTAAAATTTCTACCACCTAACTATGCTCAACTTTATATCAATGCCTTCACCATTTAAGGTAAGGTATGGGTGCTATTTCTGATATATAGATTACTTTTATTCACTCTCAAGTTGAAACATTTGCTAGAAATAACAGCAGCAACTGGTGTCGGCTAGTCTCATTTTATGTCTATGAATTGGGGGACTCGGGATTCGGGATGAATTAGTAATGATGAAACCTAAAATTCTAGACTAAGCTGTACAATATGCTTTAAAGACTAAAAACTAGTTAAACCAGGTTTGGGAAGATTGATTTCTATATTGTAGATAGCAGAGGTTTCCAACAATAACCTTTCCAAAAATTAAATTGATTCAAAAAGCATATCCTAGTACCTCAAATTGTGTAAATCTAGTTACACAAAAACATCTCTATAGGCTAGCTCAAATATTGACAAATTAGATCAAACCAATATCCAATTATAGTAACTGGGTGATTCATCCAAAATCCTTTGTTTATAAATATTTTTTTAACGTTGAGAAAGTGTACATCAGTCTTACAGTGTCCTAAGAAAGTAAGTTTAAGCTAATTTGCAGTGATGCAAACTAATTAAAAAATTGCAGAACGACCCTCGAAGAAGAGACATTGTGGCGTCTAAGGTTGCGATTGTCATTCTAGAAAGTAAAAAGGATTGTCTATCCTGATGAAGGCAACTTTCTGTGATGCAACGCATATTAGCTGCAAAAAAAACCAGAACAAACTAAGAAAGAACATTTGTCGTACCTAGGAAAGTTTTACACCATCGTTATTGGCTCGGGAGCTGTGGCAAACATGGTTTTGAAGAAATGCTCCAAAAAATTCAACTTTTCAAGCTAGAAGCTCATCAACCCTACCAAAATATCATGGGTCATAAAGGTATGAAACTCATGTTAAATTTTTCGATGGACAAATTATAAAGATGTTGTATGGTTTGACAGGTTGCCTATTGGTGTGCTCAAATATAATTAAACCCCGAACGTACACTTTCTATTGTAACATAGCGGCAAAAATGGGGTCGATCCACAGAGACTTGTTAAATGGTACTAAGATTAATTTGGAATTTCTTAATAGATTTAATAAAAACCGATTTAAAATTTTTATGATAAGATGATAATTAAAAAATAAAATAAACTAATTGAACAAATAAATCTTTTGTTAAAGTAGAATGAGAATATGCGATCCGGATTTCACCAAAAATATAATAAGATTTGTAAAGTTTATGGTTTTTTGTGTTGGCTTATTCCAGTGTCAAAACAAGTAAGTCTAAGTGTCTAGGTGTGTGTCTTGTGTCTT
This sequence comes from Tetracentron sinense, assembly GCA_015143295.1. Lineage (NCBI taxonomy): Eukaryota > Viridiplantae > Streptophyta > Magnoliopsida > Trochodendrales > Trochodendraceae > Tetracentron > Tetracentron sinense. The sequence goes on along the minus strand of CM026573.1, from coordinate 33,661,272 downwards.
GCCTTCAAGAATCCACGACAAGTGAAGTTGATGACCGAAGAAGACTGGTTGAAGAATCGATTGATCATTTCCTTCGTTTCACTCATAGGATGGTAAGTGACCTAGATACCATACTACCATAGGTGGGAATTGACTTAGAATAATCATAATAAGATACCTTAGGTGGTAAGTGACCTAGACTAATCATATGGACCCGAGGTGATTAGATAAGTAGTGCAAAACCAAGTTCAAAATTCTGAAATTTTTGAAAAAACCAAGGTTGCTTTTAGGTGGCATATCTCCCAAACCGTAGCCCGGATTTTGTCCATAATATATCAAATCGACCGCGTCAAAAAGAACTACAACTTTTATGAAGGGTGCGAAAGCCAAAAATGATGTTTGAAAAACCGGGTTTTAACCTCAAGGTTGACCCTGACCATTAAGGGTCGACCCTGAGTATGAAAAATTTCTATGGCAAAATGAGGCAGAAGGTTGCAAATATGAGGGTCGACCTTGGAGGATACTTGGGTCGACCCCCCTCAAGCCAGGCCGACCCCTTAGTGCAATCAACAAAAAAATGTATGGGGTTTTCGGTCAGAGAGTGTACAACCCACTGATCGACCACCCTTTAAGACTGGTCGACCGCCCCACTACTGTTTTGCCCGGAAACTTCCTAAATTGATTAGGAATCCGAGAATTAGTAATTGCTAAGGACTCTATGCCTATAAATAGACCACTAACTCATGGGTTTTAGGATTTTTAACATTTTGAGAGTTCCAAAAATCTTAAAGAGCTCAAGCTAGTTAGGGTTTTGTCTCAAGAAGAAGAAAAGCATGGAGATCAAAGTTCAAGACCATTCGCAAGCGATTGATCGTAGGGAAAGCGACCTGAGAGAGTTTCAATATATTGTGATATGGGCTACTATTTTATAATTTTAAATTGATAATGATGATGGAAATTGTTATATGATTATGGGAATGATGATTTAGGATTTCGAAGGTATATATGATAAAATGGTGAAGATGAAATTGTGATTAAGGATTTATGATCATGGAATTGTGGTTGTGAGATTATGATTACGGAATTATGAATATGGAAATGTGATTATCGGATTGTTATACTATGATGTTGATAACCCTATTAACATGATTTGAGTCAAATATCCTACATGAATGATAAATATTATAGTATGATGCTCACATGCTAAATTAGGATTATTTATGCATATATGATGATTGAATTCTGATAGATAAATACTTAAAGGATGATATTAATAATCTCAAATTTTCTAATCATTGTTGTATGGATAGCTTTGGTGGAGTTTCGATGGTGAGATATCGGAATTTAAGGGATAACCTAGATGGAAGTCAATTGTGACACTTAAACACATGTTCACAGCATGGTAAGTTATTAAGTCAACATAAGTCTCATATGATCATGCATTAATACATAACTAACATAACTCTAGTATGAACCTTGAAATTTGGTATGGACCTTGAAAACTGGTATGAAAATTATAAACTAATATGAAATTGGAAATCTGATATGGACTGACTTGTTACTGTTATGATTTTACATGTATTACAACTCTATACAAGTCATGAGTCTGAACATGCTATGGAATGTTGATGTGAATATGCTCACATGTTTTCCGTATTATGATTATGTAAATTATGGTATCTATGATATTACTGAAAATGCATGATATGATATATTGTTAACTGTATTTTATATACACTTGGCATTTCAATGCTCAACCATTATTGTTAGCATGTTCAGGATTTGACATCTGCACACCAGGGCCTTGGATTGATGAAGAATACATTGAGGAGCCCAAATATGATTATCGGAAGGGAGAGATCGATTTGGATCACTATCCATACTATTGATCAATTAGTTAGTTTATTTCAATTTAAAGTAGATGTAATAGAGAGATTTTAAAGATGTTGCTTAGGTTTAAAATATAATTGTGATCATAATGGATGATCCGAATTAATTATGTTAAATTTGGTCACCCGTTGAGATGATTTATATTATTTATGGACTAGATTGATTATTAATATTGAAGAAATTTTAGACTCATATTTAGTTTTCCTTGCATGTTGATAAGTAGTGGATATGAAGTATCATGGGCCCAAAGTCTCATTTGATCAATAATGAGATTTTGGGGCACAACAATTTAACTCTCTCTTTGGGATTTCTAAAACTCTTAGAATATTTTGAAACCCTAAACCCACGAGTAGAGGGCTATTTATAGAATTAGGAATCTTAAACACTGAGTAATTCTCGGAAAAAACATCCAAATAGAAGTTTTTGGGCGAAATTGTCATCTGGCGGTCGACCGATGGGATTGGGCAATCGACCGGTGGTTAATCGATTAATCAATCATAGTGGATGGTCGACCGGTGGGTCTTCTCCTCTCTGCCGGATTTTCCCATACATTTTTAACCCCTTTATTGCGTGCACCGATCGACCGGTGGGTAGGGGGGTCAACCGGTCTCCCATGGTTTTTGATTATTTCCTCTTTTTCTTCTTTTGAACACTTGAACAATTGCACATGACATAGTTATCTACATAGAATGACATTAAATGTTGTAATTTGAAACATATCAAGATTATCATTTAATTGCATGGATTTCAAGACAAAGAATTTTGGGTCTCTACGTGAAGTTATGGATTTGAAATAACTAATTTTTTTGTTAGACACAAATAACACACACTATACTCACCCCACCCAAACATACATACACGGCCTAGACCACAAGGTCCTTGTGATATGACTTCAATACCCTTATATATTTATTCACTAAATAGTAATAGGATAATATAATATTTGATTTTTTGTCAAAATAAAAAACTCAATCAATGTCACTTACCCTTCCTTATCTCATTATAATAGTAGAGATATAAGAAATGAAGCAGCCTATGAGTAATCTTAAATATATTCTTGAAATTTAACCCTTTAATTCATATAATTAAGGGTAAATGTTAGGTTTGGCTTGACTTATTTTGTCATTTTCTAAAGTCATATCAACTCTAATCTTGATCCTTAATTATTTGAATTAAAGGGTTAGGATTTGAGAGTAAATTTGAGAGAATACTTGGGAGTACTCATATACGTCATAAAAAATAAGTATAGTTTCTTATTTTACGTGAAATTCATGTGGAATTTAATATCATTAATAAGAATTTATCGAAGTTATTCTTAGTTAGAATTCACAAAAAAATTGTTGAGTATTTTATATTAATAGTAGGTCTCATCAAAAGAGAATAATTAAATAAAAATAATTTTTAATTGCTAATGCTATTAAGTCATTTGATATAACATTTGATCCAATGTTCTAACTTTTAAATGAAACAAAGAATTAGTAAGCCAAAGTTATAAGTGTTCTAAAAGCTGAAGGACCGTGATTGTCCATCGTTTTGGATTTGTATACTTGCAAATGTATCACCTCAATTTGTTATAAAATTATTTTCCTAGGATTCAAGACCTATTGCAAAGTTTTCATCCTAATTTTCCATAAAATTATATTCATCCATGAGATTCAAGACTAACAATTTGTAAAACCTTTTAACAAAGGTGAACTATTAAAAATTATTAATAACTTAAGATAAGTAGGGATTCTCTAATTGAGTCCTTCCAAGTCTCTACTAGTAGAGAGTCCTTACTAATAATAATAACAAAATTAAGAGAACCATTTCCTACTAATTTTTAGTGGGTCTTACGTATTTATAAGCACTAAAATTTTAATTACTAAAATAGAATCTTATTAAAAAAATTATATAAAGTAATATTAAGGGTAATTATATCCACACAAAAAATTAATATAATTCTTGTCCTTTTATTTTAATAACGCACATAAGAAATTTTCAATAATTTTCTTTTAAATTTTCATTTTTGTATAATTTTGTTTCAATTATAATTGTAAAGTCCAAATTTCTGATTTGTAATTGGCTTAATTCTGTATACATAACTCAGTCAAGGTGTAATCTTAAGTTTGTTCATCCATGTTTAGAAAAGTCCGTGAAGATGAAGCTACCACTGAAGATGAAAATGCACGAAGCTTTGTTTTTACCATTTAAGATGGTAAGTGGCCTAGATACCTAGTTGCCTCAAGTGATTTCACCTAGATAACTTGTTTAACATAGGTGACGAGTGACTTAACTTATTATGAGAATTATAAGCATCAGAACAATCTTACAAATAAAGTAGCTCAAGCGAGCCTTGTCTGGTTCGAGCCAAATATGTTGGTTTGAGTGAATTCTGGTTGGTTCAAGCGAATTGGTCTCGGGTTCAAACCATTGAGATGTCTAAACAATTGGTGAAACTCCAATAGCTACGTCGTTCGAGCGACTTTGAGATAGCTCGAGTGAATTAATTGCCCTCGGGTTGGTGATTTTGTAATGATAGTAACTAACTCACTCGAGTGAGACCATGTTGGCTCGAGCGAGTACCGTAGAGACACTTCTTAGAAATTGTTAAAACTGTAATTTTTGAGTTGCCTATTTATACCAATTGTTCCCCAAAACAAATTTGAAGGACTGAAGGGTTATTTTTGAGAGAGTTAAGAGTTTCAAATTGCTCTCTATGGTTCCCTAACCGATTTGGATCAAACAACTTTTGTTCTCCTCTCCCCCTCCACTCTAGTATGCAAGTCTAATAAAACTTCACTATCGATCTTGATGTGATTTTCCATAGGTGTTGAAATTCACCAAGAGTTTCTTTAAACAATTACCACCTTAAAGCTCATCCTTTTTAGTGTTTTTGGCCGAAGTAATTTTGGATTCGTGGACTTGGTTGGTGTGATTGAAAGCCATTATTAATGGAGATCGATCAAAAGATCGTGGGGTGAGAACTTCAAGAAAGCTCGGCCAGTGAGGAGTCGAATCCATTGTCGTGGAGATCAAACTTACAAGTTCGTGGCTGTGGAAGCGTTGAAGAATTTGTACCGTGGATCGAGGTGTCGTGTCTTGTTCATGTAAGGTTCGAGTTTGTACTTTTTCTTATCTCTTAGTGATTGTTATTTGCTGAACGAGGTCCCATAGTTTTTTTTGTTTTTTTTTTTGAAATAGTTTCCACGTAAAAATCTTGTGTCTATCGACTTGTGTGATTGTCTCCATATTATTGCATTAAGTTTAAAATTAGGTAGATAGACCCTAGGAGACCTATTCACCCCTCTAGATCTTGTGAATTTATATAAAGGGTAATTTTAATTGGTATCAAAGTCATGTTCACTTTTAAGGTTAACTACCTAAAGTGTGATCGTGTCAAAATCCCTAATTATGAATCCACAAGGTAAGGAGAGTCAAGATGACTCCAAGTTTGAGAGAGATCTCGAGACAGCTTATGAAAAGTTGCACGAAGAATGTCTTAAATGAAGAAAACTAAAATTTCCTTTATCATTAACATGAAATCACCAGAAAAAGAATTAGATGCCTCAAAAATAGAAGCCAGTGAGTTGAAGGCTCTAATATCTTAGTTTGAAATCGATAAGGAGTCCCTACAAGAAAGAATAAGTTTTGTTAAGAAATAATATTCCTTTTCTATGACAACCAAAAAAGACTACAAATTAAGATAGTGATCTGGGAAAAAAATGCTAATGTGAACCTTGGTTAAAATTCACTAACTCCTAGGGTTAAAAAAAGAATTTCATATTTTTTTCTTTCTAAAAACCAAGAATAATTGGGTGAACCCTAGGGGTGGATAGGGCTTTCAAAGGGCCGGGTAGGGGTAGGGCTCAAGTCAGCCCTAGCCCTAGCCCTAGCCCTACCCTTCCTTATAAGAGTAGGACCCTAGCCCTTCAAGGGTCAGGATTGATTGGACCCTAGCCCTACTCTCAAGGGGTCGGAACAAAGAGCGGGATTTTTTTTTCATGGACACTTGACTGATTGTTACATGAAGTTAGCTTCAGTCTTGAATTTGAGAGATTGAGCATATTATTCCAAAACTGCTAAACTATAGCTATTACTATCGACGTATAAAACATATTGATCTTTTGGGATTCTCCAAACACGTTGTGAATAATGCCTCACCAAGAGATAGAGAACTACACAAATTAAGATATCTAATAAAAAATATTTAAAAAAAGAACTGGAAATACCAAATTAATCAATATTGGATGGATAAAAGGAAATAAATAACTTTCTTTCTTGTTGAAACTTTGATTTTCCCACATGATTTGGTTGTGTAACCTAAAAATAGCAAACCGTAGTCTATATATTGCAGTTTCATTGTATTGTAATGGGAGTAGGGCCAGGCTAACAAGGGATAGGCAGGGGGTGCCCTAGCCCCGCCCAACAGAGGAAGGGTTTGGGAATTTTGGGCCCTGCCTGGTCCAAGGTCGGGGAAGGGCTGGGTTGGGCCGGGTACCCTTCCACAAGGGTTGTTTTGACACCTTAGGGGGGTGAATCTTAATTACAATTAAGTAGTGTTAAAAGGGACAAATGGCGACCTCAGTGGCGTAACCGGACTCCTCGCGCTCTTTGAAAAATGTTTTGAAAGAAGAACATCTCGCCAAGACCCCGCCCACCCCTTTCTTTGCTATACCAAAAATGTTTCTAAAATTTTTTGGTTCTTAAAATGTTTCAACATCATATTTCAATAAGCAACGTTTCTCTCACAAATATTTTTTTATCTAAATTGTCTCTCAAATTTCTATACCCAAAATATTCTTTAATTTTTTTTCTAAATGCCATCACTAGGATCACTTTTCTCAATCTCTATCCCCTTCCTCTCTCACGTGATCAGATGATCTGTCTTTGATTTTTGAGAGGTCACCTAAGAAGTGTTTTGCAATACAAAAGATTAAGGTTGCAACTGCATCATGTATATTTTCACCATTGTCATTTTGAATTGTAGTTCCATCAGATGTAATCTTAACGGCACTAAGGATTGTTTATTTATCTTGGAAATTGAGATAGTGATCCCACAATCTTTTGAGTTGTCCTATGAATCCAGCGACAATCATTTGAGCTGCAGAATGATCTGAAGAATCATGTTTGTTTCTATAAATTGTGCTAATTGTGAGTACCAGAATTTCAACCTCCATTCCCGATCAGGATTGAACCCGATGAGGAATAACAATAAATTGTAATTGAAAAGAGAGTCGTCATCTATCTAATTCTGAGGGAAATAGGTTTCTGAAAATGTTTGGATAAGGCATGGTCAGGAAGTCAGAGGTCAGAGTAAAGGATTCAGTTGAGTTAGGGGAATGTGTTAGGCACCCCTAAACTCCCATCCGGAGATGGTTACCTACTCCCTAAGTCTAAATCAAAGTGGGAAAACCATAAGAGAATCTTGAAATTTAATTTATATGTTAAGCAGATATAATATTAACAGTAATGAGATGGACATGATAGAAACGGAATAGAGATTCTATCCTAGGGGAGCTGAACCTGATTAAGGTTGCTTACGTATCCACTGTTAGTGAAATCAAGCCACACATAGTTCCGGATGAGAGTTGATGGTTTGATTTGATTTGTTTGGACGATGAATGATTGAAAGATTTGATGGTTTTCGCTTCATTTGTGAGTGAAATGACCTTTTAAGCTCGTGCTAGCTAAGGAGCGATGGGGCAGTTTAAGCTCATATCGGGGAGCAATGGAGCAATTTAAGCTCTTGTCGGAGAGCCTGGTGTTGGGTACTTGAACAGGGTTTTGAACCGAGGTTCGGACATGGGTTTTACTAGGGTTAATCTAGAGTTTAGCTAGAGTGTAGCTAGGGTTAAGCTAGGGTTTAGCTAAGGATTAGTTAGGGTTTTGGCTGGATTTGAATCGGGATTTGGACAAAGGTTCGACTAGGCTAGGCTAGATTTGATCTGCGATTTGGGCAGGGGTTCGACTAAGCAAGGCTATATTTGATCTGAGATTTAGACAGGAGTTCGACTAGGTAAGGCTATATTTGGACTGAGATTTAGGCAGGGGTTTGACTAAGTAAAGCAAGCAGTGAAACAATTTAAAAAACAACTCTAAAAATAATTTAAACTACTAAAAGACAAAACAATACAGGGTTTTTTTAAAGAAAAGTTGCCTTCCGGGAAATCCGAAAATATTTTTGAAAATGAGTCTCGAGAATCAACCATTCGCAATTGACTTTCTCAGGAATCCGGATGCTACGAGAGGTTTTGATGAAGAAAAGGGAGAGAGGGGAGAGTGAATGAGTTAAGAAATTAGATAAATGGGGTGGGGTATTTATAGGATTCAAAAACAGCGGGGCGCTACTTGAAGTAGCACTCATTTTGGATAAAATCCGTGAAAAGCAAGGCGGTTGTGAACATTAAGGCAGCAAAAGGGGGCAAACTAGGGTGGGCGCTACTTGAAGTAGCACCCTCCCCTGACATCTTTTTTAAAACCTGCCGACACGACTTTGATCGATTTAACGGGGGCCTAATAAGGGCTAGGCGTTACTCTACTTGAAGTAGCACCCCGCTTGAGGGGCCCAAAAATCTTTTTTTTGGTTTTGTTTTTTAGGTGCCATGTGGCGCGCTCCAAATGGTTGAAAACTGATTATTGCGTTTTAAGCTTATTTCGACTCCGAAAATAGTCAAAATTGAACCGATAAAATCTAGAAAAATATTTTAAATAAAATGTGAAATTTTCAAAACTTTTAAGGGATATTTTGGTCATTTTGCACTCCAAGGGCAATTTGGTCATTTTTTACTGTTTTGAACCTGATTTTATCTTTAAAAAAGCCAAAATTGAATCAAAATTTTTTAATAAAATGACAACTTTATTACTTTTATAGGGGTATTTTGATCATTTTTACCTCATGGGCATTTTGGTCTTTTTTTTACCTCAGAGACGTTTCTGAAAATCGAAGAATAGGAAAAGAGGTTTTTAAAAGAGAGTTTTTAAAAGTGTAGAAAGAGAAAATAGGGGTGCAAAATTGGGGTGTTTACACTTACCATTGTTATTTTTTAGTATTATGGTATCGAAGCCATGAAAGTAAGTAAGATAACTGATTAGACGAAAGATATATTGAGGAATACTGTATATTGCTGTTATACTATTTATCAAAGAATTGTTCAGTATATATCACAAGTGTTAGGAGGTCAATAAGTTAGTACCTCTTAGTCGTTGATGAAAGCATTTTAGTGAAAGCAGAGACCGTAGATAACATTGTGAGAAAATACTTCATAATTCCAAATAATTATTATTGTAATAATATATTTTATCCTAACTATACTTCTTTCTATAATGAGTACTTTATTTAGATTCATGTCTTCTAGATCATGTTCATCAAGTAAAGAAATTATTAATAGTGAAGAAAGAGATTTTAAAAATATAGAGAAAAAAATTAGATAATTGGAAAATCCCAAAAATACCAATTCAACAAATATACAAAAAAAGTACATTTAAATTCTCAAGTGATTAGTCAATTAAAACTGTAGAACAAATAATTTCTTTATCAAATGATCATGAAACATTCAATCTGTTTAGCTTAAAAGCTTTAGCAAAACACAAATTAAAATACAGTTTCCTGCATATTGGAATTGTCCAAGTTGCAATCAAACCATTAGCAAAAGAAGGTTTAAACACTCAAGTACTTTTATATCATCGTGACTGTAGACATAATCAATTCCAAGATTCCTTATTAGGAATTGCTCAATCAAGTATCTACAATAGTCCAATCTATTTTGATTGTTCCCCAAATTTCTCTCTCACTCAAATATCCAAACATTTTACAATCTTTAATTTTAAATCTCAAAACAAAAGGCATAGATATGCTACCTGGTTCAGAAACTTTAGCTTTAATATAGATAATCCATTACAAGGTTATGGATACTATTGAAGCCCCTTTAGCTTACAACAAAAGTTCCAAATAAAAACTATTCTCATTCAAACGGATTTAACAAAATCCAAAGTGATAACTCCAAAATACAAAATTAACTGGAAAGATATAGATCTACAATTCGACGGTGTCTAGAAAATACAACACCTCAAAAAATAAATAAATCAATAGAAAACAATGATCTAGATCAAATAATTGAACATCCAAATGAGAAAGTAGAAATCAGATTTTCATCTTCTCAAAAGTTCAATTTTGATAATTTTGATATAAGGACATTTGATCATCAACCCTCTAGATCTTCATGTTCTTCAATTCTTTCCAATCCAAGAATAACAAATTTGTTAGGATTAAGAAACTCAAAAATATCTCAACCAATTTATACAATTAAAACAAAAGAAAGATTAAAACAAGAAGAAAATGAGTCAAATACTTCTCAACAATCTCATCCTTTATCACCAACACAATCTCAAATGCAAGATCCTTAAATAAATATGATCGATGCTGAATTCGAAATAAACAAACTCTTTATTCGTAAAGATTTTAATTTAGATGAAAACAATGAATTAAACATTTGGTATGTCGCTACTTTTGAAAACAAAAAGATCAAATTTTACAAGAATATTATCAATTTCTAAGAAAATATAAATGTCAGATGTATTTCTTCAAATGGTTTGAAATTTACACATAACAAAATCAATCTATTTTCCGTTTGTCGGAACTTTCAATGTAACAAGTAAATTCTCAATTCGTGGCAAACATCTAATAACAAAAATGTAGAATCTATACATCCTCTATTAGAACAAGTTCACACGTAAGATTTCTACAATTATAGCATCTCAATTTAAACTGAAAATTAATACTCAAGCTCCAAATGCTATAGATATTTCAAAAATTATGAAACAAAACAATTACACAAATCAACACCTAAACATAATAGGAACACAATTAACTAGAGTAGAAAATCTAGTCAAAGAGAAACTATTTTACCAATAGTTGACCCACAAGAGCAAACAGATAAACCAATGTTTACACCACATGAAATTCCACAAGAAATGTCAAAACAATTATCATGTAGATATCTTATAAAAAAATTGATGAAAAACTTAATTAATTAAATACAATCGTATATAAATGTTCTCAAGTTCCCTCTACCAATAGAAACAAAAAGTTCACACTATAATATCATAGAACAAATACCAGAATCCTATTCAAATATAATCAATGTTTTGACAACATTATCCAATATATTAGAATCTGATTTCGATGTTCAAGATATTGATGAATTAGAACAAAACATCAAAAAACATGAAGATAACTCAATTAACAAAATTGATTGGAAACAGGCTTTTCTACTCTAGTTATACAATCAATGTTCCATAGAATGACTGTCCAGGCTTTTCTGTCTGCTACCTGGTAACCCTTCAACAGAATATGATTTGGTCTGGCTGCCTCTCATCTGACAGTCACGGGTCAACACATGTCCCTTTTTAACCCCCTTAAATGTGGTTAAGATTTACTAACCGTTAGGTTAAACCATATAACCTTAGGTTTTTAGAAGAATAAATATTAAACAAAAATTAATCACATGAATTAAATTTCCTAACTTAGGGCAATTAAAAAGGCTCTGTAAATGAGGCTAGACGGTTTTGGTCTGGCAAGATTTTTTTTTTCCCTTCAACCTAATTAGATGCCAAGTATTTTAGTTGAGCTTGTGAACTGCCACACCAAACCTGTGGGAATCCATCCCGGACCACCCTAAGTGGGTGGGGATACATAAGTCGCACCATACCAATGGGTGCAACAAATTTACTCTTTCTAAGGCTTGAGTAACTTACTTTGGTCTAGCCTCTTTGGTTCCATGTGAGTCCCTTGTAACTTGTAACAATGGACAAAGATTCACTAACCCTTAGGGTTATATAATCTAACCTTGATTTTTAAAGGAAAAAAACTAAGGTTATGATTTAATTTTTTAAACAAAAAAAAAAAAAAACAAATACAAAAACAAGGATAAATTCTTTAACCCTAAGCATTAGGGAATTTTAACCACGGGTAAAATAGGACACACATCATTAAAGGGGCTTGGCCCGAGTAAGATACCCGGGCCTCAACCAAAGTGAACTTTATTTTTTTTTGGGAACTAGGGTATCCAGGCCTCTTAGAGCACCCGACTACCTCGATCCATGTAGATCCCCCCAGGGTGTAAATTACCTAATTACCACTTGAGTGTATGTAATTTAAATTAGGTCACTATATGATTAGTGAACTGTGCATTTGACTATGTTGTTGAATGCGCGGACCACATGTCCCTCATAACCCCATTTTTGAACTACGGTTAAGCTTAAATAAATTAAAGTTATTATTAATGTTTTTTTTAAACCAAGGTTGAAAGGAGGAAACCAGTGAGTGAATCAGGTGTTAAAATGTGTTCAAGTCGAGCTCGAGCCCAGGCCTATTCGATTCGGCTTGGCTGGAAGCTCGGCTCAGCTTAAATGTTAAATAAAAATTATACTATATATAAATAATATTATTATTTTTTACATTTTAAGTCGATGCCACGTTCGTTGCACGTGAGAGAGAGGGGAAGGGGAGAGGGACTGGAAAGAGAGACCCCAGTGAGGTATTTCGGGAAAAAAATTAAGTAAGGAATATTTTAGATATAGAAACTTGAGGGACATTTTGAATAAAAAAATAGAGTGACACGTTGGTTAGTTATAGAACTATGACGTAAGGACATTTTGAGAATCAAAAAGCTTTAGGTGTATTTTTGGTATAACAAAGAAAGGGGGCATGCGAGGCATTGACGAAACATTCTTCTTTCGGAGCGTTTTGCCAAGAGAGCAAGGAGTCCGGTTACACCATTGAGGTTGTCATGTGTCCCTTCTAATACTCCTTAACTGTTGTTAACATTCACCCACGCCTAGTGTTCACCCACTTATTCTTGGTTTTAAAAATAAATGGGAAAAAAATTTAACACTAGGAAATAGTGAATTTTAACCAATGTTTTTTTAAAATTAATATTTTTTTCTAAAAATCAAGGATAAGTCGGTGAACCCTAGGGGTGGGTGAATCTTAACCACAGTTGGAGTCCGATTGCGCCCTTGAGGTTGTCATGTGTATCTTTTGACACTGCTTAAATGTGCTTAAGATTAACCTACCCCTAAAGTTCACCCACCTATCTTTTGTTTTTTGAAAAAAATATTAATTTTTAAAATCTCTTATTAAAATTAAATAGCGACCCTAGTGGCTTAACCGGCCATAGAGAATTTCATGTCTACTGCTTTACAGATGGGTCGTGATACTTTGCGCGCCTGCGTTCCACCCAACGGAGCGCGTGTGCGGCTATTGCCCGCCATATCTCTTTTTTGTCTATTAATCTTGGTTAAACTTACCTAATGTGAAGTTAATAAAAAATATTTTTATTTTTTTTCAAAAAACCAAGGTTAAATGGATAAACCGTTGGGGTGAGTGACTCTTAACCATAGTTATGGATGTTAAAAGGGACACGTGGCATCCCGTGGAGGCATGTGATCATCCATTTCCCTTCTTAATCGTGGTTAAGCTTAATTAATGTAAAATTAATATTTTTTTGTATTATTTTTAAAAACCAAGGTTAAATAGATAATCCTAGGGGTGAGTGAATCTTAACCACAATTTATGGGTGTTAAAAGAGGCACGTGGCATGCCGTGGTTAAACTTGACTTATATAAAGCTAAGCAAAACATTCCATCACATTTGTCTTATATGAACGGTTATAACATGGGCTATTTGGAAATTACCAAAAATTAGGCTACGTTTATAAGAGATAAATAAATGAAAGAGTGAGGGGTAGTATAGGACTTAAGTACAAACTCAATCACATTTTTTGGTCTTACGTAAATAATTGTAATAAGGGCAATTTTGGAATTATAAAAAACTAGGCTACGTTTTTAACCAATGAATTTTCATTACTGCACGTGCGATGCACGTGTGAGAGAAGGGAGGGGGAGAGAGACTAGTAAAAGGAATCCTAGTGAGGGCATTTGCAAAAAAAAATTAAGGAATATTTTGGGTGTAGAAACTTGAGGGACATTTTGTTATAAAAGAAAAAGGGGGTGGGCGGGGCCTTGGCGAGATGTTCTTATTTAGAAATGTTTTGCCAAGAGAGTCATTAGTCCGATTATGCCATTAAGGTCGTCATGTGTCCCTTTTAACACTCCTTAACTGTGGTTAAGATTCACCCACCTCTAAAGTTCACCCACTTATCCTTGGTGTTTTTAGAAAAATATATTAAAATAATTTAATCATAGGAGTTATTGAATTTTAATTAGGATTTTAGTAATATTTTTTTACTAAAAACCAAGGATAAGTGGGTGAACTTTAGAGGTGGATACACCCCCGCCTCTTGCGCGAGTTGTAAGGGTGTGACCTTCAGTGAAGGGAGGTCTGGGGATCCAATCCCTCCACCGGGAGGTATGAGTTGCAAGAGCTCCAATGCCTAAGATAACATTTGACCGTACTAACGGAGGTAAATGACGTCGACACCCAAAAAAATAAACATTAGGGGTGAGTGATTTTTTTGGGGGGTGAGTGAATCTTAACCATAATTGGAGTCCGATTACGCCCTTGAGGTTGCCACATGTCTCTTCTGACACTTCTTAACTATGGTTAAGATTCACCCACCCTTAGGGTTCACCCACCTATCATTGGTTTTAGAAAACAAAATGAAAACAAATTAACCATATGAGTTAGTGAATTTTAATCAGGGTTTAAAAAATTAAATTTGTTTTTTAAAAGCCAAGAATAAGTGGGTAAAACCTAGGGATTTCTTGTGTCTCTTTTGACACCCTTAAACTGTTGTTAGCCGGAGATAAGTGGGTGAACCCTAGGGGTGGGTGAATCTTAACCACAGTTAAAAAGTATATAATAGTAGATAATTTCAAGTCTAAAAAGTCTAATATAAATGAGTAAGAGGGAAGTATGGAAATTAAGTAAAACATTTAATGAAAATTTTGTCTTATCTTTACTATTATAATGGGAGAGGCAGCGTAGATGATTTTTCCAAAATTCCCATATTACCCTTATATAAAAACAAAATTTTGATTCAATGTTTTGCTTTAAAACCCAAACTACCCCTTGCCTTTTATTTAATTTCCAAACTACCCCTTGCTCATCTATCTATTTAGAATCACAACCAATCGCAATTGAACTCGGGGAGAGTTCAATCGCACCCGTGGGTTAACATTTGTCCTTTTAACTCCTATTAAATGTGGTTAACTCCTTCCCCTCGCTCTCACGTGCATCACACGTGCCACTAGTGAGCTCAATCACACCCGTAGGTTAACACGCGTTCCTTTTAACTCCTATTAACTGTGGTTAACTCTTGCCCCCTCACTCTCACGTGCATCGCACGTGCCATCCGCTAGTATAAATGATTACAATATGAGCAATTTAGGGATGTAGAAAATATTAGTCTAAGGTTTCTAAGAGTAATGAATGATAGAAGTCAAAGGGCATTTTTAGAATTAATGCAAATATGAACAAATGAATCTTTTTATATTAGTAGAGAAGAGATAGAGATGAATGGATAGATAATAGAAAATATCTATAATTTTTATTAATATATATAAATAAAAAATATTATTATTTTTTACATTTGAAGCCTACCCGAGCAGGGCCGGGCCGAGCCAAATACACCATAAGAGTGGACGCGCAGTCTGTTTCCCATTTCCCTTTTCGTTTAAAACTTTAAATCGTCATATTTTCATACGTCATATTTCTATAACCAACGACCTTAGGGTTCACCTATTTATCTTTAGTTTTTAGAAAAAAAATATAATTTTTTTTAACCATAAGAGAGTTAGCGAATTTTAAAGAGGATTAAAAAAAAAAAAAATTTTTTTTTTCTAAAATCTAAGAATAGGTGGGTGAACTCTAGAGGTAGGTGAATCTTAACCATTTTTAAGGTGTGCCAAAAGAGACATTGCAATCTCAAGGGCGTAATCACACTCCAACTGTGGTTAGGATTCACCTACTCCTAGGGTTCACTGACTTATCTTTGGTTTTTAGAAAAAGATATTAATTTTTTTAAACCCTGATTAAAATTCACTAACTCCTACGATTATTATTTTTTTCATATTTTTTTAACAACCAAGGGTAAGTGGATGAATTTTAACCACAATTAATGAGTGTTAAGAGGACACATGACAAACTTAATGACATAATTGTACTCCTCGCTCTCTTGGCAAAATGCTTAGAAAGAAAAACGTTTTGCCAAAGCTCTACCTGCCCCTTTTTTACTATACCTAAAATGCCCCTTAAGTCTTTTGATTTTCAAAATATTCCTATGTCTTATTTCTATTTTCTAATAACCAACATGTCCCCCACAATTATTTTTGTCCATAATGTCCCTCAAGTTTTGATGCCCAAAATATTCTTTAATATTTTTTTCAAAAATACCATATACTTTTTATTTATATACATAAATAAAAAAATATTATTGTTTTGGGTAAATTACACTCACCTCCCCTGAGGTTTGGTGAAATTGCAGACACCTCCCCTCTTGTTTCGGTAATTACACTGCCCTCCCTTGTCAAGCTCCTTAAGTTAACGCCGTTAACAAGAGATGGTCTTTTACTATTTTACCCCTATTTATTTACCTAGGAAACTCACGAAAGAAAACCAATCAACTTCTTTGAGCGTTCAGCCTGAACTTGAGATATCTTATATTTTGTTGTAGCGTTCAGATCTCTTCCTTCTTTACTCCTCTCAGATTTTTTCTCAAGTCAGGTTAGCTTCATCTCATCCTCTTTCCTCAATCAAATTTCTTATATCAGTTCTAGTGATCATAGATTCTTGATTTCGCCTCACCCTAATTTGAAAATGCTTTGCAACAAATTTGATTTAGATTTACAGATTCGTTTTAATTTTATTTTTAGTGTTGCATATTTTGGTTTGATGATTAATGGATTTTCCATATGATTTAGTTGCTTGTATATTTTGACATCTCAATTCCATGATCCCTGGACCTTGGTGATAGTGTTAAAAGAAAATTTTCATTAGTTTCTTATTTTTGGTCATGAACATTCTCAACTATGCATATGTAGATTATAATCTCCGTTTGTGTGTGCGTTGTGACCTCTTTGATCAGATGTTGCTACTGTTTGTTGCTGTGGTGACTTAATGTGGTTTATGGATCATTTGATTGAGCAGGTTCTGGGCCACCAAATCCATGGTAATGATGAATGACCACCCGCCTATATGATTAGGTTGACTTGAGTAGAGTTGCATTTTGGATTTAGTTCATAGTGATCATAGTAAAACAGTCAAAACTTAAGCTTGACCTAAAATGAACGTAAGGTGTTTGCTTAATTAGCTGAAAAAACCCAAGGCATGGAAACTGGCCCTTCTCTATGGGTGGGGCAAGTAGGCCAGCACTTTCCCTGAAACTTTATTTTTCATGATAAATTCAAAGCTCCATGGTTAATGTTGTAGACGCAGTGATAACTACGAACTAGAGAGAAAAAAAAGTGCAGCTTCTCGTTACTCGTCATCAATTCATCATCGTACGGACTTGAAGAGGTAAAACAATGGTGGAGGCATGGACAGTAACTAACCCTCACTAAGGTGTGAGACAAGGACTAAACTTCCCAATCCAAGAGGCAAGATATAGGACAAGAGCTGTAAAGCTCAAATCCAAGAATGGATGTATGTTTCAATTCTAGAGCTATAATAAGCCCTCATCTTAGCACCCAATTTTCAGTTGCTAAGTCTTACTAAGGGACTCACAGAGCCAAGCTATTAGGTGTTGCATTTATAAGCAGTTTGGACACAACAAATGTACATGTCAGTGAGGTCCTGTGAAAGGTGGACGTTCATCAAGTACAAGACAACAAGTATGAATTCTCAATACTTTGTTTAAGTTTTAAGTATCACTTATCCTTCTAATTCTTAACTTTGATATTTAAGAGTTAGCTATACTTGTTCTAAGAGCATGTCATGGCTGTGGACATAAACAAGTATAGGGTCATACTTGTTTGGAGGGAGGGCCAACTTGGAGGGATAGCAGCAGATTTTTGGACATACTAGATGTAGCATACTACAGATGGATAAGTGGCCACATTATTTTTTGTTGCCTATGTGTCTCTATACTTTGCATTGAATGTACTTTTGGACATGTATACTTTCTGGATGTTGCAATTTGGTGGCCACATTAGTTTTTGTTTGTGTGGTTCTAGCTCTATACTTTAATGTGTTTTGGACATGTCTACTTTTTGACATATTTACTAGTTAATGAAATTAAATGTAAATGGACATATGTCTACTTGCAGTTGGTTCTTGCTCATTTCAAATTCTGTTGTGGATTAAAAAATAATAGGTTCATCTGGCTGTTTTTTTTTTTATAACCGTGAATATCCTGAGCCTTGAAAGCTCAGACTAATCTCATGGGCTATAAAAGGAATACCCCCACCCCATGCAACCGTTAGTGAGGGGAGCCATCTCGTTGTTGATGGGCCTTCACTTTAGGAAGATGCATCCACTTACAGTTGGTTCTTGCTATTTTCTAAGATGGATAAATGGTCTCTCTATTAGGATGGTCAAGAGGCTTTGGAGACCCAATTCCAGCTCAGATATCCCTTGAATCAATTCCATAGCCACTTCTCTTATTCTTTGGCAATACTCTAGTGAAAACTCACTATAAAAATGAAACAAGCAGCGCAACAAAAACAAACACATTACATTGGTTTTGGGTTATTGTCAAGGCAAACATGCCTTTATCACCTAAGAGAACCCTCCTAAATGATCATGATGCATGTGGTTACCATTATCAAATCCTACCAATTTAATTGTTGGTCTGATTCGACTCCCTTAAAGACTCGGATTGATTTCACCTTGAGTGCGTCCATTGTATAGTTCAAGAATGCTTACCAACAATTTATTTTATTGCATTAACTAATCTCAAAGGGTAAATCGGGCATTTTAAAAAGTTTAAACTGTGACATCATCAAAATCCATCCATCTCACTAATGGCATATTAACAGAAGGGGGAATCTGTTATGAACAATTGAAGTTGAGGGGAGGTTAGTGTAATTTCATAAACAAGAGGGGAGCTTTCTGAAATTTCACCAAACCTCAGGGGAGGTGAGTGTAATTTACCCTATTGTTTTTTACATCTCGAGCCGAGCCGAGCCGAGCCGATCCGAGCCGAATACACCCCGAAGCGTGGACGCGCGGTCCGTTTCCCACTTCCCCCTTTTCGTCTAAAATGTTCTGGAACGTTCCCCACTCACACTCAGCTCAACGGCTCTCTTCCTCAACCGACCTCATTCTCTGCTCCTAAACCCTCTCCAGACGCTCCTTGTACTCCATTCAAAACCCTCATTGGCTTTTTCTCTCAGCCTCTTCGTTCATCTCTCTCTCTCTCAGCCTCTCGAAGATAAACCCTAGTTTTCATATCAGAATAACAATCTATAAATAAAAAGGTTGCAGAAGAAACCCCTAGTTTTCCCTCTCGAAGATAAACCCTAATTTCCCAAACTCAGTCTAGCCGTCTGCTTCTCTCAGATCTTCAATAATGGTGAGACTCTCTGCAATTTTCATCTCTCATTTTTTCGTTAATTCTTCTTCACTTCGCTCTTCCAGTAGATGTTTTGATTCATTTCCTCGATTTTCTTTTGGTTTCTTTGTTTTAGGTTTTCAAGATTTTTTTGTTTTGATTTTGGTTTTTGGGTTTGATTTGTAGCCTTTCAAGCGATATGTGGAGATCGGCTCTCGTGAATTACGGGAAAGATTATGGGAAACTCGTCGTCATAGTCGATGTTATCGATCAAAATCGGGTATGTGTTTTGATTCAGTTCATGTAGAGTTCAGAGATCTCTTTCTTTTACTATTTCTCGATGGAGAGGATAGTTCATATCTGTTAAGAAAAAATCCAAGAATCCGAAGCTTTATGTCTTTATCTGCTTCATCAGTAACTGCTATATGCTTCAATGGAAATTTAGGGTTTTATAAGGTTCCTGATTTATTTTCAATTTCTTCTATATTTGATTCATCAAACACCTACGACTGTTGCTAAGAGAGTTTGTGACCTTCTAGATTGTTATTCTCCAAATGGTCCAGTTGCAAATGGCTTCAAAAGGATTTTTTTTTTCTTTCCATACCAGATGATCCATTTCCCCAATGCATGCTACTATCACATGCTTTTGAAGAGGAACATATGGCTGTCTGGGCCTTTGTACTAGGGATCACTCTACACTACAGTTATTTATTTTCTGGACTATTGGTGAACTTCTACCAAGTAGCTGTTCATGTATAGTTTTGATGGGATCCATCTCAATTTTCTCAGCTCAAATAATTTTATCTCTTCTATTTTTATGGATTATTTGTCTTCAGAATTGTATAGATTACGCAAGCTTCACATTTTATTTAGTTTTAAGAATTGGGTCAGAATCCGACCACAATGATGCTCTTGAACCAGTACTTGTGTCTAGGTTTGCTTACCAATTTACTCCCAAAGTATGGGATGGTCAGATTGAAGTTTGTCGATGTTTATTTTATTTTTTCACATATAATTTTTCATATATGAATGCCTCATCATAGTTACTATGAAGTATACAGTTCAACGACTAACACAGACAATGTTTATTTGGATTCTTAGGGAAGTTGCCTTCACAAGAGGACTCTGTAAAACAAGAAGATGGGTTTAGTATACACGCTAGTAAATTGAGTCCTGGTCGTTCGGAAAATAAAGAATTCAATGAAAGTGAGGATGTGGAAGAGGTGGAGGGAGGAAGAGGGCATTTGCCATTTGAATGAGGTATTAAGATTTCTACTTCTCCTTGGTGTTTTGATCCTTTCCATCTAGGGTTTTCTGCAATTTATCCATATCATCCAATTGAAGTTGCATATTTCCTCTCTCCAGCTAGGTTTTTTTTGCAATTTACCCATTTCTCGAGCTACGGTTTTATGCAGAACCTCAAAAAAGAAAAAAAAACGGTTAGATTTCTATTCTATTCATCATTCAATTAATATCTCTGGTTTATAGTTGTTTTCGTTGGATTATTCGCACTGAAACTTCTCTAAGTTTAGCAAAATTATCTTTTCCATTTGGATTGATTTCTGTAATTTTGAGTGAACTCAACAGCCCTATGAATCAGTTTAAGATCACAAGATGGATAGGAATTATAGTTATTTGTATTTTGGATAGAATCGAGAGACTATTTGACGATATGGTTTATGTAGTGCTTGATATTTTACTGAATATTTGGTTGTAACGCTTTGAAATTTATGCAGTCCTCAGGTAAATGTTGATATTAATTTCAATCGGGTTGATTTATTATGGAATAATGTGGTTCTATGGAGGGATTGATAATTGGGGATCTTCACTTTGGTAAGTGAGCAGTTTTAGCGGTTGATTTATTTATGCAGACTGGTATTGTTGTTTTCCGATGTGAATGATTGAGATGGTGAGCAATTTTAGTTATTTACATTTGATGGATTTTTCTGAGAAAGCCCGAGTGAAAATGAATTTTTATGGAAGTTTATCCACCCCCTTTCTAGGGTCATCAATTCCATTTTTCATCTCTCTCGTGTGACCATGTCATTCTTTCTCTTGATTTTGTTCTGTAACACTCACCTAAACGACTTTAGCAACTCCAGCTTGGTTTAAAAGCTGAGCGGAGCTTTGGCTATCACCTTCAAAAGGAAAATCCCATTACAAAAATCTTGGCGTCTTCCCAGGTAAATTAAAAAACTAAAGAAGAGCACAAAGAACTGAAGAAAAGTGAGTGAGTCAGAGAGAAAAAGTCTCTCCCTTTGTTTCTTCTCACATGGCCATTATTAGCAACAAAGGTCACAAACCCATTTCTTGAAATCTATTTTTTTTTGTTCCCCTGAGATTTTCCACTACCCAAGAGAGAGACCAAATTCAGTTGGTTTTTTTAGCATTAGATCTTATTTTTGCTCAAGAAGATTATGAAATTTGAGATGAGATTTAAGCATTAAAACCTATGTTGTAACTGAATTTTCTTGCCAGATTTGAGTTAGCTTTGTTTTTTTTTTTTTAATCTAGGTTTTTCTTGATTTCTCTGCTTCTTTAGCATTTCGGGGTTGATTTTATCAAACAAGATTAAGAATTGTAGCATTCTTCAAGATTTGAGCTCACATTTGGTTTTCTGATCTGGGTTTTTTCTTTTGGGTCTCGTTGGTTTCTAAGTAAATCGATGGAAGAAGATCAAAAGCAGAAGCATGTATGCAAGTTCTGCAGCAAGATTTTTCCTTGTAGGAGGTCCTTGGGAGGTCATATGAACGTGAATTCTGCTAGGAGTTATCTTCTTCTTCACAAGAGGATTCCTTAAAACAAGAAAATGGGTGTAGTGTATGCACTGTTAAATTGATCCCCGGCATTTGGAAAATGAAGAATTCAATGAAAGTGAGGATGTCAAAGACATAGAGGAGGAAAAGGTCATTTGGCATTTGAATGAGGTATTAAGATTTTTACTTCTCCATGATGTTTTGATCCTTTCCAGCTAGGGTTTTCTGCAATTTATCCATATCATCCAACCGAAGCTGCAGATATCCCTATCTCCAGCTAGGGTTTTCTGCAATTTACCCATTTCTCAAGCTATAGTTTTCTGCAGAACCTCAAAAAATTAACAGTTAGATTTCTATTCCATTCATCCTTCAATCAATGTCTCTGGTTTACAGTTGTTTGCGTTGGATTATTCGCAAGATGAATAAGAATTAGAGTTATTTGTATTTTGGATGAGATACTATTTGGATGATATGGTTTATTTAGTGCTTATTTTACTGAATATTTAGCTGTAACACTTTGAAATTGATGCTGTGCTTAATGGTAAATGGTAAAAATTAACAGAAGATCTTACAAACATTTCTTCAGATTTCTGCCAGTGTGAGAGTCAATGTCGCCAATCAGCTTGAACAAGTCTCCTGTTTGCGCTAGCTCTCACTTCCTTCTCTGCATCTCATTTGCAAATGCCTCTTGCATGATAATCTAACGATCCTTTCTTCCAATTTTCCATATATTTTTATGATCTGTTTGTTTTGTATTTGTTTTCTGATTTCACGGTTAGGGTTTTGATGGGATCCATCTCAATTTTCTCAATTCAAAGAATTTTATCTCTTCTATTTTCTTCTTGCAAAATGGTATAAAAAAACATTGCATAAGTAACTCCCATCTCAATTTTCTGATTTCACTGTTAGGGTTTTGGCTTTAGTTTGCTACAAAAAAAAACCCTAACGAGGTTGAGAGTTGGGAATGGAAACAACTATTTATTTAAGCCTGTGCCAATGTTCATGTTTCATTTGAGATTGGGAAGAAGTCGAGGGTTTTTTGGGGTTTTAGTTTTTTCTCCAATTTGGATTGGGGAGCAGATTGGGCTTTGGATTTCTCCTCTTGGATTGATTAGAGTATTGAGGTTGTCAGATTTTGGGCAAGTTTATATGCTTCAAGCGGGAGATTATAATCCTTGCCTGGGATGGAAATGGTATCAGAGCCAAGGAAGTAGGTAAGGCGACTGATTAGACGAAAGAAATATTGATGAATGCTGTGTATTGCTGTTATAATATATTCTCAAAAGAATTATTCAGTGTAGACTCGGCGTGTTCCTGAACGTTGCTGCAAAAGTACCGCTAGAGCCCGTGTGTTGGCCATAGGGAAAAGTCAGAACGGTAATACACAAAGAGGAGTTACTTCGTAATTCTCGAGAATTTATTATCGCAATAATTCATATTATTCTGATTATATATTTTTCTTATAATGAGTTTTTTATTTAGATCCATGTCTTCGAGATCATGTTCATCTAGTAATAGTGATCACATAGTAAATAGTGAAGAAAGAAATTTAACAAACATAGAAAAGAAATTAGACAATTGGAAAATTCCTAAAATACCAATTCAACAAATTTATAAAAAAGGAACTTTTGATTTCTCAAGTGATTACTCAATCAAAACTGTTGAACAAACAATTTCTTTATCTAAAACTCAAGAAGAATTTAGATTATTCAGTGAAAAAGCAATTGAACAACACAAATTAAAATATAGATTCCTGCATGTTGGAATGGTCCAAGTAGCAGTCAAACCCTTAATTCGTGAATGATTAAATGCTCAAGTATTGTTATGTCTTCGTGACTGTAGACACAATCAATTCAAAGATTCCTTGTTAGGAATGGTTCAATCTACATTATACAATGGTCCAATCTATTTTGATTGTTCCCCAAATTTTTCTCTCTCAATCAGTGACAAAAATCTTTTAGAATCCTTAGTGTTAAATCTTCAAACAAATGGTATTGACATGTTACCAGGGTTAGAACCCTTGACATTGATATATCGAGTACATTACAAAGTCATGACGACTATGCTAAGTCCTTTGGCCTATCATACTAGTCCAAGAGATAAAACAATTTACATCCAAACAGATTTAACTAAACTAAAAATTTTACCTCCTGAATATACAACCAATTGGAATGAAGTTGATATTCCAGTTCAATGGTGTTTACAAAATAAACCTCCACAAAGAAAACTACCTCAAACAGATCTCAGATATCCAGATCAAATAAAAGAACAAGCTGATGACAAAGTCATTATTGACTTTTCTTCATCAGGATTTCAAATCAATGATTTAGATTTTAGAAGATTCAATATTGAACCTTCTAGGTCTTCTTGCTCCTCAATTCCTACAAGATCTAAAGTCAATCTATCAGGATTAAGAAACTCAAAAATAACTCAACCTATTTATACGGTTAAAACTCCTCAAAGAATTGAACAAGAAGAAAATGAATCAAACACATCTCAATCACCTCCATTATCACCAACAAATTCACAAATGCATACACACTCTCAAATTGATATGATAGAAAAAGAATTTGAAATTGATAAACCATATATTCGCAAAGATTTTAATTCACAAGAAAATAAACCACTTAGAGATTGGTACTTCTCAAACTTTGATAAACAAAAAGATGAACTTTTACAAATATATTATCAATTTTTAACTAAACATAAATGTCAAATGTATTTCTTCAAATGGTTCGAAATATATGCTAAAAGTAATTCAATATATTTTCCTTTTGCCAAAACTATAAATGAAACAACAAAATCTTCAATTACATGGCAAACAGTCAAAGATAAAAATATTGAATCAATTCATCCTCCATTAGAAGCAATAAAAATAACACATCAAGATACTTCGTTAATAGCCTCTCCTTTCAAAAGAAAAAATGATTCAAATGCTCCTAATGCTAGAGATATTGATAAATTATTTGAACAAAATAATTATACAAATCAAAATTTAAACACAATAGGAATGCAGCTCAATAGAGTGGAAAATTTAATTCATAAAGAACAAATTTTACCTCAAGCTGAACCTTAAAAACAAAACGATAAACCAATCTTCATACCACATGAAATTCCAAACGAATTGTCATCACAATTATCTTCTAGGAATTTAATGGAAACAATTGATGAAAAATTAAACAAATTAAATACAATAATTTACAAATGTGCTCAAGTCCCTGACACACCTGAAACACAAAGTTCACACATCAACATGGTAAAATTAATATTAGATTCCGATCCAAATTTTGATCCAAATACAATTGATCCAAATGCTATAAATGTTTTATCAAAATTACCAAACATTATAGAATCAGATTCAGATAACTTATCTGATATTCAAGATATTGATCAATTAGAACAAAATTTTACGAAAGACTTAAACAATTCATTAGACAAAATTCACAATACAATTAATCGTTTAGATTGGAAAAATGCTCCAACTAAAAACTTTTATCCAAGACCTACGTTTCCTGATATCCAGATCGAGGAACGTGGACAACATCGTCAAGCTTCCTATCATAGTGAATCTATCTATGAATGGAATATTGATGCAATGACAGAATATCAAATATTAAATTTACTTCAAGAAATGACAATGGTAGGTACTGCCTATAGGAACAGACATTATTCATCTGATCATTCTGTTGCTCAAATGTTAGTTGCTGGTTTTACTGGACAACTCAAAGGTTGGTGGGATCATTGTATCACACAAACTGATAGACACACAATTCTCAATGCTTACAAGATAACAAATGATGGATCCACAATTCAAGATGAAAATAATGAACCAATACAAGATGCTGTTGCAACTTTAATTTTTTCAATAGCAAAACATTTTATAGGTGATCTTTCAAAAATCAAAGATAGATCTTCGGATCTAATAAACAATCTCAAATGTCGAAAGCTTCAAGATTTCAGATATTACAAAGATACTTTCCTTACGAAGGTTATGCTTCGTGATGATTGTGGCAAATCTTACTGGAAAGAAAGGTTTCTTTCTGGTTTACCAAATGTATTTGCAGAAACAATTAGAGAAAAAATTAGAGACAAAAACAATGACGATATTCCTTATGACAAATTAACTTATGTTGATTTAATCACATTAGTCAATACAGAAGGTTTAATCTTATGTAGAGTTTTAAGACTCAAAGATAAACTCAAAAGAGATCAAGTAACTAGCAGAAAAAAACTTGGTTCTTTCTGTGAACAATTCGGTTTTGATTGTGAAAAGGATAAAACTCATAACCACAAAAAATCAAAACAAAAATATATTAAACCTCACAAAAACAAATATCATCATAAAGGAATAGAAAAAGATAGCTAATATTACAAACAAAAATATTCTAAACAGAAATCGAGACCTAAATATCAAAGAAAATCTCGTTCAAAAATGTCAAAATGGTTTTCTCAATCTAAACCATCTTCTTCAAAGCAGAACAAATTTACCAAACCACCAATTTGTTTCAATTGTGGCAAAGAAGGTCATCTCAAACCAAATTGTCCTGAAGAAGCCAAAAAGAAAATCAATATAATTAATTCTTTAGACATTTCTGAAGTAATAAAAGATCAATTAAAACACTTAATCCTCAATTCATCTGATGATGAAATTCCTCAAATTGATGAAATTTATACAAGTACTGATTACTCAATTCCTGATTCGTCTGATTCAGAACCAATTAAAACAAACTGTCAATGTCCTCAATGTATTAAAAGTATTAATATGATTACTCAAGAATAAACGTTTCTTTTAGATCTAATTGATAAAATCCAAGATCCTCAATTACAAAAAGAAAGTTTAATCAAATTGAAAGATAATCTCAAAGGAAAACAACCACTCAAAAAGACTGTTTCTTATAACGTTGATGATATCTTTAAGAAATTTGATTTCAAAACCCCCCGGGAAAGGGATATAACTATTCAAGATTTACAACATGAGATAAATCTAATTAAACAAGATATTTTACATCTCAAACATAATACTCATTTTGAAATCACTCAACTTAAAAACTAAATTTCTCAAAAATATTATATACCACACACACATGACATCAATTCAGATAATGAAGAACCAAATGGTCAGAATGATCAAAATACAGATAAACAGATAGAAAAATAACAAGAATATATCAATTTAATCCCACAAACAATTCAACAAAAATGGTTAGTTATATCAATCATAGTAAACAAAGAATTTAGACTTGATACAATAGCTCTTATTGATTCAGGTGCTGATTTAAATTGTATTCAAGAAGGTTTAAATCCAACCAAGTATTTTAAAAAAACAAAAGAAATCTTACATATTGCAAGTGGAAGTCAACTTAATATAAATTACAAATTAACCAAGGCTCATGTATGTAATGAAGGGATATGTATCTCTACGCCCTTTATATTAGTAAAAAATCTTAAAAGAGAAGTTATTTTAGGTTCACCCTTTATAACTTGAATCAAACCATTCATGGTAACTCATGAAGGAATTCAAACAACAATTAATACTCAAACCATTAATTTCCAATTTATCAATCCACCACATCTTAAAAACATTAATATAATCAAAGAATACTCCATATTCAAAGAACATCACATTCATTTAATAACTCAAAAACAAAAACAAATCTGTTTTCTAAAAAATGAAATACAATACAGAAAGATTGATGAACAACTCAATAATTGGAAATTACAACAGCAAATCAAGAATTTTGAAGAAAAACTCAAACCAGAAGTATGTTCAGATTTTCCCAATGCTTTTTGGCATAGGAAAAAACATATAGTTGAATTACCTTATATCAAAGATTTCAATGAAATAAATATTAAAACAAAAGAAAGACTAATTCAAATGAATCATGAATTATTAGAATATTACAAAAAGGAAATTCAAGAATTACTCAAAAAAAAATGAATTCGTAAATCTCAATCTCCTTGGAGTTGTGCTGCTTTCTATG
Source organism: Tetracentron sinense (assembly GCA_015143295.1). Taxonomy (NCBI): domain Eukaryota; kingdom Viridiplantae; phylum Streptophyta; class Magnoliopsida; order Trochodendrales; family Trochodendraceae; genus Tetracentron; species Tetracentron sinense. The sequence goes on along the minus strand of CM026573.1, from coordinate 33,633,234 downwards.
TTCAGAAAAATGCTGAATTAGAAAGAGGAACACCAAGATTAGTAATCAATTACAAACCACTCAATGATGTTTTACAATGGATAAGATATCCAATACCAAATAAACAAGATCTTTTACAAAGGTTAAACAATGCAAAAATCTTTTCCAAATTTGATATGAAATCAGGATTTTGGCAAATACAAATTTCAGAAAAAGACAAATACAAGACTGCATTCACAGTTCCCTTTTATACACTATGAATGGGATGTCATGCCTTTTGGATTAAAAAATGCTCCTTCAGAATTTCAAAACATAATGAATGACATATTCAATCCTTATACACATTTTTCAATTATATTCATTGATGATGTTTTGATATTTTCAAACTCAATTAACCAAAATTGGAAACATCTTAATATATTCTTTTCAACAATCAAATATAATGATTTAATAGCAATTTTCTCAAAAATCCAACTTTTTCATACTGAAATAAAGTTTCTTGATAACAATATTCAAACAAAGTTAGAACCAATAAAAAATTCTATTAAACCAGATAAAATTCAAATTCACAATCTGAAATTAAAATATTTAAATCAAATATTAGTATGGAAAACTCTCAATATAATAACAATACCAAAACAAGATGACTTACTGATATACATGGCATTAAGGATTTATGAAAATTATTTCTCAAAAAATTTTATATATTATTTTGAAATACAAAATATATTTCCAGAACAATTATTTAGATTTATCAAAAGTATATTTCAGGGATATTTGAAGATATAAATTACCAAATATTATTATTCTATTTTCAGGACAGGATGGCTCATGCGAGATCTTCAAAAGGGTATAATTTTGGTAATATTCACCTTCAAAATGTTCAACAAAGAAAATATATTTATCCTTATAAAACAAATGGATTACCAAATTTAGAAATTTGTCTTCTAGATAATCTATGGCATGCTAAATCTCTCAATTCCTCTCAATTATTGGAAAAATCGATTAATGCTTTGCAGCATTATTTCTTATCAAACAAGTCTCAAAGTTCCAAATCCTCAAAAAGTCCTTATATTTCTTTAACAGATAGGATCTTAGAAAATCCGCAATTTTTCTCAAATTTAGTTCTCAATCCAAAACTATCTTTATTTCAGCCTTTCGAGTCAAATTAAGAAGTCACGTACGTACTCAATTACCAGTCAGTATTCAACAACTTATCTTTTCAAAATCTTTAAACCAATATCATAAATGGATTCAAATGTTTTCTCAAATAGAAGCAAAAACTTTTCAAATTCATAATTCAAAACTTATCCATTGTCATCCTTATAATCTTCTCAAAATTTTCAATATGGATCAAAAAGCTCAAGAAGAAAAAATCTGGTTATTTGAAAATGGTTTTACAAGAGGAATTTATTCCTACAACCAAAAGGATCTTATAGGTTTTCCAGAATGTATTATTGATGCATGCAGGCAACAAAGATTAGCAAAACCAGACCCATTTCTTTTCTTAGAAGTCCTTAGTTCTTGCCTAGAATGGTCTGATAATGGTTATCGTCATTTTCCTACCAGTCATGTGATTCTTATCCATGACAATGACCCATGTTTTAATGTCCCTGTTTGCAAAAGAACAAAAGTAAATTATAATAAGTTAGATATTCAAACCCGAAAGATTTGGGGACTCAGCCATATTTACCGAACTCTCAAAACTTGTCCTTGGAATGTTATGATTGATACAGGAAGGATTGCCATTTTAGCCAAACCAATACCAAGCAATTCAGACTTTCATCCTATAATATACCAAATTATCAATGGATTAGTAAATTCTTCAAACTATGTCCAAAAAATTCTCTGGGATAATTTTCATGATCATCCAGAATATACAGATTTTTATGATCCAACAATACGAGAATGGATACATGAAATAGAAGATGACAGTTCAAATTCAGGAGAAAATGATCAAGGAGATTTTTATCTCAATCTTCAAGAAGTATGGGGTCCGCAAAACAATGATGATGATTGGGCAGAAGAGGATCTATTACAGGATGATTAAATATCTCATAAACAAGTTTATTCAAAGCAATCTGTTGGCATCTAAGTCCAAAGAAGCATAATTAAAGATGACCATGGTGTTTCCCTCAATTCAACAGCACAATGATTCAATGGGTTAAAAGAAGCAAAAGAGATTCCACAAAGCTAGTCAAAAGCAGAAAAAAGCAAAACAGTAACTCAAACAGTGAAAGCAGAGAATACAAGTCAAAAACAAAATAGTACAGACAGAAATGCAAGATACTAAGGTAAAAGCAAAAGAAGACCAAGTGAAAACAACCGAAAGTCACCAAAAGCAAGGAATCAAAGGGAAAGCAACCGAAAGCAAAAGAATCACCAAGGGTAAAGCAAAGGTAAACTACATCAACAATCAAGGGTAAAGATTCGGGAAGACGCCTATATATTCAGAAGATCAAGACATCAAAGGGGAGCTCAATTGAAACCTCAAGTCCTTAGTTTAGTTTTCAAACTTGTAATCTTTCTTTTCTTTCTTAAGTTCAACATTCTTCCTCTTTTGTAACCTTCCTCTTTTCTCTTCTTTCTTTTCTTTTCTTTTCTTTCAAGTATGGTGCTGTAAGCGGGAGATTACTGCATCCAATCTGTAACCTTCAGTTCAAAAGGTATTTTCAATTATCAATGTATTTTTAAATTTCATGATAAATGAAATATTTCATTCTCAAATATTATGCCTTTCGCTCTTGAAACTATTTTACACTGCACACTGTTTAACTGAGAGACCGCTGTAAACCGCGGCTATTCTACACTAGAATAGAAAAGCGCAACTGTGTCCCTAATCTTAAGACTAACTAGAACAGTACTGTGCATTAAATTACAATTATTTTCCGCAATTAATATATAATCCTTGCCTTGGATGGAAATGGTATCAGAGTCAAGGAAGTAGGTAAGGTGACTGATTAGACGAAAGAAATATTGATGAATGCTGTGTATTGCTGTTATAATATATTCTCAAAAGAATTATTCAGTGTAGACTCGGTGTGTTCCTGAACGTTGCTGCAAAAGTACCGCTAGAGCCCGTGTGTTGGCCATAGGGAAAAGTCAGAACGGTAATACACAAAGAGGAGTCACTTCGTAATTCTCGAGAATTTATTATCGCAATAATTCATATTATTCTGATTATATATCTTTCTTATAATGAGTTCTTTATTTAGATCCATGTCTTCGAGATCATGTTCATCTAGTAATAGTGATCACATAGTAAATAGTGAAGAAAGAAATTTAACAAACATAGAAAAGAAATTAGACAATTGGAAAATTCCTAAAATACCAATTCAACAAATTTATAAAAAATGAACTTTTGATTTCTCAAGTGATTACTCAATCAAAACTGTTGAACAAACAATTTCTTTATCTGAAACTCAAGAAGAATTTAGATTATTCAGTGAAAAAGCAATTGAACAACACAAATTAAAATATAGATTCCTGCATGTTGGAATGGTCCAAGTAGCAGTCAAACCCTTAATTCGTGAATGATTAAATGCTCAAGTATTGTTATGTCTTCGTGACTGTAGACATAATCAATTCAAAGATTCATTGTTAGGAATGGTTCAATCTACTTTATACAATGGTCCAATCTATTTTGATTGTTCCCCAAATTTCTCTTTCAATCACTGATAAAAATCTTTTAGAATTCTTAGTGTTAAATCTTCAAACAAATGATATTGATATGTTACCAGGGTCAGAACCCTTAACATTGATATATCGAATACATTACAAAGTTATGACGACGATGATGAGTCATTTGGCTTATCATACTAGTCCAAGAGATAAAAAAATTTACATTCAAACAGATTTAACCAAAGCAAAGATTTTAACTCCTGAATATATAACTAATTTGAATGAAGTTGATATTCCAGTTCAATGGTGTTTACAAAATAAACCTCCACAAAGAAAACTCCCTCAAACAGATCTCAAATATCCAGATCAAATAAAAGAACAAGCTGATGGTAAAGTCATAATTGACTTTTCTTCATCAAGATTTCAAATCAATGATTTAGATTATAGAAGATTCAACTTTGAACCTTCTAGGTCTTCTTGCTCCTCAATTCCTACAAAATCCAAAATCAATTTATCAGGTTTAAGAAACTCAAAAATATCTCAACCAATTTATACTGTTAAAACTCCGCAAAGAATTGAACAAGAAGAAAATGAATCCAATACATCTCAATCACCTCCGTTATCACCAACAAATTCACAAATGCATACTCCCTCTCAAATTGATATGATAGAAAAAGAATTTGAAATTGATAAACCATATATTCGCAAAGATTTTAATTCACAAGAAAACAAACCACTTAGAGATTGGTACTTCTCAAACTTTGATAAACAAAAATATGAACTTTTACAAATACATTATCAATTTTTAACTAAACATAAATGTCAAATGTATTTCTTCAAATGGTTCGAAATATATGCTAAAAATAATTCAATATATTTTCCTTTTGCCAAAACTATAAATGAAACAACAAAATCTTCAATTACATGGCAAACAGTCAAAGATAAAAATATTGAATCAATTCATCCTCCATTAGAAGCAATAAAAATAACTCATCAAGATACTTCGTTAATAGCCTCTCCTTTCAAAAGAAAAATGATTCAAATGCTCCTAATGCTAGAGATATTGATAAATTATTTGAACAAAATAATATTACAAATCAAAATTTAAACACAATAGGAATACAGCTCAATAGAGTAGAAAATTTAATTCATAAAGAACAAATTTTACCTCAAGCTGAACCTCAAAAACAAAACGATACACCAATCTTTATACCACATGAAATTCCAAAAGAATTGTCATCACAATTATCTTCTAGGAATTTAATGGAAACAATTGATGAAAAATTAAACAAATTAAATACAATAATTTACAAATGTGCTCAAGTCCCTGACACACCTGAAACACAAAGTTCACACATCAACATGGTAAAATTAATATTAGATTCTGATCCAAATTTTGATCCAAATACAATTGATCCAAATGCTATAAATGTTTTATCAAAATTACCAAACATTATAGAATCAGATTCAGATAACTTATCTGATATTCAAGATATTGATCAATTAGAACAAAATATTCGAAAGACTTAAACAATTCATTAGACAAAATTCACAATACAATTAATCGTTTAGATTGGAAAAATGCTCTAACTAAAAACTTTTATCCAAGACCTACGTTTCCTGATATCCAGATCGAGGAACGTGGACAACATCGTCAAGCTTCCTATCATAGTGAATCTATCTATGAATGGAATATTGATGCAATGACAGAATATCAAATATTAAATTTGCTTCAAGAAATGACAATGGTAGGTACTGCCTACAGGAACAGACATGATTCATCTGATCATTCTATTACTCAAATGTTAGTTGCTGGTTTTACTGGACAACTCAAAGATTGGTGGGATCATTGTATCACACAAACTGATAGACACACAATTCTCAATGCTTACAAGATAACAAATGATGGAACCACAATTCAAGATGAAAATAATGAACCAATACAAGATGCTGTTGCAACTTTAATCTTTTCAATAGCAAAACATTTTATAGGTGATCCTTCAAAAATCAAAGATAGATCTTCGGATCTAATAAACAATCTCAAATGTCGAAAGCTTCAAGATTTCAGATATTACAAAGATACTTTCCTTACGAAGGTTATGCTTCGTGATGATTGTGGCAAGTCTTACTGGAAAGAAAGGTTTCTTTCTGGTTTACCAAATGTATTTGCAGAAACAATTAGAGAAAAAATTAGAGACAAAAACAATGGTGATATTCCTTATGACAAATTAACTTATGGTGATTTAATCACATTAGTCAATACAGAAGGTTTAATCTTATGTAGAGCTTTAAGACTCAAAGATAAACTGAAAAGAGATCAAGTAACTAGCAGAAAAGAACTTGGTTCTTTCTGTGAACAATTCGGTTTTGATTGTGAAAAAGATAAAACTCATAAACACAAAAAATCAAAACAAAAATATATTAAACCTCACAAAAACAAATATCATCATAAAGGAATAGAAAAAGATAGCCAATATTACAAACAAAAATATTCTAAACAGAAATCGAGACCTAAATATCAAAGAAAATCGCCTTCAAAAATGTCAAAATGGTTTTCTCAATCTAAACCATCTTCTTCAAAGCAGAACAAATTTACCAAACCACCAATTTGTTTCAATTGTGGCAAAGAAGGTCATCCCAAACCAAATTGTCCTGAAGAAGCCAAAAAGAAAATCAATATAATTAATTCTTTAGACATTTCTGAAAAAATAAAAGATCAATTAAAACACTTAATCCTCAATTCATCTGATGATGAAATTCCTCAAATTGATGAAATTTATACAAGTACTGATTACTCAATTCCTGATTCGTCTGATTCAGAACCAATTAAAACAAACTGTCAATGTCCTCAATGTATTAAAAGTATTAATATGATTACTCAAGAACAAACATTTCTTTTAGATCTAATTGATAAAATCCAAGATCCTCAATTACAAAAAGAATGTTTAATCAAATTGAAAGATAATCTCAAAGGAAAACAACCACTCAAAAAGACTGTTTCTTATAACGTTGATGATATCTTTAAGAAATTTGATTTCAAAACCCCCCGGGAAAGGGATATAAGTATTCAAGATTTCAACATGAGATAAATCTAATTAAACAAGATATTTCACATCTCAAACATAATACTCATTTTGAAATCACTCAACTTAATAACCAAATTTCTCAAAAATATTATATACCACACACACATGACATCAATTCAGATCATGAAGAACCAAATGGTCAGAATGATCAAAATACAGATAAACAGATAGAAAAACAACAAGAATATTTCAATTTAATCACACAAACAATTCAACAAAAATGGTTAGTTAATATATCAATCATAGTAAACAAAGAATTTAGACTTGATACAATAGCTCTTATTGATTCAGGTGCTGATTTAAATTGTATTCAAGAAGGTTTAATTCCAACCAAGTATTTTGAAAAAACAAAAGAAATCTTACATACTGCAAGTGGAAGTCAACTTAATATAAATTACAAATTAACCAAGGCTCATGTATGTAATGAAGGGATATGTATCTCTACGCCCTTTATATTAGTAAAAAATCTTACAAGAGAAGTTATTTTAGGTTCACCCTTTATAACTTTAATCAAATCATTCAAGGTAACTCATGAAGGAATTCAAACAACAATTAATACTCAAACCATTAATTTCCAATTTATCAATCCACCACATCTTAAAAACATTAATATAATCAAAGAATACTCCATATTCAAAGAACATCACATTCATTTAATAACTCAAAAACAAAAACAAATCTGTTTTCTAAAAAATGAAATACAATACAGAAAGATTGATGAACAACTCAATAATTGGAAATTACAACAACAAATCAAGAATTTTGAAGAAAAACTCAAAACAGATGTATATTCAGATTTTTCCAATGCTTTCTGGCATAGGGAAAAACATATAGTTGAATTACCTTATATCAAAGATTTCAATGAAACAAATATTAAAACAAAAGCAAGACTAATTCAAATGAATCATGAATTATTAGAATATTGCAAAAAGGAAATTCAAGAATTACTCAAAAAGAAATTAATTCGTAAATCTCAATCTCCTTGGAGTTGTGCTGCTTTATATGTTCAGAAAAATGCTGAATTAGAAAGAGGAACACCAAGATTAGTAATTAATTACAAACCTCTGAATGATGTTTTACAATGGATAAGATATCCAATACCAAATAAACAAGATCTTTTACAAAGACTAAACAATGCAAAAGTATTCTCAAAATTTGATATGAAATCAGGATTTTGGCAAATACAAATTTCAGAACAAGATAAGTACAAAACTGCATTCACAGCTCCATTTGGACACTATGAATGGAATGTCATGCTTTTTGGCCTAAAAAATACTCCTTCAAAATTTCAAAATATAATGAATGAAATATTCAATCCTATACACAATTTTCAATTGTATATATTGATGATGTTTTAGTATTCTCAAATTCAATTGATCAACATTGGAAACATCTTAATATATTCTTTTCAATAATCAAACATAATGGTTTAGTAATATCTTCGTCAAAGATTCAACTATTTCAAACAAAAATAAGATTTCTTGGTGACAATATTCAATTTGGAACTTTCATACCAATCAATCGTTCTATTGAATTTGCTAGCAAATTTCCTGATGAAATAAAATATAAAACTCAATTACAAAGATTTTTAGGAAGTCTTAATTACGTATCAAATCATTGCAAAAATCTTAGTCAAATTTGTCAACCTTTAAGAGAAAGGCTTAAGAAGAATCCTCCTCCTTGGACTAATGAACACACTCAAATAATACAACAAATTAAATTACTAGTCAAAACTTTTCCTTGTTTATATTTTGCTGATATAAATATTCCTAAAATTGTAGAAACTGATGCTTCTGAATTAGGTTATGGTGGCATTTTAAAACAAAAAAGAGATAATTTAAAAGAATTAATCAAGTTTACTTCAGGAACTTGGAATCAGGCACAAAAGAATTATTCTACTATCAAAAAGGAAATTTTATCAATAGTATTATGTATTTCAAAATTTCAAAGTGATTTAATTAACCAAACTTTTCTTATCAAAGTAAATTGCAAAGCTGCAAAAAATGTTTTACAAAATGATGTTCAAAATATTGCTTCAAAACAAATATTTGCTAGATGGCAAGCAATTCTATCCGTTTTTGATTTTCAAATAGAATATATCAAAGGAGAAAATAACTTCATCCCTGATTTCTTAACCCGTGAATTTCTGCAGGGTCGATAATCATGTCCAAAAAAGTCCAAACCTCTAGACCTAAAAATTCCCAACAATCATGGTATGACAAAGTTCAAGACGAACTCCAACATCCAGTTCCTTTACCTCCATTAGCATTATTAACCTCTGGATCTAGCTTTATGCAACCAACCAAGTCATATGCAAAGGCAATGTCTGTTACTGGATCTCAAAAGGGTATTGTTGTCTCTCAACAACATCAGGCTCTTAGGGTCTCTGACCCTATACCTCTTTCAAAATCTCAATATATTTTAAAAACTCAAAAAATGTCTTTGTTTCCAATTGAAAAGAGATTTTCAAATTCAAATCCAAATATTGTTGCTCAAAATAACTTTCATCAAAATTGGGAATTTCCGACTACTGATTTCCGCAAAAAACAAGAATACTATGAATATATTTTAATTGACACTCAATCTATTTTCTTACACATTATTATGATCAAGATTGTATTGTCCATTCTACCTGTAGAATTGGTCATGTAATTTCACCCAAGGAATGGGGACAAAATCTTAGCACACCAAAACAATTTGTTACCAAATTCGTTCCTACTACTTATTCAAAAGAGCAACCCCAACCTCCTCAATTCTTCAAATATTGGGATTACCGTCATGCTTGGTACAATTGTTTTTATTTCCAAAACGACAGTCGTCAACACTCTTGGTGTTTTCTATTCAAGTCTTATTTCAATTTTATTGTACCTCTCTGGTTTCTTGACTGGTGGGTATATTTTGGTCCTATCCCGGAACTCTTACCTCCAACTGTTTTACAAGGATTCTATCTATTCCAATCAAAATATCTAATCCCAAATGACTTGTCCCATTTTTCACATATTTATCTTTTTTTCTCATATTTCAAATTAGCATGGATCACTTCTTGGTCTTATGCTCTTGTTCCTTCTCAAACCCAATCCTTCTTTTATCTTGGAAGACAATTCAAAGTTAAATGGTGGGATGAATTCAAGCCATACAAAGCTGTTCCAAAAGCAATTAATCTTTGGATAGTTGATAATCCATCTCTAACCTTGTCTTCACCAACTACATCAACAACTTCAAACAAGTTTATTCAAGTTAAATCAAGTACTCAAAGCAATCTGTTGGCATCTACATCAAAAGAAGACTATAAAAATAAACTCAAGCAAGCATTATTGGATTTAGAAGAAGATGACAGTGATAATGATACTCAAGACTCTGTCAATTTGGGTAATGATAATGAAGACAATTGTTACGGGATATTCCCCTCAATTCAAAGAAAAGCACAATGATTCAATGGGTCAAAAGAAGCAAAAGAGATTCCACAAAGCCAGTCAAAAGCAGAAAAAAGCAAAACAGTAACTCAAACAGAGCAAGCAGAGAATACAAGTCAAAAGCAAAATAGTACAGACAGAAATGCAAGATACTAAGGTAAAAGCAAAAAAAGACAAAGTGAAAACAACCGAAAGTCACCAAAAGCAAGGAATCAAAGGGAAAACAACCGAAAGCAAAAGAATCACCAAGGGTAAAGCAAAGGTAAACTACATCAACAATCAAGGGTAAAGATTCGGGAAGACGCCTATATATTCAGAAGATCAAGACATCAAAGGAGAGCTCAATTGAAACCTCAAGTCCTTAGTTTAGTTTCCAAACTTGTAATCTTTCTTTTCTTTCTTAAGTTCAACATTCTTCCTCTTTTGTAACCTTCCTCTCTTCTCTTCTTTCTTTTCTTTTCTTTTCTTTCAAGTATGGTGCTGTAAGCGGGATATTACTGCATCCAATCTATAACCTGAAGTACAAAAGGTATTTTCACTTATCAATGTATTTTTAAATTTCATGATATATGAAATATTTCCTTCTCAAATATTATGCCTTTCGCTCTTCAAACTATTTTACACTGCACACTGTTTAACTGAGAGACCGCTGTAAGCCGCGGCTATTCTACACTGGAATAGAAAACCGCAACTGTGTCCCTAATCTCAGGACTAACTACAACAGTACTGTGCACTAAATTACAATTATTTTCCGCAATTAATATATAATCCTTGCCTGGGATGGAAATGATTTTCAAATCAAATTTCTTAAAGATATCATCAACGTTATAAGAAACAGTCTTTTTTAGTGGTTGTTTTCCTTTGAGATTATCTTTCAATTTGATTAAACTTTCTTTTTGTAATTGAGGATCTTGGATTTTATCAATTAGATCTCAAAGAAATGTTTGATCTTGAGTAATCATATTAATACTTTTAATACATTGAGGACATTGACAGTTTGTTTTAATTGGTTCTGAATCAGACAAATCAGAAATTAAGTAATCAGTACTTGTATAAACTTCATCAATTTGAGGAATTTCATCATCAGATGAATTGAGGATTAAGTGTTTTAATTGATCTTTTATTTCTTCAGAAATGTCTAAAGAATTAATTATAATGATTTTCTTTTTGGCTTCTTCAGGACAATTTGGTTTGAGATGACCTTCTTTGCCACAATTGAAACAAATTGGTGGTTTGGTAAATTTGTTCTGCTTTGAAGAAGATGGTTTAGATTGAGAAAACCATTTTGACATTTTTGAATGAGATTTTCTTTGATATTTAGGTCTCGATTTTTGTTTAGAATATTTTTGTTTGTAATATTAGCTATCTTTTTCTATTCCTTTATGATGATATTTTTTTTTGTGAGGTTTAATATATTTTTGTTTTGATTTTTTGTGTTTATGAGTTTTATCCTTTTCACAATCAAAACCGAATTGTTCACAGAAAAAACCAAGTTCTTTTCGGCTAGTTACTTAATCTCTTTTGAGTTTATCTTTGACTCTTAAAGCTCTACATAAGATTAAACATTCTGTATTGACTAATGTGATTAAATCACCATAAGTTAATTTGTCATAAGGAATATCGTCATTGTTTTTGTCTCTAATTTTTTCTCTAATTGTTTCTGCAAATACATTTGGTAAACCAGAAAAAAACATTTCTTTCCAGTAAGATTTGTCACAATCATCACGAAGCATAACCTTCGTAAGAAAAGTATCTTTGTAATATCTGAAATCTTGAAGCTTTCGACATTTGAGATTGTTTATTAGATCCGAAGATCTATCTTTGATTTTTGAAGGATCACCTATAAAATGTTTTGCTACTGAAAAGATTAAAGTTGCAACAGCATCTTGTATTGGTTCATTATTTTCATCTTGAATTGTGGTTCCATCATTTGTTATCTTGTAAGCATTGAGAATTGTGTGTCTATCAGTTTGTGTGATACAATGATCCCACCAACCTTTGAGTTGTCCAGTAAAACCAGCAACTAACATTTGAGCAACAGAATGATCAGATGAATCATGTCTGTTCCTGTAGGCAGTACCTACCATTGTCATTTCTTGAAGCAAATTTAATATTTGATATTCTGTCATTGCATCAATATTCCATTCATAGATAGATTCACTATGATAGAAAGCTTGACGATGTTGTCCACGTTCCTCGATCTGGATATCAGGAAACGTAGGTCTTGGATAAAAGTTTTTAGTTAGAGCATTTTTCCAATCTAAACGATTAATTGTATTGTGAATTTTGTCTAATGAATTGTTTTAGTCTTTCGTAAAATTTTGTTCTAATTGATCAATATCTTGAATATCAGATAAGTTATCTGAATCTGATTCTATAATGTTTGGTAATTTTGATAAAACATTTATAGCATTTGGATCAATTGTATTTGGATCAAAATTTGGATCAGAATCTAATATTAATTTTACCATGTTGATGTGTGAACTTTGTGTTTCAGGTGTGTCAGGGACTTGAGCAAATTTGTAAATTATTGTATTTAATTTGTTTAATTTTTCATCAATTGTTTCCATTAAATTCCTAGAAGATAATTGTGATGACAATTCTTTTGGAATTTCATGTGGTATAAAGATTGGTGTATCGTTTTGTTTTTGAGGTTCAGCTTGAGGTGAAATTTGTTCTTTATGAATTAAATTTTCTACTCTATTGAGCTGTATTCCTATTGTGTTTAAATTTTGATTTGTATAATTATTTTGTTCAAATAATTTATCAATATCACTAGCATTAGGAGCATTTGAATCATTTTTTCTTTTGAAATGAGAGGCTATTAACGAAGTATCTTGATGAGTTATTTTTATTGCTTCTAATGGAGGATGAATTGATTCAATATTTTTATCTTTGACTGTTTGCCATGTAATTGAAGATTTTGTTGTTTCATTTATAGTTTTGGCAAAAGAAAAATATATTGAATTATTTTTAGCATATATTTCGAACCATTTGAAGAAATACATTTGACATTTATGTTTAGTTAAAAATTGATAATATATTTGTAAAAGTTCATCTTTTTGTTTATCAAAGTTTGAGAAGTACCAATCTCTAAGTGGTTTATTTTCTTGTGAATTAAAATCTTTGCGAATATATGGTTTATAAATTTCAAATTCTTTTTCTATCATATCAATTTGAGAGTGTGTATGCATTTGTGAATTTGTTGGTGATAATGGAGGTGATTGAGATGTGTTTGATTCATTTTCTTCTTGTTCAATTCTTTGAGGAGTTTTAACCGTATAAATAGGTTGAGTTATTTTTGAGTTTCTTAATCCTGATAGATTGACTTTAGATCTTGTAGGAATTGATGAGCAAGAAGACCTAGAAGGTTCAATATTGAATCTTCTAAATCTAAATCATTGATTTGAAATCCTGATGAAGAAAAGTCAATAATGACTTTGTCATCAGCTTGTTCTTTTATTTGATCTGGATATCTGAGATCTGTTTGAGGTAGTTTTCTTTGTGGAGGTTTATTTTGTAAACACCATTGAACTGGAATATCAACTTCATTCCAATTGGTTGTATTTTCAGGAGTTAAAATTTTTGCTTTAGTTAAATCTGTTTGGATGTAAATTGTTTTATCTCTTGGACTAGTATGATAGACCAAAGGACTTACCATAGTCGTCATGACTTTGTAATGTACTCGATATATCAATGTCAAGGGTTCTGACCCTTGTAACATGTCAATACCATTTGTTTGAAGATTTAACACTAAGGATTCTAAAAGATTTTTGTCAATGATTGAGAGAGAGAAATTTGGGTAACAATCAAAATAGATTGGACCATTGTATAATGTAGATTGAACCATTCCTAACAAGGAATCTTTGAATTGATTGTGTCTACAGTCACGAAGACATAACAATTCTAACATGCAGGAATCTATATTTTAATTTGTGTTGTTCAATTGCTTTTTCACTGAATAATCTAAATTCTTCTTGAGTTTCAGATAAAGAAATTGTTTGTTCAACAGTTTTGATTGAGTAATCACTTGAAAAATCAAAAGTTCCTTTTTTATAAATTTGTTGAATTGGTATTTTAGGAATTTTTCAATTGTCTAATTTCTTTTCTATGTTTGTTAAATTTCTTTCTTCCCTATTTACTATGTGATCACTATTACTAGATGAACATGAACTCGAAGATATGGATCTAAATAAAGAACTCATTATAACAAAGATATATAATCAGAATAATATGAATTATTGCGATAATAAATTCTCGAGAATTACGAAGTGACTCCTCTTTCAAATGTGTATTATGTTTGAGATGTGAAATATCTTGTTTTTGTTTTTGAGTTATTAAATGAATGTGATGTTCTTTGAATATGGAGTATTCTTTGATTATATTAATGTTTTTAAGATGTGGTGGATTGATAAATTGGAAATTAATGGTTTGAGTATTAATTGTTGTTTGAATTCCTTCATGAGTTATCAAGAATGGTTTGATTAAAGTTATAAAGGGTGAACCTAAAATAACTTCTCTTTTAAGATTTTTTACTAATATAAAGGGCGTAGAGATACATATCCCTTCATTACATACATGAGCCTTGGTTAATTTGTAATTTATATTAAGTTGACTTCCACTTACAGTATGTAAGATTTCTTTTGTCTTTTCAAAATACTTGGTTGGAATTAAACCTTCTTAAATACATTTTAAATCAGCACCTGAATCAATAAGAGCTATTGTATGAAGTCAAAATTCTTTGTTTACTATGATTGATATATTAACTAACCATTTTTGTTGAATTGTTTGTGTGATTAAATTGATATATTCTTGTTATTTTTCTATCTGTTTATCTGTATTTTGATCATTCTGACCATTTGGTTCTTCATTATCTGAATTGATGTCATGTGTGTGTGGTATATAATATTTTTGAGAAATTTGGTTTTTAAGTTGAGTGATTTCAAAATGAGTATTATGTTTGAGATGTGAAATATCTTGTTTAATAAGATTTATCTCATGTTGTAAATCTTGAATAGTTATATCCCTGTCCCGGGGGGTTTTGAAATCAAATTTCTTAAAGATATCATCAACGTTATAAAAAACAGTCTTTTTGAGTGGTTGTTTTCCTTTGAGATTATCTTTCAATTTGATTAAACATTCTTTTTGTAATTGAGGATATTGGATTTTATCAATTACATCTAAAAGAAATGTTTGTTCTTGAGTAATCATATTAATACTTTTAATACATTGAGGACATTGACAGTTTGTTTTAATTGGTTCTCAATCAGACGAATCAGAAATTGAGTAATCAGTACTTGTATAAATTTCATCAATTTGAGGACTTTCATCATCAGATGAATTGAGGATTAAGTGTTTTAATTGATCTTTTATTTCTTCAGAAATGTCTAAAGAATTAATTATATTGATTTTCTTTTTGGCTTCATCAGGACAATTTTGTTTGAGATGACCTTCTTTGCCACAATTGAAACAACTTGGTGGTTTGGTAAATTTGTTCTGCTTTGAAGAAGATGGTTTAGATTGCGAAAACCATTTTGACATTTTTAAAGGAGATTTTCTTTGATATTTAGGTCTCGATTTCTGTTTAGAATATTTTTGTTTGTAATATTAGCTATCTTTTTCTATTCCTTTATGATGATATTTGTTTTTGTGAGGTTTAATATATTTTTGTTTTGATTTTTTGTGTTTATGAGTTTTATCCTTTTCACAATCAAAACCGAATTGTTCACAGAAAGAACCAAGTTCTTTTCTGCTAGTTACTTGATCTCTTTTCAGTTTATCGTTGAGTCTTAAAGCTCTACATAAGATTATACCTTCTGTATTGACTAATGTGATTAAATCACTATAAGTTAATTTGTCATAAGGAATATCGTCATTGTTTTTGTCTCTAATTTTTTCTCTAATTGTTTCTGCAAATACATTTGGTAAACCAGAAAGAAACCTTTCTTTCCAGTAAGATTTGCCACAATCATCACGAAGCATAACCTTCGTAAGGAAAGTAACTTTGTAATATCTGAAATCTTGAAGCTTTCGACATTTGAGATTGTTTATTAGATCCGAAGATCTATCTATGATGTTTGAAGGATCACCTATAAAATGTTGATTTTTGAAGAATCACCTATAAAATGTTTTGCTATTTAAAAGATTAAAGTTGCAACAGCATCTTGTATTGGTTCATTTTTTTCATCTTGAATTGTGGTTCCATCATTTGTTATCTTGTAAGCATTGAGAATTGTGTGTCTATCAGTTTGTGTGATACAATGATCCAACCAACCTTTGAGTTGTCCAGTAAAACCAGCAACTAACATTTGAGCAACAGAATGATCAGATGAATCATGTCTGTTCCTGTAGGCAGTGCCTACCATTGTCATTCCTTAAAGTAAATTTAATATTTGATATTCTGTCATTGCATCAATATTACATTCATAGATAGATTCACTATGATAGGAAGCTTGACGATGTTGTCCACGTTCCTCGATCTGGATATCAGGAAACGTAGGTCTTGGATAAAAGTTTTTAGTTTGAGCATTTTTTCAATCTAAACGATTAATTGTATTGTGAATTTTGTCTAATGAATTGTTTAAGTCTTTCGAATATTTTGTTCTAATTGATCAATATCTTGAATATCAGATAAGTTATCTGAATCTGATTCAATAATGTTTGGTAATTTTGATAAAACATTTATAGCATTTGGATCAATTGTATTTGGATCAAAATTTGGATCAGAATCTAATATTAATTTTACCATGTTGATGTGTGAACTTTGTGTTTCAGGTTTGTCAGGGACTTGAGCACATTTGTAAATTATTGTATTTAATTTGTTTAATTTTTCATCAATTGTTTCCATTAAATTCCTAGAAGATAATTGTGATAACAATTCTTTTAGAATTTCATGTGGTATGAAGATTGGTTTATCGTTTTGTTTTTGAGGTTCAGCTTGAGGTAAAAGTTGTTCTTTATGAATGAAATTTTCTACTCTATTGAGCTGTATTCCTATTGTGTTTAAATTTTGATTTGTATAATTATTTTGTTCAAATAATTTATCAATATCTCTAACATTAGGAGCATTTGAATCATTTTTTCTTTTGAAATGAGAGGCTATTAACGAAGTATCTTGATGAGTTATTTTTGAGTTTCTTAATCTTGATAGATTGACTTTAGATCTTGTAGGAATTGAGGAGCAAAAAGACCTAGAAGGTTCAATATTGAATCTTCTAAAATCTAAATCATTGATTTGAAATCCTGATGAAGAAAAGTCAATAATGACTTTGTCATCAGCTTGTTCTTTTATTTGATCTGGATATCTGAGATCTGTTTGAGGTAGTTTTCTTTGTGAATGTTTATTTTGTAAACACCATTGAACTGGAATATCAACTTCATTCCAATTGGTTGTATATTCAGGAGTTAAAATTTTTGCTTTACTTAAATCTGTTTGGATGTAAATTGTTTTATCTCTTGGACTAGTATGATAGGCTAAAGGACTTACCATAGTCGTCATGACTTTGTAATGTACTCGATATATCAATGTCAAGGGTTCTGACCCTGGTAACAAGTCAATACCATTTGTTTGAAGATTTAACATTAAGGATTCTAAAAGATTTTTGTCAGTGATTGAGAGAGAAATTTGGGTAACAATCAAAATAGATTGGACCATTGTATAATGTAGATTGAACCATTCCTAACAAGGAATCTTTGAATTGATTGTGTCTACAGTCACGAAGACATAACAATACTTGAGCATTTAATCATTCACGAATTAAGGGTTTGACTGCTTTTTGGACCATTCCAACATGCAGGAATCTATATTTTAATTTGTGTTGTTCAATTGCTTTTTCACTGAATAATCTAAATTTTTCTTGAGTTTCAGATAAAGAAATTGTTTGTTCAACAGTTTTGATTGAGTAATCACTTGAAAAATCAAAAGTTCATTTTTTATAAATTTGTTGAATTGGTATTTTAGGAATTTTTCAATTGTCTAATTTCTTTTTCAATGTTTGTTAAATTTCTTTCTTCACTATTTACTATGTGATCACTATTACTAGATGAACATGATCTCGAAGACATGGATCTAAATAAAGAACTCATTATAACAAAGATATATAATCAGAATAATATGAATTATTGCGATAATAAATTCTCGAGAATTACGAAGTGACTCCTCTTTGTGTATTACCGTTCTGACTTTTCCCTATGGCCAACACACAGGCTCTAGCGGTACTTTTGCAGCAACGTTCAGGAACACGCCGAGTATACACTGAATAATTCTTTTGAGAATATATTATAATAGCAATACACAGCATTCATCAATATTTCTTTCGTCTACTCAGTCGCCTTACCTACTTCCTTCGCTCTGATACCATTTCCATCCCAGACAAGGATTATATATTAATTGCGGAAAATAATTGTAATTTAGTGCACAGTACTCTTCTAGTTAGTCCTGAGATTAGGGACACAGTCGCGCTTTTCTATTCCAGTGTAGAATAGCCGCGGCTTACAGCGGTCTCTCAGTTAAACAGTGTGCACTGTAAAATAGTTTGAAGAGCGAAAGGCATAATATTTGAGAAGGAAATATTTCATATATCATGAAATTTAAAAATACATTGATAATTGAAAATACCTTTTGAACTGAAGGTTACAGATTGGATGCAGTAATCTCCCGCTTACAGCACTATACTTGAAAGAAAAGAAAAGAAAAGAAAGAAGAGAAGACATTCCATTCATAGTGTCCAAATGGAGCTGTGAATGCAGTTTTGTACTTATCTTGTTCTGAAAGTTGTATTTGCCAAAATCCTGATTTCATATCAAATTTTGAGAATACTTTTGCATTGTGTAGTCTTTGTAAAAGATATTGTTTATTTGGTATTGAATATCT
The DNA here is from genome assembly GCA_015143295.1 of Tetracentron sinense. Taxonomy (NCBI): domain Eukaryota; kingdom Viridiplantae; phylum Streptophyta; class Magnoliopsida; order Trochodendrales; family Trochodendraceae; genus Tetracentron; species Tetracentron sinense. Next base: position 33,614,263 of record CM026573.1, on the reverse strand, counting down.
TATTCATTGTAAAACATCATTCAGAGGTTTGTAATTAATTACTAATCTTGGTGTTCCTCTTTCTAATTCAGCATTTTTCTGAACATATAAAGCAGCACAACTCCAAGGAGATTGAGATTTACGAATTAATTTCTTTTTGAGTAATTCTTGAATTTCCTTTTTGCAATATTCTAATAATTCATGATTCATTTGAATTGGTCTTGCTTTTGTTTTAATATTTGTTTCATTGAAATCTTTGATATAAGGTAATTCAACTATATGTTTTTCCCTATGCCAGAAAGCATTGGAAAAATCTGAACATACATCTGTTTTGAGTTTTTCTTCAAAATTCTTGATTTGTTGTTGTAATTTCCAATTATTGAGTTGTTCATCAATCTTTCTGTATTGTATTTCATTTTTTAGAAAACAGATTTGTTTTTGTTTTTGAGTTATTAAATGAATGTGATGTTCTTTGAATGTGGAGTATTCTTTGATTATATTAATGTTTTTAAGATGTGGTGAATTGATAAATTGGAAATTAATGGTTTGAGTATTAATTGTTGTTTGAATTCCTTCATGAGTTACCATGAATGGTTTGATTAAAGTTATAAAGGGTGAACCTAAAATAACTTCTCTTGTAAGATTTTTTACTAATATAAAGGGCGTAGAGATACATATCCCTTCATTACATACATGAGCCTTGGTTAATTTGTAATTTATATTAAGTTGACTTCCACTTGTAGTATGTAAGATTTCTTTTGTGTTTTCAAAATACTTGGTTAGAATTAAACCTTCTTGAATACAATTTAAATCAGCACCTGAATCAATAAGAGCTATTGTATCAAGTCTAAATTCTTTGTTTACTATGATTGATATATTAACTAACCATTTTTGTTGAATTGTTTGTGTGATTAAATTGAAATATTCTTGTTGTTTTTCTATCTGTTTATCTGTATTTTGATCATTCTGACCATTTGGTTCTTTATGATCTGAATTGATGTCATGTGTGTGTGGTATATAATATTTTTGAGAAAATTTGGTTACTAAGTTGAGTGATTTCAAAATGAGTATTATGTTTGAGATGTGAAATATCTTGTTTAATTAGATTTATCTCATGTTGAAATCTTGAATACTTATATCCCTTTCCCGGGGGGTTTTGAAATCAAATTTCTTAAAGATATCATCAACGTTATAAGAAACAGTCTTTTTGAGTGGTTGTTTTCCTTTGAGATTATCTTTCAATTTGATTAAACATTCTTTTTGTAATTGAGGATCTTGGATTTTATCAATTAGATCTAAAAGAAATGTTTGTTCTTGAGTAATCATATTAATACTTTTAATACATTGAGGACATTGACAGTTTGTTTTAATTGGTTCTGAATCAGACGAATCAGGAATTGAGTAATCAGTACTTGTATAAATTTCATCAATTTGATGAATTTCATCATCAGATGAATTGAGGATTAAGTGTTTTAATTGATCTTTTAATTCTTTAGAAATGTCTAAAGAATTAATTATATTGATTTTCTTTTTGGCTTCTTCAGGACAATTTGGTTTGGGATGACCTTCTTTGCCACAATTGAAACAAATTGGTGGTTTGGTAAATTTGTTCTGCTTTGAAGAAGATGGTTTAGATTGAGAAAACCATTTTGACATTTTTGAAGGAGATTTTCTTTGATATTTAGGTCTCGATTTCTGTTTAGAATATTTTTGTTTGTAATATTGGCTATCTTTTTCTATTCCTTTATGATGATATTTGTTTTTGTGAATGTTTAATATATTTTTGTTTTGATTTTTTGTGTTTATGAGTTTTATCATTTTCACAATCAAAACCGAATTGTTCACAGAAAGAACCAAGTTCTTTTCTGCTAGTTACTTGATCTCTTTTCAGTTTATCTTTGAGTCTTAAAGCTCTACATAAGATTAAACCTTCTGTATTGACTAATGTGATTAAATCACCATAAGTTAATTTGTCATAAGGAATATCACCATTGTTTTTGTCTCTAATTTTTTCTCTAATTGTTTTTTGCAAATACATTTAGTAAACCAGAAAGAAACCTTTCTTTCCAGTAAGACTTGCCACAATCATCACGAAGCATAACCTTCGTAAGGAAAGTATCTTTGTAATATCTGAAATCTTGAAGCTTTCGACATTTGAGATTGTTTATTAGATCCGAAGATCTATCTTTGATTTTTGAAGGATCACCTATAAAATGTTTTGCTATTGAAAAGATTAAAGTTGCAACAGCATCTTGTATTGGTTCATTATTTTCATCTTGAATTGTGGTTCCATCATTTGTTATCTTGTAAGCATTGAGAATTGTGTGTCTATCAGTTTGTGTGATACAATGATCCCACCAATCTTTGAGTTGTCCAGTAAAACCAGCAACTAACATTTGAGTAATAGAATGATCAGATGAATCATGTCTGTTCCTGTAGGCAGTACCTACCATTGTCATTTCTTGAAGCAAATTTAATATTTGATATTCTGTCATTGCATCAATATTCCAATCATAGATAGATTCACTATGATAGGAAGCTTGACGATGTTGTCCACGTTCCTCGATCTGGATATCAGGAAACGTAGGTCTTGGATAAAAGTTTTTAGTTAGAGCATTTTTCCAATCTAAACGATTAATTGTATTGTGAATTTTGTCTAATGAATTGTTTAAGTCTTTCGAATATTTTGTTCTAATTGATCAATATCTTGAATATCAGATAAGTTATCTGAATCTGATTCTATAATGTTTGGTAATTTTGATAAAACATTTATAGCATTTGGATCAATTGTATTTGGATCAAAATTTGGATCAGAATCTAATATTAATTTTACCATGTTGATGTGTGAACTTTGTGTTTCAGGTGTGTCAGGGACTTGAGCACATTTGTAAATTATTGTATTTAATTTGTTTAATTTTTCATCAATTGTTTCCATTAAATTCCTAGAAGATAATTGTGATGACAATTCTTTTGGAATTTCATGTGGTATAAAGATTGGTGTATCGTTTTGTTTTTGAGGTTCGGCTTGAGGTAAAATTTGTTCTTTATGAATTAAATTTTCTACTCTATTGAGCTGTATTCCTATTGTGTTTAAATTTTGATTTGTAATATTATTTTGTTCAAATAATTTATCAATATCTCTAGCATTAGGAGCATTTGAATTATTTTTCTTTTGAAAGGAGAGGCTATTAACGAAGTATCTTGATGAGTTATTTTTATTGCTTCTAATGGAGGATGAATTGATTCAATATTTTTATCTTTGACTGTTTGCCATGTAATTGAAGATTTTGTTGTTTCATTTATAGTTTTGGCAAAAGGAAAATATATTGAATTATTTTTAGCATATATTTCGAACCATTTGAAGAAATACATTTGACATTTATGTTTAGTTAAAAATTGATAATGTATTTGTAAAAGTTCATATTTTTGTTTATCAAAGTTTGAGAAGTACCAATCTCTAAGTGGTTTATTTTTTTGTGAATTAAAATCTTTGCGAATATATGGATTATAAATTTCAAATTCTTTTTCTATCATATCAATTTGAGAATGTGTATGCATTTGTGAATTTGTTGGTGATAATGGAGGTGATTGAGATGTGTTTGATTCATTTTCTTCTTGTTCAATTCTTTGAGGAGTTTTAACCGTATAAATAGGTTGAGTTATTTTTGAGTTTCTTAATCCTGATAGATTGACTTTAGATCTTGTAGGAATTGAGGAGCAAGAAGACCTAGAAGGTTCAATATTGAATCTTCTAAAATCTAAATCATTGATTTGAAATCCTGATGAAGAAAAGTCAATAATGACTTTGTCATCAGCTTGTTCTTTTATTTGATCTGGATATCTGAGATCTGTTTGAGGTAGTTTTCTTTGTGGAGGTTTATTTTGTAAACACCATTGAACTGGAATATCAACTTCATTCCAATTGGTTGTATATTCAGGAGGTAAAATTTTTGGTTTAGTTAAATCTGTTTGGATGTAAATTGTTTTATCTCTTGGACTAGTATGATAGGCCAAAGGACTTACCATAGTGGTCATGACTTTGTAATGTACTCGATATATCAATGTCAATACCATTTGTTTGAAGATTTAACACTAACGATTCTAAAAGATTTTTGTCAGTGATTGAAAGAGAGAAATTTGGGGAACAATCAAAATAGATTGGACCATTGTATAATGTAGATTGAACCATTCCTAACAAGGAATCTTTGAATTGATTGTGTCTACAGTCACGAAGACATAACAATACTTGAGCATTTAATCATTCACGAATTAAGGGTTTGACTGCTACTTGGACCATTCCAACATGCAGGAATCTATATTTTAATTTGTGTTGTTCAATTGCTTTTTCACTGAATAATCTAAATTCTTCTTGAGTTTCAGATAAAGAAATTGTTTGTTCAACAGTTTTGATTGAGTAATCACTTCAGAAATCAAAAGTTCATTTTTTATAAATTTGTTGAATTGGTATTTTAGGAATTTTCCAATAGTCTAATTTCTTTTCTATGTTTGTTAAATTTCTTTCTTCACTATTTACTATGTGATCACTATTATTAGATGAACATGATCTCGAAGGCATGGATCTAAATAAAGAACTCATTATAAGAAAGATATATAATCAGAATAATATGAATTATTGCGATAATAAATTCTCAAGAATTACGAAGTGACTCCTCTTTGTGTATTACCGTTCTGACTTTTCCCTATGGCCAACACACGGGCTCTAGCGGTACTTTTGTAGCAACGTTCAGGAACACGCCGAGTCTACACTGAATAATTCTTTTGAGAATATATTATAACAGCAATACACAGCATTCATCAATATTTCTTTCGTCTAATCAGTCGCCTTACCTACTTCTGGGTAAGTTTATATTACTTTTGTGTTACTTCCGTTAGAGATTTAGGAATATATATAGTTAGGTAATTCAAATTTCAATGGACTACTTTTTAAATCCTTGAAAACCAATGTTAGATACTTCTTGCAGTGTAAGCTTTGCTAACAGTTGTTCTATTCAGTTCCTTATAAATTTCCTCATTGCTTGCTTGTATAACTTCATGTTAGAAAATTGAGGAGAGCTTCAATTCTCTAAATTCATTCCCCCCCCCCCCATTTGAAGTAACCCTGTTTAGGCTCATATGGAGGGTATTCTTGATTATATTTTGGTGTATTAGAGCAAAGTGAGAAAGTTTAGAGGTCTAGACTTTTCTGGGTAATTTGGTCTCCTTAAGTCCAATTTCCGCCAAAAAAATGAATTTTAGAAGGTTATGAGTTTCCCCAATTGTATTCATCGTATTCTTTTTGTGTGATTGCCAATGGTTATCTCTTGAGATGTAAGTTGATTCGATGTAATATAGTAGATTGTATTGATTTTTATTTCTACTACATTAGTTATTAGCTTTAGCTTGCTCACTTCCCCTACACTGGTGATGTTTGGTAAGAAGGACCAAACGTGACATTGTTGGGGACTCATTGATGAAGCCAAGATGTATCCAAAAATACTGTAACTTGTTCTACACCCCTTACATGATGGGTAATTTGGAAGTGAGGGAAATTTGCATATGAACACCTTTTATTTATGTCTACTTACCATGTCGAATGTTGAAATTGTTCTTCTTCTGCTGGTTTCCCATGCGAGTGCCAATATCCTATAGCCATGGTGATGGTAGTTTGAATAGGCTACCTAATCGAGTTTTTGATCTATGCTCTCATGTTGAATGTTTCTTTTCTAGATTCACATCTTTAGTGTTGATTTTGATGTAATTTTGACAACCAGATATTGGTATAAAACTATAAACCGAATAACTAATGAAGTTCTTGAGGGGTTTGAACTATGTAAGATGATTGACTTTACATTCTTCTCCTTCACTTGATATCTTGGATCAATGTTGGTGTGACAAGAAGAATTGATTGCATAAATAAGAGCTTTTCGTCATTGAGGTTCAGAATATTCGATTTTGATTTAACCATCGGAAGAGTAGTGAAGCCAGCACTTGCAATTGTGGTTGATGATGTTAATTTTGACTCGAGCATTCTTGTGAGGATGCCATTGAACGTTGTCACACATAATTCAAATCGTATTGGATTTCTAAGGACCATAGATGGTACAATCTGAAACTCATTACTAGGTGTAGTATTTAGGCATCATTTTCTTTGTTTCTTTAATAAATATAAAAAAATTAATAAATCAAAGGTCTTTTTTTTTAATAGTCAAACTGTTGGTTTTTTTTGTTGCTTATCCACCTATTTTGGCAGCAGTTCAAATAGTTGCGTGTAGGTTGAGGCCTGAGATCCCCAAGGATTGCCCACAAATCTTGAGATCTTATGATAGAAGTGCTAGAACAATTTCTCTTCAAACCACTCTCAACTTTTTGAAATACTCTCAATATTGCTGTGGCCAAACAACACCAATAAGTGAATCTCTTTAAAGCCCCTTTGAATTAATTGAGAGTTCTTCTATAATATAATTTGTAGGAAATACCATTTTGTTTCTATCCATTTGTCTTGTTGATCCATTTAAATGAAAAAGATCTAGAGGCAATGATTTGTTCTTTAGGAGGTTAGGAATATGTGACTTTCTTGCTTTGCTTTTGTTGAATTCTTTTCATGCTTTTGTTTGAATCTTGCTTTGGTTATGTTGAGTTTTCCGGTCATCTTGCGTATTGATATGATGGATTTTATTTGTTTGTTTGATTTAATGTGGGCTGTAGTGAGTTAATTTTATAGAAGGAAAGATATGTATTCGATCATTGTTACAGCGAGACTCCTGCACAAGTGCCTTTATCTGTTATGGGAGGAGATTCATTGGCTTCTCTAGACGTGGATAAGGGGATTCCTTAGAAAGATTGCATAGTGTTAAGTACAAGGGATTTCTAGCTTTAGGTGAAAAAAAAATCCAGCATTAAATTTAGAGATTAGAAAGAGCATTTACGAAGTACATGTTGCATCAGCGCTGTGAACATGAATTGGGAGGATGTCTTAGAATTCATGGGTTAGTTCTATTTCAAGGAATTCTTGCTGTCGAGCTACGATTCTGTTAATTTTCACTGTTACTACTATATCTTTAGTTATCGTATATAATTAGATCTTTAGCTAAAGTATAAACAGGCGAATTCTTTTTCCTTCATACTGCATGCTCATCTGCTTATTAGAATTTTAACAGTGGAATTGTGTGATCATTACTGTTTGGTGGCAAGATTTTCCTCCAGGCAGTGCACCTGATTATTTGTCTCTTTTACCCAATTCTCTGACGAGGAAACAATTCAAGATTCAAAATCTGATTTTGCTGTTTAGCTGGCTAGATTTATGGCATCTTTTATCGCTGATGTACCTATTCAGGAGCATTGGATCGTACAATTGACTAAGTATGACTTTAGAGGGGCTGTTGGACATCTAGTGGCTTCAATCCTTGGAATACATAATCACAACACTCGTTATCCATTGGATTCCATGCACTTCCTATCAGTAAGTAGTTTGTTGTGCATCTTTCTAGAATGGGAAGACCTATTTGCTATTGTGAACCATTACGTTTCAGCTTAATTTAGTTTTATCTTATGTGTCTGCTTGTTTGCTGGTTTACCTCATGCGTTTGTGTGCCCAAGGGCACAAACAACTGTATGCTTGTCATCATATAAAGACTTAAACATTTTTTTATTACGAACTTAACAAATGTTACATTTTGTATCTTACTTATTTTGTTTCTTATGTGCTACTCTTTTATGGGGGTTTAAGTTTGAAGAAAGTTCATATTTTTAGATGGCGAATTGACTCGGACACAATAGGACTTAGCTTTTCGAAAAGCTTGGTGCAAAATACACACCACTACTGATACAAATGGTGCACAACTTAAAACACTAGCTTTTTTTCTTGGAAAGTATTGAGAAAATACATATGGGATGTCGGAGGTTGTCTTAAGAAGAACAACTAATGTACCCGCAGAGGCAAATGCTGTGAGCGTTCTCGTTTCTAACCTAGATGAATTCTCCGAGGGAGTTGAAATTTCACAAAGGTTTCTTATGCCTATTAGACAATACTTATTCTTTTTAACATGCTAAATTCTTGCACCATCTTTTCATATATCAAATATTGCTATTTGGATATGCCTATAAAAAAGCAATAAAAAATCAGATAAAAACATGGATTAAGGTATCTGTTGGAGGGACATGTCACATTGTTGATTGGAGATATCCAATCTTTGATCTCTTTGATGGCTATAGCACGTGAACCACTTAACTGCAAACTATGTTAAATTATAAATTAAATGAAGATTACCTGTCAAACAAGGAGATCATCCCCTTCCCTATGAATTTTGGTATTTTCGTAATCTTTGTAGATTTTCAGAATTCTTCGTGCTGGAACTCTCATTAACACCAGGGTTGGATGTATGCTTATGGAAGACTCTCTTCTTCAAACATGTGGACTTTTTTTAGTCTACACATTGAAGTTTCTTCTATTATCTAGTTCTTATCCTTAAATGGTGCTTCCTGTGTTTTGATTTTCCCAAATAATTCTATTTGCATACTCTTAGCACCAGATTACGTTCAACTTGGATTTTTGCCAAGAAATGTGGTAAAGTGGGTGGCTCTTTTGTGCAATATCAGTTTTTTCACATTCTTTGCATGTGTATGTCCCAAAGAAGCCCTTGCAATTGATTTAGGAGAAAGTAACAACAAAGTATAGCTAGTGTTTGTAAGATCTGGGCAGGCTAACATAGGTAATCTTTTAGATTTGCTGTTGAAATAGACAAATCATGTAGTTTTTGTCTGCCAATCAATATAAAATATAAGGAGGCCTAAGTGCTCAAGTGGTACATACCATGATGGCATGACTAGAAAGTGGTGAGTGCTATCACAGACTTTTAGTCCTATATGTCTGGACAAACTAAACCAAGAACGTTACAAACATGTAATTACCAATTTACAACTTAGAAACTATGAACAAATAAAAGAAGGAAAATTAACAGCAATAAAGAGAAATGAAAATATCTGAACTATTTGTTGTTTTGGTTTTAAGATTAGCATAGCACACCACCCTTGATCCTCTGACCCATAGGTTGTATTTCAACTACTTTACCGTCAAAGACAGAGGTGGGAGGGGAGGGGAGGGGAGGGGGTAAAATCTATGAACTATATTTGATCTGACACACCATACCAGTTTATTTGATCCCCACTGCGCCTGCTTTATGTTTATAAGGTGGTTTTTATGTTTAATTTTTAACATTTACAACTTCCTACAGCTAGTTGGTTATTATTACCCCTATTTTGTTTTCTGGAGTTTAAACAGTTTGAGGGTATTAATGGGTTATGCTATGTAATGCATTTTGGGATTTAGAACAATTATAGGACAAATTATTTGATTTTTTGTGGGTTTTAGAAGAACATTTTCATTTTGATATACACTTTTTTTAGTGAACACCAAATTTTCAAAGATTTCAAAATGGAAATGAGGCCAACAGCTCTATGTTTCTCAAGGTAGTGACCAAAGTAGTATTATTTTTTCATTAGTGTTACACCATCTGAATTAAACAGAGTAATTTTTATCACTTAAGCAATAATGGTGCTTTTGTCTTTTGGAAATTTTAGGAATTTGGCATTTCATGACGATGAATGGGCATCTCACTACCGCTGCAATTAACCACGACCTTGGTTCCATTTGGCAAAGTTGGGCAGAGTTATTCCAAGCCAGTGCATGAGATGTTTCCAGAGTTGGGATTATGCCCTCCGGTCGAGATAATCTTTTGCAAAGGACTTCCAAGCCTATGGATGAAGTTTGCATCCTCAATTGTGGCTTCTGCAAAAAAATGTGTTATATTGTTTGGATCTTTTGGTCCACAGTTGCTCGATGATATTACCGGATATTGAAGGTAATCCCTATTGCTCTCTCAATTTCCCTCTTCCTTTCTTTTTGTGTCTTGATGTTCAAATTTCTGGCTCACATCAGTGGGAGAGAAGCTCACACCAGCGATCTCCGGCCATTCATCTCCTCCGGTCAATTTTTTTGGGTCACGACTAGATCGCTTACCTTCGACAGCCATCATCTCAGGTAAACTTTCTATCTCCATGTATTCACTCTGTTCATTTTATTTCTTTGTTCATTTTATCTCGATTTTGTCATTCAAGAAAATTGTTTCTCTTCCGTTTCTTTCATCTACAGTTTCATAGATAGAACTATTCGTGTCATTGTAAGCAACTTCCATTCACATTCAATTTTTATTTTTTATTTTTAGGTTTCTTTGTATCTGATTCAATTTCTAGTTATTGTTAGTTCCTGAAATTTCTCTGTTAGTGTTATTTTGATTATCAACTTACATTTAGAATTAGCTCTTCAGTGGTAGTATATTCTAGAACTGCAAAGGGCTAAGGGATGAATGGCATGTAAATTGTAATCTATGTCTGTAGTGTACCCAAAGAGTGCATTAGTATTAGGTACCCCCAAAGTATGCAATCCACTCTTTTGGGCTATTGGATTATACCATATGTTTGGATTATACCGAATGTTGTCAGGGTTGTCTTTTGATTCTTCAATGTAGTTTTTTTTCCCTGGTTTCTGTTGGCATTTGTTGGAGAATATTGTGATCTAATTGTTTGTAATTCTGAAAGGTAGAAAGTAGGCAAATTGACTAAACTTAGTAGATTCCCAACACTGATCAAAATTTCTCTCTACACAAGCCAGTATTTCACAAAAATTCCTCACTAAATAGCAAGAGACAGTTGTCCAAAAGTTGACACAGAAAAGAATAATAAGAGACAGTTCTTGAAAGGTATGAGTATGCAACCATAGATAATGTGTAAATTTGATGATTTTCTACTTTCGAATCTCAATACGAAAAGCTTAATTTCTTACCTGTAGATCAATAATTTGACTTGTATACATGTTATTCTGATTTTTTGTTACTGTTAAGTTTTAACATAGATTGATTCTGATATAAGTTTGAGAAATTCATAAGGTTTTTTGTTAGGCTACAATCTAACATGGATTTTAAAAAATTGGTGAAAGGAAAATGTGTATAAGGTTATGTAATCAGATTCAATATATTAACCAAAAGGATCTCTTTGGTTGGACCCATCATTTGATCTACGAGTCCGATTTTCATTGCTGTGAGATCTGCATCTACATGTGTTTGACCCAAGGGAATTGATATTGAGAGTCCAAACTGGAATAGTTTGGCAACATTGTGTTGGTCTAAGTAAATTCTATAGGAATGTATTTGTTGATGGATGATGGGCTTGGAAGTCCCATTATGGAGATTAGGCAACTGCATCTGCTATCTCGGTTGGATGGAACTAAAAATTCAACTAAAAAAAACCATTTGAGCCGGTAGAACTGTTCTCAAAGAAATAGAAAAAAATCGAATCATAATCAATTTAGTGCTGAGAGCTTTCCCAAGAATGATAATCAAAGAAAAGAAATGAAAGAGGTGAAGATTTCCCATGAGCATGGTTCAAAATATCGGTATCGGTCACCGTATCGGTTAGCCCAAAATAGGATACGTATCGGCGTATCGGTTGGATACGGAGTAAAAATTCAGGATACGCTAAAAAAAGCTTGGATACGCAAGGAAAAACTTGGATACCTTGCATAAAACCTCTTTTAATACAAATATAAACTAAAAACAAATTAAATGAAGACCTTCAACTACATTTATAATCATACATATGAGAGTTTAAAAATTTATAAGTTAAAAAAGACGTGCGTGTTGATAAATATGCATGAAAATACAAACAATAGTCAACCAAGTATAAGAAATATAATATAGAATTAATGATCATTAGTATATATCAATTTAGAGTAGAAAATTTAAGTAATCTATACTTAACATTCAATGATTATCCATTTTAATTGTTTTAGATATCTAAAGAACTTATGAATACACATTAAAGTTGATAACTAATTGAAATTTAACAATTTAGTTTCCAAACCTATTTCTATCTGCAATTGACAAACTCGATGTTTTTTCAGGACTTAATCAATATGGGAAGATGAAGAATTTGTTGAATTATCGAAGACCCTACATCAAGATCAAACGAAGATGACTGTAATTTTATTTGACTGTGAAGTGGATGTAAATATAATTTATTTATTTTTTTATGTAAACAAGCAGGGCTTTTGTTCAATTTTTTTATTTTTTATTTTTGATGTAAACAAGCAGGATGACTGTAATTTTATTTGGTAGTTGTTAGTCTATACTCTGTTTGTTTGGACTATTTATGATTCACTATTTGTGAATCCTCATTTTTTAATGAAATTATTTTTTATCGATAAAAAAAAATGTAAACAAGCAGGACTTCTATATCTATTGAGTGGTGTTTAGGTGATTACAAGCTTAATAAGGTTAATTTTTTTTTTTAAAAAAAAAACAACCAAGGTTAGATTGTTGAATCCCAGAGGTTAGTGAATCTAAAACACAGTTAATAGGAGTTAAAAGGGACACGTTGGCAAGTGGGTGTGATTTTTTTAATAGGGTTATGATTATTATTATTTTTTTAAAAACCTTGGGAGAGTTCAATCACACTTATTGACTGTCCCTTTTAACTCCTATTAACTGTGGTTAAGATTTACTAATCCTTAAGATTTAACAATCTAACCTTGGTTTTTAGAAAAAAAATACAAAAATGATGTGTCCCTTTTTAACTCCCTTTGACCATGATTAAGATTCATTGACCCTTAGAGTTAAAGCATCTAACCTTTGTTTTTAGAAATAAAAAATAAAAAAATTAATGTGTCCCTCCCTTTAACTGTAGTTAAGATTCACTAACCCTTAGGTCTTAGGGTTAAAACATCTAACCTTAGTTTTTTGGAAAAAAAAATTTAACGTGTTACCTTTAACTCTCTTTAACTATGGTTAAGATTCAATAACCCTTGAGGTTAAAGCATCTAATCTTGATTTTTAGAAAAAAATTAACCATAATGGTTAAAACTTATTAACCATAGTTCAAGAGCTGTTAAGGCAATGTAAGGGAGGGGTCTTAAAAAAAATAATAAAAAAAAATAAAAAAAATAAAAATAAAAATATTTATAAATAAGTACCTTTTCGTAATTAATCAATCATTAGGGTCTTTTTTCGTAAAAGACCATTATCACTTAACTTTCCCAATCGTAACATCTGGGATTCAGATTTCAAACGAAAAAAAAAAAAAACAGAGAAACAGAGGAGAAGAGAAGAGGGGAAGAGGAGACTCACCCTTGGCGCAACGGCGATGGCGACGGCCACATCGACGGCGACGGCGACGGCGACCGCAGCGGCTACAGGTTCCCTCCTTCCTCCTTTCTTCTTCTTCCTCCTTTCTCCTCTTTTCTTCCTTCTTGCTCCTCTTTTTTTTTTTTTTTTTTTCTTTTTTCCTTCTTCTGTTGCAGTCTTGCAGACAAGTGAATCCTATAGGATTTCACGAAAAAAAAATCACAGCAAAAAAAAAACGAAAAAAATTTGGTTTTTTTCCGAAATTTCAGAAATATCAATAGCTTTCCATTTTAATCTCTCCCTTAGAAGAGTATCGGTCGATACTTAGAAAAAAAAAAAAAAAAAAAAAAAACACTGTAAAACAGATACGTATCACAGCGTATCGCGTGTATCGGTGCGTATCGGTACCGATATGCACCGATACGTCCGATACGGCTGCGATACGCTGTATGTTTTTCCTTCCGGCGTATCTCTGTATCGGTAGGCTGAAAAACCGGTACGTATCGGCCCGTATCGGCCGATACGTGTCGATATTTTGAACTATGCCCATGAGCTAGACTTGGGTGCAGCTCAAATAGTAGAAAAAAATTGGATAAAAACATACATTGATTGAATGTAAGTGCGGTACCTTTTTCTATGATGAACTAGAAAGTGGCTTTAACTCCATGAATTCAAGTGCTGACCAGTACAAAAAAATGGGGGGTCTTCGGTGAGTGCTGATAAGGAGAGACGGAAACCAAAGGTAGCTAGCTTCTTATTCCTTATTGAATTTATTTATTTTGGTAATTATGTCATGGTTTGAGAACCTTGGATGTCTGAAATTGATTTATGTTTATAAGAAAAGAAGAAAAAGAATAGTGTGGATGAAAAGCTTCTGCTCCCTAATTGAGTCAATAATCTGAACATTACAAGACTTGAGCTTTTTTGTCCTCTAGGAGCCCATTCAAACACTCTGCCTGTTAGGAAGTCGGAACCCATAACACAAGATCACAAGGCCCTTCACTAATCACACCCCGTCTTATTTCTTTTCTTTTATGAAAATATGAGAACTTCTCTTAAATAGACTTAAACGCCTTTACAGAGATTATTAGATGTTCTAGGCACATAATAATAAATTAAAACATATATGCCTTAGACAACAAAGGCCATGGTCCCGATGACAGCTTAGGCAAGAGCACATCTAAATGCAGGGTGTCAATATTTCTTGCAACCGTAAATTTTTCATGTTTCCAAGTTAGCTTTGAAGTAGAGAAGTATGGTCATCCATATACTATTTAGTTGGTTTAGCTTGGAAGGATGCCCCATCCAGTAGGTGACAGCATATTAAATGGTCTAGATTAGTAAGACAGAAAGCCACGTGTATAGTCTGAGTTGTAAGATGTATAAGGGACTATGCTCCTAAGGAGCAACCAAATTGGAATTTGATGGAAATGCCTTCTACCACCATTACTTCCTAAGTCTCCTCTTCCAATCTTCGCCCCGTCGTATGCTTGTGGGATGGTCTTCCACTTCTCAGTGGGGTGGAGAAATTAGGGATGTCTTATCTTGAGAAGGACATCCTCTATTCTTCCCCCGTGTGTCTCTCTTTTGTTCTTCCTGTTTTCCTTTTGTTCTGTTTTGCTTTAGTTTATATTCCTGTAAACTGCTGTTATTTCTCTTTTGATTTATGAATACACTTGACATTTACGGATCCAAAAAAAAAAAAAGTCTCCATAGTTGGCACTACTTTTTTCTTTTGGTCTGAATCTTGCAATGCTACTATCTAAACGTTTGTGTCTGGGTAGTCTGGGTAGTTTTAGATCTGATCATAGTTTGGTTGTATTTTCTGGCTGCTGTTTTTTTTTTTGTTGATATATTTTAGATCTGATCATAGTACATACTCACAAGCATGAGTAAACACCATAACATGAATGTAAATGCACAAGCATGTACATCCATGGCTCCGAATTATTTTTCTTTCTTTTAGTCCTCTTTTTGGAAAATGATATGGTGGGTATTGTGTAATTTATATATGTGAAGAAGGGTTGAGCTCTGGGGTATGGA
Organism: Tetracentron sinense; assembly: GCA_015143295.1. Taxonomy (NCBI): domain Eukaryota; kingdom Viridiplantae; phylum Streptophyta; class Magnoliopsida; order Trochodendrales; family Trochodendraceae; genus Tetracentron; species Tetracentron sinense. The sequence goes on along the minus strand of CM026573.1, from coordinate 33,599,069 downwards.
CACTGAATTCCAGATTAGATGTTTCAAAAACTCTAGTTCATTTGAGCCATATGCCTTCTCTTTTCTCTAATTTCACAAAAATACTTAGTTCTGCTAAAACATCTGGGAGTGAAGTGCAACGGAAAGTTACATAAAACATGCCGGCTTTGTTTTTCTTTATATCACATTCCACAAATATCTTTTAAGCGTGAAAGTTTGAGGATTATACAATTCAAATTTGCATTTGAAGGTTAAACCTTTTGTAATGGGTAAATTTCATAAAAACCTAAGTATGGTAGTAACGAGTTCATCCTCGGTGTGGTGTTATCGTTTGAGCTCATTTCCGTCGTCTCTTCGACGACGGGCCCGTTGTCATATGGACGACGAGAACGTTGTCTACCGAACGACGTACCCGTGGTCTCACAGACAACGATCACGTCTTCGTTCTGACGACGTACCCGTGGTCTCACAGACGACGATCACGTCTTCATTCTGACGACGTACCCGTGGTCTCACAGACGACGATCACGTCTTCATTCTGACGACGTACCCGTCGTCTTATTGTCAACGACCCCGTACCCCAACACGTAATGAGATCCGGCGTTATTGCCCAGTCGCCTGGGACTGATCCTACCTCTACGATGGTAGGTGGGAAACACTGTCTTGACATTAAATGCAGCATTAAATGCCATTAAATGCAGCATTAAATGCCATTTAATGCTAGTCACCTCGGACGAGTTCCTACTCTATGCCTGCTCTCTTTTGTATGCAGATACGTGTGCAGTACGAATGACCGGGAGATCTATTTAAAATGATTATTGAAGTACACATCAGAGATTTGAGGTGTGCATGGACATCCATGGGTGCCGATGGCCATGGCAGGAGTGGCCTATAAAAACCTGTGAAAAACAGTGTGAAGGGCACGGAATTTTCAAGAGCTAAGACTCAAATTTTCTGTATTTTCTTACTGTTCATCATCTTCTACACCTACTGACTTTATCATCGGAGTACAGGTTAGGGTGCCACACCCTCCATTCCAACCTTCTACCGGTAAACCAGAGCTTGGGTGGAGCTGTTGCTGACGCGTGTCCTTTCGGTAAATTCCTCTCACAAAATTGGCGCCGTCTGTGGGAATTTTAGCCGAACTCACCCTTTGCTCACACCACCTCTCCCGGTCAGCATGGCAGACAAAACTCCTCAGTCTATCGTCGAAAACCAGCCCCCTCAAGTCATTCCATGCACCCCTTCCACCATGCAAACGTTCGCGTTAGGCCAATCTTCTGGACAACTAGAAAGGCCCACGACCGTACCTGATCCCATCCTGTTACTATTACAACAACAACAGGCCACTCTGACACAGATAGTCAGCCAGCAGCAGTCATTGCAGGAACGACTTGATCCTTTAAAGCATGGTAACTTGGAGATCGATGACGAATCTCCTAGAGGGGGCTCTGCGGCTCGTAAACTCAATTTTCCTTCTTCCCCTCCCACCAAAGCAACAGTCCCGATCTCACCGTCTGCACCAGAGAATCTGGAGAGAAGATTCACTCTCACTCCTTCTACTGACGAGACTGCCTATCCTCGTTCTCTTGGTGCTCATGCTGAACAACGAGATCTCCGTGTCAGCAACGACGGGTTGAAGACAAGCTTAACCCTCAAGGACGTGGAAGCCCTGATCAATGCTCGAGTCAGAGGAACGACGAGCGGGGCCTCTCTCGATCAATACGCTCAGAAGTACAAAGACGAGGAGGAGATGTCCCCTTTCTCCAAGGAGATTGTCGAATCTTATACCCCATCAAAATTCGTGGTACCGAATTTTGTTAAGTTCGATGGGAGGAGAGATCCTATTGACCACCTGATTGACTTCAAGAATGCAATGGCTGTCCGTAACCCGGATGATAATCTCCTCTGTAAAGCCTTCCCTAGCAGCCTGACTGGAGCGGCTGCGAGATGGTTCCGTAATCTACCCGCGGGGTCGATCAGGTGTATGGCTGATCTGAGGTCAGTTTTCATTGACCAGTATATCATTAACAAGAAGAAGAAAGCAGGCGCAGATTCACTCTTCGCCATGAGAATGAAGTCGGCGGAACCCCTTAGAGATTTTATTCAACGGTTTACCGATGAAGTCTCTAATATCGATAAGATCGAGGACTGCACTTGCATAGCGGCCTTCAAGAATGCCATACCCAAGAGTTCTAAGCTCTACGTATCTCTTGCCCTTGACTGTCCGATCAAGATGGACGAGCTGATAGTCCGTGCCTCTAAGTACGGGAGGATGGAGGAAGATATTGCAGCAACGACGAGACCCAGAGCACGAGGGGTAGATGCTGTGGAGTGGGGAAGCAAATCCTCCTCGAAGAGAGGGAAGAGACCAAAGTATGAGTCATCTTCCAGCGACGAGGAACCACGGTGGCACACACGACAGGAAAAAGTGGTGTATGTTGAACGACGGGAAGAACCGAACCGACACTCGTTGGGAGTCCGCCAAGATTTAGACTCATCAAAGAGGACGGATCTACGTCCCAACTCCCAACGGCGGGACGACCGTGTCCATCAGAGATGAGAGGAACCCGGGCATTACAAGGAGAGGGAGAATCAGACAACAGAAAGACGTCCTTTTGCATCTCGCGCTGGTCAAGTCAACTTCTCAGCGAGCCCGGCGACGATTATGAAGACGATGGAAGACAAACCGTACTTCGAATGGCCAACACGGACCGTTCGTGATGTCACCTCGGGACCCAGGGCGCATGAGTATTGTCAGTACCACAAGTGCCACGGGCACCTTACAAATCGTTGTCGCATCCTAAGAGAATATCTGGAAAGATTAGTCCGTGAAGGCTATCTGGGAGAGTATGTGGACTCTGGAAGAGAAGAAGGGCATATTATGGATACATCCACTCGATCACACGAGGGAGAGCCATCTGGTCATATGGGTCGAGGCGGAGAAGCCCCGAAGGGAGTCATAAATGTCATCCATCGCGCTCGAGTCCCGGAAGTAGATTTTGAGCAGCAATTCAGAGCGAAGGCAAGAAAGTTATCACACGTGGCAAAAGTTTGCCAGGTGCGATCGACAACGAGGGAAATCGAGCAGGCCCTATCGTTCACTGATCAGGGCTCGTTGACCTTGGAAGTGGGGCGGATATCCTGTATCTCCATGCTTTCGCAAAGATGGGGTTGGACCCGGCGGTTCTCGTCCCTGCGCAGACCCCCTTGATAGGATTCGACGGAAGCTCGATGCAACCCGTAGGAGAAGTCGTCCTACCGGTCAAAGCTGGACCTATCATCCTGTCCACCCGGTTCTCCATTGTCGACGCGCCGTCCCCATACAATGCCATCTTGGGGCGATGGTGGACTCACGAAATGAGAGCTGTTCCGTCTTCCTATTATCAGGTACTGAAATTCCCTACTCCGGACGGACCAAGTGAAATACGAGGAGACCAGCTGGCATCGCAGAAGTGTGATTATGCCTCACCCGACCCACTCAAATAGCAATTACAGGTCGGGTCCATGGAAGAGGAGAACACGGGTGAATCGTTGACGAACAACTCTGTTGAACCCACGAAGCTTGTCAACCTGGGGACGGAGAACGAGCCAAGGACGCTACAAATTGGGACCTGTTTGACGACGGACGAAGAGCAGGAGTTGATAAATTTTCTGAGGAGGAACCTTGATGTTTTTGCTTGGTCCCACGAGGACATGACGGGTATCAATCCTGAAATCATCTGTCACCATCTCAACGTTGATCCCCGTAGTCAATCCGGTTAAACAGAAGCCTCGTAGACTTGCTCCGGCGTACCATGAGGCCGTCAATGAAGAGATTAATAAGTTAATTCAGCACGGGTTCATTCGTGAGGTCCAATATCCAGAGTGGATAGCCAATGTAGTAGCTGTTCCGAAGAAGAACGGGAAAGTTAGAGTCTGTATTGATTTCACCAACGTTAATAAAGCTTGTCCGAAAGACTTCTTCCCGGTTCCTATAATCGATAGACTTATCACTGCCACCGCGGGTCACGAGATGTTGAGCTTCATGGACGGGTATTCGGGTTACAATCAAATCCTCTTAGCTGAGGACGATCAAGAGAAGACGGCCTTCATAACGGAGCGTGGCCTGTTCTGTTACCGGGTCATGCCCTTTGGCCTGAAGAATGCCGGAGCCACTTATCAACGGTTAATGAATCTGATGTTTGGACCCTTGCTTGGTAAATCGGTGGAGGTGTACATTGACGATATCGTTGTGAAAAGCCGAACTCGGGCCTCTCTTGTAGCCGACTTGGCGGAGCCGTTTTCTATTTTACGCACTTTCAATCTGAAGTTAAATCCTGAGAAATGTACATTCGGCGTCGCCTCGGGCAAATTCCTTGGTTACCTCGTTAGTCAACGGGGCATCGAAGCAAATCCCACGCAAATCCGTGCTCTGATAGATATGCCGGAACCGAAGACAAAGAAAGAAGTTCAAAAACTGACAGGACGTATCGCTGCTCTTAACCGGTTTATATCGAAGTCTTCTGATCGTTGTAGACCTCTGTTCGAGTTGTTGAGGAAGGATTCCGTTTTCAGATGGACAGAAGAGTATTCCCGATCTTTCGCCGCCTTGAAGACGTATCTAGGCTCCGCTCCGATCCTCTCCGTACCTGAACCTGGTGAAGTGTTGTACCTCTATCTCTCCGTTTCGGAACGAGCCATTGGCTCCGTGCTGCTCAGAAGTCACAACGGCGTAGAGAAGCCTATTTATTTCGTCAGCAAAACATTCCACAAGGCAGAATCCAACTATAGCAGAATGGAGAAGGTATGCCTGGCTCTTGTCTTTTCTGCTGAAAAGTTACGTCCTTATTTTCAGGCGCATACCATCGTCGTCATCACTACGTACCCTTTGAAAACTGTGTTGGGGCGACCTGAAACTGCGGGACGTATGTCAAAGTGGGCAGTGGCACTCAGCGAGTTCGATATACAGTATCAGGCCCGAACCGCAGAAAAAGGGCAGGCCGTTGCCAGCTTCCTGGCCGATTTCCCCGTGGAGGAGGCCGAAACTTCAGTAGAGCCCGACCGTCATGAGCTCCCAGACGATGCGGAGGAGGATACCGTTGTGGAAGACGAGGCGGGAGATGGAACCAAGCTGACGGTGTGGTGCGATTGGGTCTTGTACGTAGATGGGTCGTCTAATGTCAGCGGTTCGGGACTTGGTGCTGTTCTTGTCAGCCCAGATCATGTTAAAGTACAAAAGCTGACGCGTCTTGGTTATGCTGCCTCCAATAATGAAGCTGAATATGAAGCGTTGATACTTGGGTTGCAAAGCGCACAAGAGTTGAGAATTTCTAAACTCAGAGTGTTCTGTGATTCACAGCTCGTGGTGAACCAAGTCAACGGCATCTACGAATGTCAAGATGAACGGATGAGACGCTACGCTGCACTTTTACAAGAACAACGAAAGGCCTTTGATGTCCTCGAAATCAAACATGTCCGAAGGGACGATAACAGGCATGCTGATGCACTGGCATACCTCGCCTCGATGATGCAAACCGATGAATCCAAGACAATCCTCATTAAGTATAAGGAATACCCCTCCATCGAACTGCAAACTCAACGAACGGTGTTGTCCGTAAATCAAGTGCCGAGCTGGATGACGGGCATAATAACTTATTTGAAAAATGAAATTCTCCCCTCTGACACAAAGGAAGCAAGACGAATACAATATAAAGCTCCCCGTTATACCCTTGTGGATGGGGAACTGTACCGTAAATCCTTTGGAGGACCCCTTTTGAGATGCGTGCATCCTGAAGACGTAGAGAGGATTTTAGCCGAGCTCCACGAGGGGATTTGCGGCATCCATTCGGGAGGACGGACTATCGCTCATCGTGCTCTGGGGCAAGGATATTTTTGGCCATACATGCAAGCCGACGCACAAAAATACGTACAAAAATGCAGTCAGTGTCAGCGTCATGCGAAATTAATTCATGCCCCCGCTCAGGAACTCAACATCGTATCTCAACCTTGGCCTTTCGCTCGTTGGGGACTTGATATCGTAGGACCCTTTCCTAAGGCTCCCGGTAATCTAACCTTTCTGCTGGTAGCCACGGATTACTTCTCCCAGTAGATCGAGGCTGTTCCGCTTGCGCGTATTAGAGAACAAGAAGTGAAGAAGTTCTTGTGGGAACATATTGTCTGTAGATTCGGCATTCCGTAGTCCATCATTTCTGATAACGGGAAGCAGTTCACAGGAAAACTCATTGCCGACTTTTGCCAAGAGTTGAAAATCAAGCACGTCTTCTCTTCTCCTTATTATCCTCAGGGGAATGGCCTTGCCGAAGCAGCTAACAAGAACATTTTGAATGCCCTCAAAAGAAGACTGGAAGATTCCAAGGGAAAGTGGACCAGCGAGTTACATAACGCGTTGTGGGGATACAGGACAACACCTCGGAGCCCTACGAACGAGACCCCGTTCTCTTTGGCATACGGGACGGAGGCTGTTATTCCTACCGAAGTCTGCCTGCCAACAACACGTTCCCGAAAGAAGCACGGAGAGGAAGACAAAAACGTCGAATTAATGGCTATTCATTTAGACTTGCTGGAAGAAAAGCGAGAAGATGCTAGTATTCAGATGAAACGGTATCAGCAACAGTTACGAAAGGAATACAACAAGAAAGTACGGAAAAGGATTCTTCAAGTCGGAGATCTCGTTCTTCGAAAAGTCTTCCAAAATACATGAGAAGTCAATAGCGGAAAGCTGGGTCCCAACTGGGAAGGGTCATACATCGTGGACTATGTCGGGAGTCCCGGTGTGTACTACCTTAAAGACCTACAAGGTAATGTAATTCAGAAGTCGTGGAACATCATGAATTTAAGGCAATTTTTCCAATAAACTTGTGCGTTATGAGCAATTGCTATGAGCATGTGATCAATCGTTTTTATTTACATATCCAGTACTTGGTAAAATGTTCTAGATGTGTTACCACGACGGGTGCATTTCACTCGCACAGGGTACTCACCACGGGACACAGGTGGCTCATACAAAGGAATTGCCATCTGAGCGTATTGGTGGCTTATACTAATGGAATGTCTTCTGAGCATGGTGTCCCATCACGAGATACCACGGCGGGTGCATTTCACACGAACAGGGTACTCACCACGGAACACAGGTGGCTCATACAAAGGAATTGCCATCTGAGCATACTGGTGGCTTAATATAATGGAATGTCCTCTGAGCATGGTGTCCCACCACGAGTTACCATAAGTTCGTCTTTGTGAAATGGACTTTTTGTCGAATTATGTCCGTAGTGTTAATCCGCGTCTTTGACAACCCGTTATTAGAATGATATAGTGAATTATATTCGTTATGAGATTTGTATCCAATCACGAGTTAATTATGTGCTATTTGTCTTATTTGAACAAGATGACTATTCCGGATCAATCGGTTGCAACACAATGACCACTGTAACGACCCCAAAATCCTACTAAGGCTAAGATAGGACTTTGGAATCGCCACATTACTTAAACCTGCTTAAAACCATGCATACAAGGCTACTACACGAGTCTCCAAAAATGAGGATAATAAAATTTCCGATATATATAACCTAAACCAAACAAAATAACACGAGTCTATAGTCAACAATTACAACGACTAAATCCAAAGAGTCTGATACACAACTATAAAAGTCTACTAAGCAACATCTACTCAAGTCTAATACGACTCTCTCAATCAAAAGAAATGTAAACTAAGAAGTGTAGCCGCCCAAGTCTCCGGCTCCCTCCTCAGAAGGCTCACCTTCACCTCCTTCCTCGAGGTAAGTCTCCTCAACCCACGGCTCCGCCGTGTACTCCTGCTCTAAACCTGTCAAGACAAAGTCCGGCTGAGTACAAAGGTACTCAGTGTATATAAAATCCAACCAACAATAATGATATACCTGCACTTAGTCAGAAACATATCCAATAGCATAATAACATAATCAGAGTGCGGAAGAACGTGTGCGCATATACATCATATCATCACCCTGACTCGTGTACTTGTGAGAATCTTAGACTTAGAAAACCATACACTTATGAGGTACTTATGCTTACGAGACCACGTGCTTGTGAGATGCTTATGCTTATGCTTATGCACTTATTCAGATCATACGAGGATGAGACATGCCGTTCTTGGCGGATACGGACCATGCCTTATGCACTTATTCAGATCACACAGTAATGAGACATGCCGTTCTTGGCGGATACGGACCATGCCTTAGAAATCAGGTTGACATGCCGTTCTTGGAGGATACGGACCATGTCATGCTTATGCTTATTCAGAATGTCATACATATGCCATGTTCATGCTTGTAGTCCACATGTGTGACTTGTGAGACTCTTATCTTAACATACTCGTGCATATGTGCTTAAGTGTCGAAATTAACATTCGAGTTGGTAATTGCTTAGATTCCGACCTCCCACCATGGAAACTCCACTATACTGTCCCATACCAAATAGTTAGAGAATTCCCGGTTTGAGAGATGTTCTTCTAAGTTCTCACCTTCCCGACTATCAATTCCCAAGCAAGTAATTAAGTATACTTAACAAACAATCACATATATATTTCTTATCATAATTCTTAACATCATTTATAATCCATTTACCACCATTTCATAAAAGTATCATAGCATTTATTCTCACAGACATTTTCACAACCACCTTGAGTACACATAATATAAATCCATTGTTTCTCTACCTTTTCATGCATTCATCATATCATAATTTCATTGATACAATCCATATATTCATCCACATCCACAATTAATCCCATCCTCCATACATTTCCCATCCTCCATACATTCTATCCACATTTCCAATCCACATATCCATCCATAATTAGCTTGCTTCTTAGAAAATTAGGGAAAATGCATCAAACATCTATTTCTACCATTCCTAACATCTTAGCATTCACAAAACCTTAAAATAAAGTTGATTAGGATAGTATATCGACCTTAGGAATCCCTCCCTTGGATTCAAAACGCTCCCGAGATGATTTGGAGAAGCTTCCCAAACTTTTTTTGCAATTTCCTATCAATCTCCTTCTCCAAGAAAACCCTCTCTCAAAACCCTAGGGTTTCTCCCCCTTTTTGCCAAATTAGGTTAGAACTAGGTGGAGTATTTTAATATTTCGAGTAGGACCCCCTATTTATAGCCTCAAGGTCTGAGAACAAAAAGACCAAAAAGCCCTTACTAAATTTCTGCAAAAACACGAAGGACCGAGCGATCGGTGGTTATGACCGAGCGATCGGTTGCCTACCGATCGATCGGTGTTTATGATCGGGCGATCGGTCAAAAACACTCTCTGGAAAATTTCCCCATACAAAATTTTGGACCAGTCGATAGATACCGATCGATCGGTTTTGGACCGATCGATCGCTGGTTCTGACCGAGCGATCGGTTGCCTATAGATTTTTGACCCGCTTTACTGTTTTGGCCATAACTTTTTACTCGTTCGTCGGATTCTGAGGATTCAACTTGCGTTGGATTCGTCTTTCAAAACGAACATTTCTGGCGTTTAAGAATTTCCAATTTCCGCTTAATTTATAGACTAAAATATCCCCAAAGTTGACTGATCTGAAATTCCATTAGACAAAACTCACTATTGACTTGACTTAAACTCAAAATGAGGAAAAACACTAAACATGAACCTCGAAGAGGGTTCCAACACCTTTCTAATGGTTCAAGAATCACTCAATTCCCGTGACCGGTGCCAAAACTAGAGCTTCCTAAAGTTTAGGATGTGCTATGACATCCATCCGTTACAAGTTGATTAAGCCTAGTTTACACCACACCAAATAAATATATAATACAATAAACATCAAAACATCATAAGGACTATAATACCCCTAATGCAATGCACTAAAAATATGAAAAAGATTCGGGTCTCTACAACCACAAAAGGAGATATATATATAAAATTTTTACTGACAGGATTCGAACATGAGTACAGCCGATACAAAATATGAAAAGAAAGGGATAGGAAGGAGGAAAGATCAGTCTTCGCCAACGTCAACGACCACGACAGCGTCATCAGGAACGATCGGAACGTTGTCGGCAGAAGCAGCGGGATCGGCAGAAGCAGCTTCAGCTGAAGCCTCGGGGAGAACGGGAGATGGTCCAATAGGTGACGGGGGTTGCCCCCCTCCTTGTACCTCGGGCTCTTCACCGAGCGGGAACTCCATGCCCACAGCCTCAGAACGAGTAGCCTCGTCCTTCGATTGCTGGGGAGACTCTACCAGTCGTCCCGATTCTCGGAGCTCGTTCATCAGCTCCCTCTCCGTCTCGACCCGATCTTCGGCTATCAGCCGTTCCATCTCTGTCTGGAAGTGGGCTCGAAGAGACTCCGTTAAAGCCTCCTTGGTGGCTTCAACCTCCTTGTCCCTCACGGCCGCGGCCTCCTCAAGCTGTTCGGCCAACGCTGCCTTCTCGGCTTCAGTCGCCTCTAGCCGTTGACGGAGAGTGTTCACGATCTCGTCCATCTCGCTGATCCGAAGGACGGACCTCTCGGCCTGTTCCACCGCCGTCTTCTCTCCTTCCATCGCCTTACGGGCTTCGTCCCGAGCTTTGTCCCGTTGTTTCACGGCCGTGGCAATCGTGCCTTTAGCAGACCGCAAGTCAGCTTTGACGGACATCAACTCGTGGTTCAGTCGTTTTACGTCCTCGGCCCCCCTCCTCTCCAGGTCAAGGACTTTGTCCCTCAGCCCATTGGCAGTACGCCTGTTTTCGGCGGTGACCTCGTACATCCCGGCGAGCATGTTGCCCAGCTAAAAAAAAAAAGGGAGAGAAAGATGGTATAAAAAAAAAAAAAAAAAAAAAAAAAAAACGTACCGTGGCAACAGCTCGACTCGCGGCACTGAACATCCCCATCCAGTGCAAGTCTCTTGTTGCGGCTATATCCGCTGGGAGTCTCATCGCCAACATCATCGATGTGGCAATGGAGTCGTGCTCCATCGCCGAATGGACGACGGTAGGACGAGTATATCCTCTGGGGAAGACGGGATTCCACAGCTCAACGGGGCCCCCCATGGTGATCCTCTCTCGAGGAGGGGCAGAAGACGGAGAAGCAGAAGATGAAGCCACGTTTGCGGCTGGTGAGGAAGTAGAGGCCGGGACAATCACAGGGGCAGCCGTATCTGCCACAGTAGACGGAGCAGCTACGACGTCAACGGGAGGGCCGGTGCTAATAATTGGATGCTCCTCCGCTGGGGTACCACTCCCCTCGCCGAATGTTGCGGCTTGAGTAGATGACACCCCGGCTGACTCCCGTTCTCGAACCCGTTGATCGTGCTCCGCCTCTCGCCGAGCTTTCTTCGCTTTCAGAGCTTTGAGAGCTTCTACCCTCTCTTTTCTCCGTCTTCTTATCCGCCGCGGATAGACGGGAGGGACGAGAAGGGCGGGGAGGACGAGTCAACGTTGGAGCATGTGAGGATCGTGGTGGTAAGGGAAGTTGGTCAGCCATGTCTTCCTCTATCTCCTCGTCAAGGAAAGCTGCCGGCCTGAGCGGTTTCTGTGGCGGTGGATGAGCTGGTCGGCGAGACTTTCTAGGTAAGGTCCCTGCTTCTACAGTGGACCCTGTCTTTTGAACAGAGGACGGCTTCCAGGTAACGTAAGCGTCCCCTTTATCAAGGCGAACCTTCCGAAGCGCGTACTCTTCTTCCGCGGAAAGGTCAGAGAAATGTGGCTTAGAAGCCTCTGCAGAAAGAGCGAAACGTTATTAGCCATGTAACAGGAATACGTTTTCAGAACAGACTACGGAGAACGATTGAAAAGTAGCAGACCTGAAGTAAATTCGTGGGGAACAGGACGGGCAGTCTCTGCCCTCCAAGCTCCGGAGACCACGAAAGACATCTCCTTCCAGTCCCGTTCCACATCAGGGAGGTGTGAGATGATATCGGGGATCCTGGGTTTTTGCCTCCAGGTGAAGTACGTTTTCTTTCCCTCCTCAACAACCCCGGGACATTTCACGACGTGGCGGAAGTGGAAGACGTGCCTGGCCTCTACATTGTACCCGTCTCTGTTGAACTTGTCCATCAGAGACATGTATTTGTAGAACTTCGGGTGCATTTGCCCCGGGGCAACTTGAAGGGCGGACATGACGGAGTCCGTGATGGGAGATAAGGGAAATCGAAGCCCAGCCTCGAACTGGGCGAGGTAGACGATAGTGCAGGAAGAACGGTGGTCTGGAATAACGTCTTCTTCCTCAAAATGAATATGGACATGAGGGGGAATTTGGAAAAGGGCTCTGTAATGGTCAAGTGCATATCTGACGACTGGTTTGGTTTTGGGTTTGGAAACATTGGTAATAACACCGTGAGGGGCATTGCCTGAACAACTGGCCTCATCGGCACTGTCTATCCTAACTACTTCGGCAGACATGGTGGCAAGCAAGTAGAAAAAGAAAAAAAATACAGGGAAACGACCACAGAACAAAAGAAAAAGAGGAGGATCTTATCGAAAACTGTATCTAGGAAGCAAGAAGCACAGCTAGAGAAGAGAGAAGAGCAGAACAGCAGACCGTCGGTGAGAAGAAATTCCGGCAGAGTAGCAGAATGCAAGAATTCAAACGAAGAAGATGAAGTACCAGGCCTTCGGTACTTATAGACCAGTCCATAACTCGAAGGACGATAATGACCTCGATCTATACCGTACGCGTGTCCACGCATGCAGACAACGTGAAGGGCAGGATGGTCTTCTGACCGAGTTAAATAACCGTCGGGAAAAACGAAGCGTCCGAAAGATAATGATGACAGCCTGCCAAGCATTTATGAGGTATGACGTTTCGGCACGCGCAATACAGCTGGCACGACGCTACGTCTTCGCGTGCAGAACATGTGACCTATCACCATTCTGAGGTTAGCAGTATCTTCTCCTCCGTCTTTCGCTATATTTATGACACTCTGAACCACGTTCAAAGTATCATAAATGGGCAATTTGTAATGGGTAAATTTCGTAAAAACCTAAGTATGGTAGTAACGAGCTCATCCTCGGTGTGGTGTTATCGTTTGAGCTCATTTCCGTCGTCTCTTCGACGACGGGCCCGTTGTCATATGGACGACGAGAACGTTGTCTACCGAACGACGTACTCGTGGTCTCACAGACAATGATCACGTCTTCGTTCTGACGACGTACCCGTGGTCTCACAGACGACGATCACGTCTTCATTCTGACGACGTACCTGTGGTCTCACAGACGACGATCACGTCTTCATTCTGACGACGTACCCGTCGTCTTATTGTCAACGACCCCGTACCCCAACACGTAATGAGATCCGGCGTTATTGCCCAGTCGCCTGGGACTGATCCTACCTCTACGATGGTAGGTGGGAAACACTGTCTTGACATTAAATGCAGCATTAAATGCCAGTCACCTCGGACGAGTTCCTACTCTATGCCTGCTCTCTTTTGTATGCAGATACGCGTGCAGTACGAATGACCGGGAGATCTATTTAAAATGATTACTGAAGTACACATCAGAGATTTGAGGTGTGCATGGACATCCATGGGTGCCGATGGCCATGGCAGGAGTGGCCTATAAAAACCTGTGAAAAACAGTGTGAAGGGCACGGAATTTTCAAGAGCTAAGACTCAAATTTTTTGTATTTTCTTACTGTTCATCATCTTCTACACCTACTGACTTTATCATCGGAGTACAGGTCAGGGTGCCACACCCTCCATTCCAACCTTCTACCGGTAAACTAGAGCTTGGGTGGAGCTGTTGCTGACGCGTGTCCTTTCGGTAAATTCCCCTCACACCTTTATTATTCCTTATGTGCAGAATTAACAAAGGATGGCATCTTCTCTGTCAGAAATGGAGTGCATAGTTAGAGTCTCCTCTTTACTATTATAAAATTTTGAAACCCCATGCTAAGGCTACTAGTCAATATCCTTATTTCATAGCATGAACATTTAGTTATATTTGAACTACACTGCTTGATTCTTTTCTTACTTTCAGCCTAGCACACAAAATTCGTTGTATATAAAGATTGGGCCAGAAGGAGGGAATACCACTTTGCTATAAGCGATGCATGCTAAGTTCATAATGGAAAATTGTCTCCAAGAATGCAAAGCTTAGATATTTATGGCTTAGAATATGTATTGTTAATGATGATTGGTTTTTGCCCCAATTTCATTACCCTAGTTTTCCACGATCTCTTATCACGTCTTGCTCTTTCTTCCATCTCAGACTCTCCTTCCGGCTATAAATTTTCTCCAAAACCATGACCTAAACGGTGGGTTATCTCCGAAAACTGTCCAATTCCGCGGCGTCCACGGGTGAGTCTCTCTTTTTCTTTCCTCTTTTCTTCTTTGTGTTTCATTGTTCTTAACCGAGAGATGGCGCCCCTTCTCTTGAGAAATCTCTCTCTCTATTTCCTTATTCTTAACCTAGAGGGAGATTTCAGTCGGAAAGTTCTTTCCCTTTCTTCATTTTTTTACTCTCTTCTCTGATTTCGCATTCTTCCACAGCTGCGGCGGAGGGAACTCAGATTTATCTAAGATTCCTGTAAGTCTCTGGTGACAACTTTGACAACTTTGACAACTTTGATATTTGGATTCTTAATTTATGTGTGTGTTCCTTTGATGTTTGCCCTGGACTCACATGCACCTTCCTACTCTAAAGTGTAGAAAATAGACAATTTAGGATGAATTAAAAGGCTCTCCAAGCCTTGCGTCAAATTGGATGAGTTCTTACTCAATTTTGAGAAATTCTTCTAGACAACATAGCTTTTAGTAGTAGCATTCATGGATTCTTCATTCTTTTATAGTTTGAGGTCAAGACAGGCCTCTAATGCATGTGATTTCTGCTTATATCATTATATGTGCTACTCCTAGCTACGATTGTGACGCTCATCTATAGTCTATCTAAAACAAAACCCTACAGGCCCAAAAAGCAACATATACCAAGTATTATGATGCATTTTTGATGTAATTTGAGGTGCACCTTGGATTGAAATTAATGCATTACATGTTGGAAAGAGAGTTAAGACTTGGGTGCATATAATAGTTCAAGAAAATGCTGATGTAAGTCGATGCAGTTTAAAATGTGTAGAGGGGTGTTTTTGATTTTTGAAGAAATGTGGTTTACTGCAACCTCAATCTAGCCTAAATCTGATATCCAGACCGTTTTAAATTGAGTTATTTTGAGAAAATGATTCAGAGATCACAAGGAAGAAAGGGGAGAAAGAAGGAAATGATTCAAAGGGAGAGAAGAAAGAACAATAATGACAAAATGACTTTTCTTGATGAATCCTTTGCTTTCTCTCTCTGTGAATTCTGGTTGAGAATTTGATTTCTCCAGGAAGTCTTGTTAGAAAGTAAAAAAAATCTCCTCTAAATAAGAGGGGGTCACCTCTATTTATAGGCGATCAGCAGAAATCATAACTAACTTGTACAGTTGTCATAGCCCTTTTTGTAACCTACTTTAGAGAGAAAATATTGGATTTTATCAAGATAAAGGCGTTTGTCACCATATCTCCTTTAAGCTTTTATGACCACAACCTTCGGATATATTCTTCAAAGGTTAAAAGCGGTATTCATAATATCTATCTTTTAACAAATTCTATTCTAAGCCCTCCAAACCAAAACTCATCATCCTCCCCCAAAAGCGGTTGGTAACTACATCGTGAAAGCGGGTCATATGCTTTCATGGTGTACTGTCTTTTTGAGGTAATGTATAAGTGTTCAGACAGCAACACTCCTCTAAGTAGTAGCAGCAGCAGCAGCAGTAGTAGCAGCAGCAGCTGCAGCTCTGCAGCAGCAGTAGTAGCAGCAGCAGCTGCAGCTCTGCAGCAGCAGCAGCAGCAGCAGTAATAATACTAATAATAATAATAATCATCATAATCATCATCATCATCATCATCATCATCTCAAGTCTAATAGGGAAAACGGAGGTGTTGGACGAAGACACCCATCTCATCAGGCCTTAAGAGAAACTGAGGAAAAATCCATCCTCAATGCTTTCTCCTTGACTGTCAGCCCAGGAAGTAATCCATGCTTCACTGGAATAGGTAATGAGGGGAAACAGCCACACTCATTTCCACGGGGAGGTACTAATCCATACCATTCACCCCTGATAAAACAAATCTTCTTTTTGGTATAGGTCATCAGAAAGGTACATAGGGGGGTACTAATCCATACCATGCCCCTCATCATCAGAAAGGCGTTTGAAAGCCAGAAGAAGGTACGGAAGCCATATTGAGCATCCAAAGGCGTTAAAGCCTGAAACAATATCCAAAGGCGTTAGAGCCTGAATCAATATCCAAAGGCGTTAGAGCCTGAATCAGCATCAGTAGTATTAAAAGCGCAACAGTTTCAATTATCAGTGACATAGGGATAAAAATGTTATCAAGGAGCAGAATCCTTTATATGGACTAAAAGCATAAGAGTCTGAAAATCAGTGATCATTATCATATAAACATGGAATTCTGTTAACCAAATTTCCAAAGAGGAGTTTTAGTATATAATATGTCAGAATGTCCATTGAGCCACATGTCATTATTTTATTGAATTATGAATAACGTTCTTAAATTCAAAATTCCAAAAGTCAACCTTTCCGATAATCATCATCGACATAATGCTAGCAAGTTATCCATTGGCTTGGGTGGGTCTGTATTTGAGATTTATTTTTACTCAATGCATGAAATTTGATATTACATTTCAAGTTGATTTTCTTTTTCATTTTTTGAATGTCTCTTCAGCATAGGCCTTAAGTTGCAGTAAGTTTATAAGATTTTTCTTACTGGAAAATTATTTGTGTTTGTGAAGGGACTCGAACTAATGCCTCGGAGAATTTCACTGTTGTCTCAGTGGTGCAAGCTTTTGGGTGGGTCTATCATGACCAACAAGTATATTGAAGGATATCCTGGTGCTAAATACTACGGAGGAAATGAGTGAGGGTCCACTCCTTTTTTCTTCCTCTAATACTCATAGTTTATGTCCTTTAGCTTATTCAAAAAAGTTATTTTCTTGAGTCTTTATTTTTGCATTTCCTGGTTTATTCTAATGTAAAAGCATGGAACTTGGATCAATTCAAGTACATTGAGATTGCAGAATCATTATGTAAGAAGCGTGCCTAAGAAGCATTTGGGTTGGATCCTACATTTTAACTTGGTCGGCCCCGGGCAAGTTGCAACCTCTGCTTTCTGGGCAGGAAAACCTTCTCCGGATGTTGCTTTACTTGGATCTGGACACTGCTCCAGTCCAGGTTCAGGTCATAATTCTGGAAATAATTCTATGGGAGGAGATATGTCTGGACAGTTATTTTGGCAGCCCAGCAGGGGCAGCCCTGAGTGTTCTCCAATACCTAGTCCCAGAATGACAAGTCCTGGCCCCAGCTCCAGAATTCATAGTGGTGCTGTCACCCCTCTGCATCCGCGAGCTGGAGGGGCAGCTACAGAATCACTGACAAGCTGGCCTGATAATGGGAAACAACAAAGCCACCGGTTGCCCGTTCCCCCTATAACAATTTCTAATTCTTCTCCTTTTTCTTCCTCGAATTCAGCAGCAATGTCTTCCTCTGTCCCACGAAGTCCTGGGAGGGCAGAGACTCCAACAAGCCCTGGTTCACGCTGGAAGAAGGGGAAACTGCTTGGTAGAGGCACAGTTGGGCATGTTTATGTTGGTTTTAACTGGTCTGTATTGCATGGAGTTGAATGCTCAGATTCTGTTTCAGATCTTAGTATTATTATTTGTTCTTAACCTCGCTTTTAAGATTATGATACTGTTTGGGTCTTCCTGCATTTTCACCCTCATCACTGAGCTAAGTAGTTGCGATTGAAAATCTTAAATTTTCATGATGACAAAGAAAGCACATGAGCAATACTTTTTCTGATTTTTTTTTTGTATTTTTGAAGTCTCAGCCTAATGAAACATCCCTAAACTCAAAAACAGCTGTGGCTATTGCAAGAAAGTCAAGTGCACTATTTCTTTGGTTTCTCATTGAGTTTGTGCATTTCTGTTTCTAATCTGTTGCTTTGGTTTTAGTGGAAGGTGGTGGGTGTGCAATGAAGGAGGTTACTTTATTTTCGGATGATGCAAAGTCAAAGGAAAGTGCAAAGCAGCTGGCTCAAGTAAGTTGTTTCTCTAGTAGATTTATGGGGAAGTTAATAATCTAAAAGATGAATATTGTGCTTTGCAGTTTTAATTTTGCAACTTGTTGCACTTTTTAATTTTTTTGTTTCTCTGAGGATAATTTCTTACTTTTAGTGCTTATTCTAAGAGGAAATTACTCTTTTGAGTCGCTTGCGGCATCAGAATATAGTGCAGTATTATGGATCTGGGACGGTAATCCTTGTCTCCATTTCCTTAGTGCAGTTTGGTGTATTATGCTTTCTACTCAAGACTTCTTGCATCTTCAGTGCTGATAATTTATTTTGAAAATTCGGCATCATTCAGTTTCATGGTTTTAACAGTCTGAAAAAGTTCACTTGTTATGAATTTTGTCTCATTCTATTAAAGCTACTGAGAACTGTGGTACTTTATACGCCTAGTCAGTGGTTCACAAGATGGAGAACTTCTGGGAACTAAAATTTTGGATACTTAATATCTGTAAAGTCTAATGGGATAAGTGGTATATGGTAGTGCTGCATTTGAGAATTTCCTCACATGTAAAGTAATATTAAATGGCAACTGATGCTTCAAATTATAGTACTTTTTCTTTCAATAGCTTGACCTCTGAATTTATATTCCTTGAACAGGTAGATGAAAAAATGTATATTTGCTTGGAGTATGTATCTGGTGGCTCCATTTATAAGCTTCTTCAAGATTATGGGCAGTTTGGTGAACTAGCAATTCGCAGTTATACCCAACAAATCTTGTCAGGGCTTGCGTTTTTGCATGCTAAGAATACTGTCCATAGGTGGTTCTAGTTATCGTTCCTTGTTGATTTGGTAATCTAAAGGATCCCATTTATAAGCGGTATTTCCTGTACAGGGATATTAAAGGAGCAAATATACTTGTAGACCCCAATGGGCGCGTTAAATTGGCAGATTTTGGGATGGCAAAGCATGTAAGCCTATGCACATTGATTGTTTTTTGTACCTGAAATGTAGTCAAAACCAATAAATACCATCCAGTGCATGAGAAATTAGGAGTATGGAATGATTACCAACCAAGGGAATTCAAACTTTAGGTAACGTTTATTTTATGAGGCAAATACTGGTTGGTTTCAAAAATAGATTCCAACATGAAATTTTTAATCAATGAAGCTACTTATAAAGGTTGGATCATTACGTTTATATGCTTGTTAGTAGTTAGCCTATTCTAGTGGTTTAGCGCATGCTCAGAGGAAGTGTTAAATGGGGCATTTGAAATGATGCCACATTTACAAGTCTCCATTCATGTTTTGTTCTTAAGATTAAAAGTTTCTTATTAGTAACCTGCTTTATGCCAATTCTCTATACATGCTTCACATTTGCAGATCACCGGGCAATCATGTCCATTGTCATTCAAGGGAAGTCCTTACTGGATGGCACCTGAGGTTAGACTTTTTTCTTGTCGTACTCTCGCGCCTTTGTTAATGACGTGCTTTCCAGTAGTAATGTTGTATCACTCACTTGCATCTCTCGTCCAGGTTATAAAGAATTCAAGTGGTTGCAATCTTGCTGTCGATATATGGATTCTTGAATGTACAGTACTGGAGATGGCTACATCAAAACCACCTTGGAGCCAATATGAAGGGGTCAGTAACTAGGGTGTACCGCTAAATTATGATTTTTTTTCTTAATGTTATATATGATCATAATGGCTTCTTGAGTTGTTTCTTATATAAATGAAATATGTATATCAGTAAGAGTTCTTACATGCTAGACGCATAGATTGCTTGACCTGTTCCTTCTTATTTTGTTGGTGTTTGTCTGTTCTGGTCAAAAGGTCGCTGCCATGTTTAAGATCGGGAATAGTAAGGAACTTCCAGCAATCCCTGATCATCTCTCAGATGATGGCAAAGATTTTGTAAGGCAGTGTTTGCAACGCAATCCAGTACATCGTCCTATTGCTGCTCAGCTTCTGGAGCACCCATTTGTAAAAACCGCTGCACCGTTGGAAAGACCTATTCTGGGTTCTGAGCCTTCAGAACCTGTCGCACCCCAAAATCCCACCTAACTTAATGTGAGACTTTGGCACGTGACTTAATCATTAATTCCATAACTTCTTATCATAAGCATTTAAGGCAATTCTAAAAACATGGACCTAAATTTTTTATTTTTTTTTCTCTTTAAATAAATGCAATCAAGTCCAATATCTGAAATAAATACTAAGACCTCATAATCAATTTAAAATCAACCTCTATGAATCTCCAGTCATAAACTCAAACTAACTATAAATCCATAATTTGTCTATTACAATTCTAAAATTCAAAATCCAAATATACTAGTGATCTAGTGTCCTGTGTATGGCCAGCAATCCAAGTTCCATTCTCCATCAGGATAGTCACCTGCTGGCTCTTCCTGCTCTTCCTCGTATTCTTCCTCTTCCCAAGGTCCTGGGGCACAAATGTCAAATCTAGCACCTGCCGACAACAACAGTCATCGGCTGAGTAACAAGTTACCCAGCGTATATACAAAATCCTGCCTAACAATATACGAGATTTGATAACAATATATTTTAAGATTCAACATCACAAGTGAACTCACAATATTTCAAAGTGCGGAAGCATAATTAAATTTGATTCTTACACCTGATTACTCATGCTTATTTCTCTTATTTATCTTGTCTATTTTTGTTCATGAATTTATTCAACAACATGCAATTGCAATAACTTAAAATAACTCTACCCCATATATCGGGTAGAGACTAACATATACCCTACTTTCCGAGGTACCACAATACACATATCGGTGTACATGGCTTGTCTACACATTATCCGGTGTATACGGCTTGTCTACACATTATCCGGTGTATACGGCTTGTCTACACATTCACCGGTGCATACGGCTGGTTTTGCCTTGATCATAAGCCTGTGGGTACTCGGTCAGTGCAAAACTCAATCATGCATAATGCTTGTGTCCTTGTGTACTTGCATATTACTTGTCATCTTGTTTATTCTCATGCTTGTTCATGTATAGATTTCGTGAATCCGTGTGAATGAAATAAAATACTTGTAAATCATGTATAGATTTAAACATGCAAGGGTTCTCCTAAGTGATTAATATAAAGCATAATTTGTCAAATAAAATAAGGGATAATTTTATTTACCGCGTCTAAATTTTTAATACGCATCTATAATCAAATAAGTCTCACAGGGCCTTAGTTTTCACAACACATAATGATCTCAAACAAACTTATAATAATTTCATCAATTCTGAACATCATCCACTTCCTCCATTCTCATCATTCATACACCACAAAATCAATCCCATTCCCCTTGTTGATATAGAATAAAAAAAATCATAAACATCTTTTTCAAATAATTATCACAAGGAAATCACCATCTAAAATGTTCTCTATTCATCATATATATATTATCCATCAGATAACCAAGATCTAAAATTTTCTAACATCGTCTATAGATTTTTCAAGGGAAAATCCTGATTTAGAACATTACAAAAATCATCATATATATTTTCCATAAAAAATCTGGGTATAAACATCGTAAAATCATCATATATAATTTTCCATGAGAAAATCTGAGTATAAACATCATAAAATCCTCATATATAATTTTCATCATAGTTTAAAACAATAAAAACATATTTACTATTGTCGTTCTTACTTTAGATCTATTTCTTCATCATATTTGTATCAATAATCCCTATATTGAGAGGAAGGAAGTCGTATTTACCTCTCACGATCGCTTCCCTACGATCAAACGTTTGCGAATGAGATGGATCTAAGCCTGTTTGTACTTTTTCCTTGCAACACCTTTGATTTCTCCTCTTGGATCTCTCCAAAACCCTTTTCTCTCTCTCTTTAATGAGAACTCATAGGTTTTTCTTCTATTTTTCTCTCTAATAAGTTTTAGAATGATGAAATACATAAAATCCATGAGTTAGGGTCTTTATATAGGCAATACCAGAGTTAGAAAGTGATAAGAACTGCTAAAACACTATTCACACGTTACTGTTCACGCGGTACTATTCACACGGTTATTGTTCATCGTATTTACAGTTTTGCCACATGCACTTTGAATAATTCTATAGAGCTCAATTCTTATCGGATTAACCTGAAATTTGAACCATAGCTACTTTAGGTCATATAGAATCTATATTAAAATTTTCATAAATTTTGGATTACACAAAATGACCAAAATGCCCCTCTTATGATAAAGGAGATTTCGTCTATTTTTCACTTGATTAATTTATAAAACACCCACATGCTACTTTAATTGTTCCAATTTTAAACTTATGTAATAAATTAATCATGACAACCAAGAATATTAAAATAATTGATACGAATACCAAGAAATTAAATTTCGGGTCTCTACATCCTACCCCCCTTAAAAGGAATTTCGTCCTCGAAATTGTTTACCTTAGTTAAACAAGTAGGGATACTTCTCTCGAACTTCATCTTCTCTTTCCCAAGTGGCCTCTTCAACGGAGTGGTGTTGCCAGCGAAGGAGGACAAAACGAATGATCTTTCTGCGTAGCACATGCTCTTTTTGATCCAAAATCTGAACATGTTGTTCTACCATTGTCAAATCTTCTCGAATTTCCAAAGGCTCAAAATCTATAATATGTGAAGGATCTGGAATGTACTTCCTGAACATAGAAACGTGGAAGACATTATGAACCGCCGCCATGTGAGGAGGCAGGTTAACCCTGTATGCCACTTCTCCTACTCTTCTGATAATTTCGAATGGTCCAACATACCTTGGACTTAACTTCCCTCTCTTACCAAACCTCATAATTCCTTTGGTAGGCGATATTTTAACGAAGACAAAATCTCCAACTTGAAATTCCAAATCCCTTCTTCGGGTGTCTGCATAACTCTTCTGTCTACTCTGGGCAGTCTTCAATCTTTCTCTGATCAAGTTAACCCGGTCTGCCGTCTGTTCAATTAGCTCAGGACCCAGAAGTTTTCTCTCTCCCACTTCATCCCAATAAAGAGGAGATCTACAACTTCTACCATACAAGGCTTCGAAAGGTGCCATCTGAATACTTGCTTGATAACTGTTGTTATAAGCAAATTCAACTAAGGGTAATGCTCATCCCAACTACCTTGAAAATCAAGCATACAAGACCGGAGCATATCCTCAATAATCTGATTCACTCTTTCTGTCTGACCATCAGTTTGAGGATGAAATGCCGTGCTGAAATCCAGGCGAGATCCCATGGCTTGCTGGAAACTCCTCCAGAACCTTGATGTGAACCTTGTATTTCTGTCAGAAATGATACTGACAGGTACTCCATGTAAACGTACCACTTCCTTAATATAAAGTTCCGCTAACTTGTTAGCATTATAAGTAGTCTGATAAGGAAGAAAGTGAGCTGACTTAGTAAGACGGTCCACCACCACCCAAATGACATCAAAATTCTTGGCTGTCTTTGGCAATCCCACAATAAAGTCCATAGATATGTTTTCCCACTTCCACTCAGGAATAGGGAGGGGTTGCAATAACCCTGCAGGTCTCTTATGTTCGGCTTTCACTTGTTGACAAACCAAACATTGAGATACATGAGTAGCCACATCTCTCTTCATATTCCTCCACCAGTAATGCCTCTTGAGATTTTGGTACATCTTAGTACCACCTGGATGAACTGTATACTTGGACCGATGTGCTTCATCTAAAATCTCTCGTCTCAAATCTTCATTATTTGGGACACATAACCTGCCTTTAAACGTTATAGCTCATTCTCCATTAACTGAGAAATCCTCCTGACCATTTTCGAAAGACTTGGCTCGATAAGCTAATAATTCTTCATCAGACTCTTGCAATTCTATGATTCTGGTTCGCATATATGATCCGACTGCAAGATTAGCTACCAATGGTTCGCCTATACAAAGACTGAAACTTGTTTCATTGTTGGACATATCTTCTTACAATTTCCAACCTTTGACCCTTAAATGTGCCAACAAACCAGAGGGCCTTCTGCTAAGTGCATCTGCTACCACATTAGCTTTCCCTGGATGATATTGGATCGAACAATCATAATCTTTCAAAAATTCTACCCAACGGCGTTGTCTCAAGTTGAGCTCTTTCTGAGAGAACAAGTACTTGAGGCTCTTATGATCTGTAAAAATTTCAAACTCTACTCTATACAAATAATGCCGCCAAATCTTTAGAGCAAAAACCACTGCTGCTAGCTCTAAATCATGAGTAGGGTAGTTCTTCTCATGGTTCTTCAATTGTCGGGATGCATAGGCAATGACTTTACCATGTTGCATGAGAACACATCCTAAACCAACATGCGAAGCATCACTGTAAACTACAAATCCACCACTACCTGATGGAACAGTGAGGACTGGGGCTGTAGTAAGGCGCTTCTTCAATTCCAAGAAACTCTGCTCGCATTTATCATCCCATGTGAACTTGGCATTTTTCTTGGTCAAGTGAGTAAGTGGTGCTGACAGGCTAGAGAATCCCTCTACAAATCTTCTATAATATCCTGCGAGGCCTAGAAAACTCCTGATTTCTGTAACACTCTTTGGCCTAACCCAATCTGCAACAGCTTCAATCTTCGCGGGGTCTACTGAAATCCCTTCTGATGATACGACATGGCCTAGAAATGCTACATTCTCAAGCCAAAACTCATATTTACTCAATTTAGCATACAACTCATGCTTTCTCAAAGTCTCGAGGGTAACCCGAAGATGCTTCTCATGATCCTCCCGGGTGGGTGAGTATACAAGGATGTCGTCTACAAATACTATCACATGACAATCCAAGACTGGTTTGAATACTCTATTCATCAAGTCCATAAATGCTGCCGGTGCATTAGTTAAACCAAAGGACATAACCAGAAACTCAAAGTGTCCATATCTTGTTCTGAAAGCTGATTTAGGGATATCCTCTGATCTAATCTTCAACTGATAATACCCTGACCTCAGATCTATCTTAGAAAAGAATTTTGCTCCCTTTAATTGGTCGAACAGATCATCAATCCGTGGCAACGGATATTTGTTCTTTATGGTGACCTTGTTTAACTGCCGATAGTCGATGCACATCCTCATCAACCCATCCTTCTTCTTTACAAAAAGAACTGGTGCACCCCATGGTGACATACTTGGTCTAATAAAACCCTGTTTCAGTAATTCTTCAATTGTACCTTCAACTCTTTTAGTTCTGCTGGGGCCATCCTATACGGTGCTCTGGAAATTGGTGCAGTGCCTGGAGCTAAGTCAATGACAAAATCAATCTCCCTATCTGGTGGTAACCCTGGTAACTCATCAGGAAAAACATCCATGAACTCACAGACTACAGGGATGACAGAACCATCTTTTCCTTCTGGATTGGAAAGACTTAAGGCCGCAAATCTAGCGATGTCTTTCTTCTTCAATCCTCTAAAATGGAAGGGAGTTCCATTAACTGGCTTAAACTTCACCATTTTCTCATAACAATCTACTTGCCCATGGTAAGCTGCAAGCCAATCCATTCCAAGAATGACATCAAAATCTTGGAAGTCTAGGATGATCAGGTCTGCCAGTAGCTCATGTTGTCCCACAAGGATGACACAAGCTCGGTATACTTGGTTGGTGACTACTGATTTACCAATAGGAGTCAAGATGGATAACTCCTTATCTAACTGGCTCGGTTCTGAAACAAATCCCTTCGCAAAACTAGGTGTAACAAACGAATGTGTTGATCCCGTATCAATCAATACATGTGCCAAACATTCATTAATCAACAGGGTGCCTGAGTTATTAAATAACTAAGTGTCAAATTCATGCATTATTCACATAATATAAGTAACATATTTTATCCACACATCATATTTATAAACATCACAATAATCATAGAAATATCATATCAAATATAAATATAACTAAAGTGTACCTTGCACCACATCATTTGATGCCTGTGCATCCTGATCTGATATTGCAAAGACCTTGCCCTGGGTCACCTGACGTGGCTGCTGTTGTGGGGGCTGCTGGGGTTTAGGAGCCTGAGGAGGCTTCTGCTGTGGTGCCTGCCTAGTAGGTGGCTTATTCCCCTGAGGCTGGACTTGCTGAGTGGCCTGCTGACTACGGTGAGGATAATCTCTAATCCGGTGTCCCAATTGACCACACTGGAAACATCCCCCTGTGAGTGCTCGACATTCACCAGCTAGATGTCTCTTCCCACAATGTACACACACATCAAACATAGGTGCAGAAGAAGTAGGCTGCACATACCGAGTGGCCTGAGAAGTAGTAGGGTGAGGCACAGTAGGTCCAGATGGAGGTGCAGGCCTCTGATAAGGAGTCGGCCTAGCTGTAGGTGGTTGGCCTGAAAATCTGGGCCTCTTATCCTGTGGTCCAACCCTGCTTGGCTGCCCCCTGCTGAATTTTTCTTTTTGATTCATCTCTTCTTCAAGAATTCCTCTGAATTCTTTTCAGCCAACTGAGCCCTATCGTTCACTTCAGCGAAAGTCTCGAGTCGAAACATTGAGACTCGGTCTCGAATAAAATCTCTCAATCCTCTTTCAAATTTTCTTGCTTTCATTGCCTCTGTGGCAATCATATGAGGTGCAAACCTTGAAAGTTCTGAGAACTTGGCCTCATACTCGGCCACTGTCATCTTCCCCTGTTCAAGAGTGAGGAACTCTGCTTCCTTCTTTTCTCGGACAACCACTGGAAAATACTTCTTATAAAACACATCTAGAAATTCCCCCCATGTCCATGGTTGACCTGCTCTAGTCAAATCTCTAGTCCCGGAAGCTGCTCTCCACCAATGTTCTGCTTCACCCTCCATTACAAAGGCTGCCCATGTCACTCTTTCAGTATCCGTGGGAGACAGAACTGAAAATATCTTCTCCAGCTGTAAGATCCATGCCTCTGCAGCTATTGGATCTGTGGTCCCATAGAATGACGGAGGCCTCAATCTCCAGAACGCCTCAATCCCCGCATGTGGCCTGGGTGGAGGGGGTACATGTGCCTCTGCTGGTCCAGGAGCAGTTGCAACAGGTTGTCTGGCTGCGAGGAGTGCCATAGTCTCGGCAATCGATCCTAGCACCTCAGTCAAATCAGGCTGGTACATACCAATTGGATGTCCTTCATCAATACCTCTTCCAGCATTACCTCTAGTGTTATATGCACGACCGCGCCTCATTGTGATAATCCTGAGAGCAAACGGTAACAATTAGTCTAACTTGGAAAAATAATTCATCCTAATACTCAGGCTTTACTCTAATCATCACAATATATCCTAGCATGTTGTATCCTAAGACTTAAGCCCTAGCTAACCTAATGCCTTGGCTCTGATACCAACTCTGTCGCTCCCCAAAATTCCACCTAACTTAATGTGAGACTTTGGCACGTGACTTAATCATTAATTCCATAACTTCTTATCATAAGCATTTAAAGCAATTCTAAAAACATGGACCTAAATTTTTTATTTTTTTTTCTCTTTAAATAAATGCAATCAAGTCCAATATCTGAAATAAATACTAAGACCTCATAATCAATTTAAAATCAACCTCTATGAATCTCCAGTCATAAACTCAAACTAACTATAAATCCATAATTTGTCTATTACAATTCTAAAATTCAAAATCCAAATATACTAGTGATCTAGTGTCCTGTGTATGGCCAGCAATCCAAGTTCCATTCTCCATCAGGATAGTCACCTGCTGGCTCTTCCTGCTCTTCCTCGTATTCTTCCTCTTCCCAAGGTCCTGGGGAACAAATGTCAAATCTAGCACCTGCCGAC
Source organism: Tetracentron sinense (assembly GCA_015143295.1). NCBI lineage: Eukaryota > Viridiplantae > Streptophyta > Magnoliopsida > Trochodendrales > Trochodendraceae > Tetracentron > Tetracentron sinense. Next base: position 33,571,310 of record CM026573.1, on the reverse strand, counting down.
AACAACAGTCATCGGCTGAGTAACAAGTTACCCAGCGTATATACAAAATCCTGCCTAACAATATACGAGATTTGATAACAATATATTTTAAGATTCAACATCACAAGTGAACTCACAATATTTCAAAGTGCGGAAGCATAATTAAATTTGATTCTTACACCTCTCACTCATGCTTATTTCTCTTATTTATCTTGTCTATTTTTGTTCATGAATTTATTAACGACATGCAATTGCAATAACTTAAAATAACTCTACCTCATATATCGGGTAGAGACTAACATATACCCTACTTTCCGAGGTACCACACAATATACACATTATCCGGTGTACACGGCTTGTCTACACATTATCCGGTTTATACGGCTTGTCTACACATTATCCGGTGTATACGGCTTGTGTACACATTCGCCGGTGCATACGGCTGGTTTTGCCTTGATCATAAGCCTGTGGGTACTCGGTCAGTGCAAAACTCAATCATGCATAATGCTTGTGTCCTTGTGTACTTGCATATTACTTGTCATCTTGTTTATTCTCATGCTTGTTCATGTATAGATTTCGTGAATCTGTGTGAATGAAATAAAATACCTGTAAATCATGCATAGATTTAAACATACAAGGGTTCTCCTAAGTGATCAATATAAAGCATAATTTGTCAAATAAAATAAGGGATAATTTTATTTACCGCGTCTAAATTTTTAATACGCATCTATAATCAAATAAGTCTCACAGGGCCTTAGTTTTCACAACACATAATGATCTCAAACAAACTTATAATAATTTCATCAATTCTGAACATTATCCACTTCCTCCATTCTCATCATTCATACACCACAAAATCAATCCCATTCCCCTTGTTGATATAGAATAAAAAAAAAAATCATAAACATCTTTTTCAAATAATTATCACAAGGAAATCACCATCTAAAATGTTCTCTATTCATCATATATATATTATCCATCAGATAACCAAGATCTAAAATTTTCTAACATCGTCTATAGATTTTTCAAGGGAAAATCCTGATTTAGAACATTACAAAAATCATCATATATATTTTCCATAAAAAAAATCTGGGTATAAACATCGTAAAATCATCATATATAATTTTTCATGAGAAAATCTGAGTATAAACATCATAAAATCCTCATATATAATTTTCATCATAGTTTAAAACAATAAAAACATATATACTATTGTCGTTCTTACTTTAGATCTATTTCTTCATCATATTTGTATCAATAATCCTTATATTGAGAGGAAGGAAGTCGTATTTACCTCTCACGATCGCTTCCCTACGATCAAACGTTTGCGAATGGGATGGATCTAAACCTTTTTGTACTTTTTCCTTGCAACACCTTTGATTTCTCCTCTTGGATCTCTCCAAAACCCTTTTCTCTCTCTCTTTAATGAGAACTCATAGGTTTTTCTTCTATTTTTCTCTCTAATAAGTTTTAGAATGATGAAATACCTAAAATCCATGAGTTAGGGTCTTTATATAGGCAATACCAGAGTTAGAAAGTGATAAGAACTGCTAAAACACTATTCACGCGGTACTGTTCACGCGGTTACTGTTCATCGTATTTACAGTTTTGCCACTGCACTTTGAATAATTCTATAGAGCTCAATTCTTATCGGATTAACCTGAAATTTGAACCATAGCTACTTTAGGTCATATAGAATCTACATTAAAATTTTCATAAATTTTGGATTACACAAAATGACCAAAATGCCCCTCTTATGATAAATGAGATTTCGTCTATTTTTCACTTGATTAATTTATAAAACACCCTCATGCTACTTTAATTGTTCCAGTTTTAAACTTATGTAATAAATTAATCATGACAACCAAGAATATTAAAATAATTGATACGAATACCAAGAAATTAAATTTCGGGTCTCTACAGAACCAATTTCTGGAGTTACCATTGGAGTGAGATCTCTGGTATATAATATTTCTCCTCACTCTCCATGCTATCCTTTTGTGTCTCTGTTGCTATCCAATTATGCCATGTTGCAACACCAAGGTGCATGCACGACCATTGACTGTTTTGGTTATTTCAGTAACGAAGTCCATGTTCATGAGAACTGTTATAATAGTAATCTTCTAGTCACTTTGCACGTTTACTTTGATACAATTGTGAAGGCTACATGACCTACAGGCTTGAGCCCATAGTCAATTGTTTTGACATACATGCGACCTACAGGCTTGAGCCCATAGTCAATTGTTTTGACATACATGCAATCAAGAGATCACATGAGCTTACCCTCAGCAGTATTACCACATTTCTTCTATAGTTTGCAGAATGCATACTATCCCTTATTAGCATGGCATGCTTTTTGTAAACCGGGAATGTGCATACTAAGAACTATTGCTGAGCAGTTTAAAATGAGGTCCCCGTTGAAATTCTTAAGTAATTATAGTGCTTATGGATATATTTCAAGTGCATTGACATTGCAGAGTCATTATGTAAGAAGCGTTCCTTAGAAGCCTTTGGGTTGGATCCTACAATTTTTTTTTTTTTTTTTGGGGTGGGGGGTGGGGGGGAATTCAACTGCTTAGTTCGTCTTTTTGTTCCTTTCTTTTCATTCTTGGCAGTGAGGAACACTTCGTAAAAATATGCATACATGTGCATTTTTCATTAGGAGATTTTCTTGAAACACAGCCCTACATACATACGCTTATTCCTTATCATATTCAAATAGTAATAGTCTAGAGTGTTTCTCATGAATAACAAAAGTTGATACAGCCAGAGACAACTTTTAGCCTAAACATTTGTCAATTGTAACAACTTTTGGAGATTGTTGGTGAGACAAATGAAGTAAGCTAAATATACTACTGGGCATAATAGTATAAGTTGACTTTCTAGATGGCCTCTGAGGCGAATGATGTTTTTACAAACCAAATTTCTTACATGTGGCATCTTAGGTGGTGATCCAAAAGATACTCATATATTCTCTGCCTCAAATGTCTGCCTGGTGATCCATTTATGTTCCTCTCTCCACTTCCCGTGGTGTGAATGGTTTCATAAACTATTCTTTTTTTGTTTGTTATTTTTTTTTCCAACTTATTTCATGGCTAGCTATAGAATGCAAATAAAGAATGTTTCTTCTTGGTTGAGATTATTGCAGGACACCATTCACATATATTTTTTCACTTGATTTCTTGATTAAGCAGTTGGTGGATTGAATTTATTGCTCGTGTATTGTTCAGTTAAATAATTTTCAAAGTAGTGAGTGTGAGAAGCTGTTGAGGCCTATTTGTGTTTCTTTATTAATCAAACAAGTACTTGATCCTATTTGGGGTGCAGTGATACCTGTTTTTTTTTTCTTCTGATTAGCTCTTTTCTTTCTTGCTATTTTCCTGCTTGATCTTTTATTCAGCGTTCTAAAGATATTGAATTCACTCTTTTTAAATAGTACTTTTACCTAATTTGGAGGAAATACTGATTTCTCGTAGATGGTGCAAGATGCTCTAAACTCTGCCCTTGACGAGAAATTGTCTGCTGTCCTGAAGTCTTTTCAATTGGTGAAGGCCAAACCTTGTTATTTTTTTTACTGTGCTTTTACTCTTTTTTCCACTATTGGAGGTTGGTGAATACCCATAAAACTCCTCAATTAAGACGGTTAGGCTTGGTTGACTTTGTAATATAGACCCAAATAGGATTTAATCTTTATCTTGTTATCTGCCCGCTATTCTTGTTAAGGAATAGAATAAGAGCAGCCCCTCACAGCTTTGAGTAGCTCTTCCTTCACAGCTTGACTCTATTGCTTGCTTTCGCCTCTTTTTAGAGTCTCTTTTTGTTCTCTTTTTTGATATTACTTTATACTTGTAGGCCCCCTCACTCACGGAACAAGAACTTTATCAGCCTCAAGGGCGAGGGCTACCCTGCCAGCTCAATTTCACCTCCCCCTTGTACCGAAGGGAGTTTTGGAGCTTCCGTTTGAGTTGGAGCGAAGGAGCGAAGCTTTTTTATGGCTCCGGCTTGGAGAGCTAAGTGAGGGGGGGTTTCAGGGGGTCCTCCCCCTGAAGCTCCGATAAATAAATATCTCCTCCCCCCCTCCTTCTCCTACTAGAGCTCTAAAAAGAAGGGGCGAAGCCGAGGGCCGCCATTCATGCAATGAATGGAGTCAGGCCCGACCTTTCCTTCCAGAGCTTGAGCTAGAGCTAGAGCTGGAGCTCTAGGCCGCCATTCCTGAAAGGAATGGAGTGAGGCCTTCCAAAAAAAAATGAAAAACCACCCCTTGCTTTTACCAAAGAACCTCTGTCAAACCACTCTAAAAACAAAACTAAAAACCTTCCCTTCGGTACCTTATTAGGGGTATGGAGCCAATGTCTCAGTTTAGGTATAGCTTGCCGAGTATAACTTTGTCCACACCGTTTCTGCAGTGGTTGTCTTTACTCAGCTGTCACAGTAGTTTCGGAATCCACACCCCCGAAGGGTGCGGCACGCCATCCGACTTACCGCAACAGATGACAGCCTTCTTATACCGATGACATCGTCCCTCACCTTATCTTAGTGCTTTCTCCCCTCAGAATGGATACTGTACAAGAGTTGGCTGGCTTCCACAAAACATGGCAGCAAAGCTCCAGAGGTTTTGAGCACTTAAGAAAGAATGAGGAACCACATCGGCTTTCTGTCATCACCTACGGAAATATGAAAACGAGAAAACAACCTGAGGAACTTTAAGAAAGCTGTTTAACAGCCCTTTTAAAGGCCTGAAAAGAAAGAACAAAGGTGAAAAGACAAGTAAAGACAAGCGCAGCAGGGGGTGGGGCGTCCTTCTAAACCGGGGACGCATTAAGCCCAACTAGGCAAACACGTTTGGGTAGGGCAACTCAAGGTACGGTGGAACGATGAGAGCAGCAGACACCGGCGGTTACTCACCGAAACTGCGAAGGGACGGTGCGGTGCATACACAAAATGGCGGCTTACCGCAAGTCCCTACACTTTTTCGTAGTGGCTCCTTTAGCTCTGGTGGGCGTGGTTCTGTAGTTCTTCTGGCCTTCCTTCATGTCGTAGCCTTAGCTTATCGACGGGTCTTGCATTTAATTAATTTTTGTTTATATGTTGCACGAGGTGACCATGACAAATTAGATTGTATTTGGTCACCCGTTGGTGAATATCATGGAAGAAAAACAAGGGTCATGCACGTTAAGGTGCAAAAAGGTCACACATATATTGTTTTTATCAGTAACAGCAAGATGCGTTAGGAGAGTGATATCTGTAAAACTCATATGCGGTGTTTACTTGCAATGGTAAAACAAAAATCAGCTTGATCAAGTTCCAGAAATATGTTCCTCTTTGAAACAGTGAGCATTTCTTCTTTTTTAGTATCAATGTGTTGTGTAAAGATCCACTTTGCTAATAAATATAAATTGTTATCATGCTGGAATAGTTGGATTTCAAATGTTCCATGAATTGATTCTATTGTTGGAGAGACTGTTGTACATGTAACTGCCGAAACATTTGAATTTGGAGCCTTTTGGTGAAGCTAGATTTTCAAATTTATTTTTTATGATGTTTCATTTTATATAAATTTGCAGTCATCTCAAACAAATTCAGCATTCCAAAAACTGTTGGCCTGCCCCTTCAAGATTTTAGACCTTCTTGTTCGTTTAATTAGTTGCTATGACCCCTGTTATTTTCAAGTTCTATCTCATTAGCAGACATTTGCATCTTTGCAGGGTTGCCTTTGTCAACAATGGTTCCTCCTACCTCATCGTCAATGGGCAGTCTAACCATTGTCATTACTCTCGGCCAAGGCAAAGGTATGGATGCAAGGCATGGTTCAAAGACGCATGATGAGGAAGGTAGGCGGAAGTTCCATTTCCAGTCTTTTGTATCTTTTAATGTAGCCCATAGGGTTGAGATTCACTAATGCTCGGGGTTCAATAATATAACGTTGATTTAAAAAAAAAATTAAAATATTAATTCTAAGGTTTAAAAATTCTTAACCAGACCTGAACCAATGTTATATTGTTGAATCCCAACCGTTAGTGAATTTTAATCATAGTTAATAGAGGTTAAAAGGGATAAGTGTTGACTTGTGGTGTGATTGAACTCTCCTCGAGTTCAATCGCAATTGGTAGTGATCTGATCTCTAAAAATTAAAAAATATTAACCTTAAGAGTTAACCAATTGCGATTGAACTTCCTGAGTTCAAAGGGACATGTGTTGACCCGTGGATAAGATTCACTAATGCTTGGGGTTCAACAATTTAAACTTGGTTTAAAAAATTTAAAACAATTAAAAAATTATAACCTTGGTTTAAAAAAAATAAAAAAATAAAATTAAACCTAAGAGTTAATTTTTTTAAACCAGAGTTAAATACCAATTGCGATTAAACTTCTAGAGTTCAAGGGACACATGTTGACCCGTGGTTAAGAATCAGTAACGCTTGGGTTTCAATAATATAACCTTGGTTTAAAAAATAAAAATATTAATTGTAAGGGTTAAAAATTCTTAACCAGACTTGAACATGGTTATATTGTTGAACCCCAAGCGTTAGTAAATTTTAACTATAATTTTTTTTTTAACTATAGGTAATAGAGGTTAAAAGCGATAGTTGACCTGTTGTGAGATTGAACTCTCCCAAAGTTCAATCGCAATTGATATAATCCGATCTCCAACTACTGTTGGTAGGCTTGAGTTCGGTGGAACAAAGGATATACTGAGAAAATAATAAAAAAAACAAAGGGTATTATAGGAAGAAAATCTTGAACGAACGGAAATTTTATTTTTATTTAAAGGCTCCTCTTTTATAAAAGGTAATTTAGATTTTTTTTCTTAAAATGAAAATTAGAATCTTCAAAACCTGGATAAATCTTAACCACAGTTGATGAATTTAAAAGAGGACACGTGACGAGCTTGGGAGGTATGGATGTACCACCCAACAAAATGTGCAATGCATGCTATCACTCCTCCTCAGAGGCGGAGCCAGGAATTTTTCATTCGGGGGGCTGAAATACACGTATAATAATGGAACTTGGGGGTTCGGGGGTGTGGCCCTCGAGAAAATTTATTTTGGGTAATTTTTTTATTTTTAGATTTTTTTTCCCGGTAATGTCCTTGAGGACACCGCATGTCCCTATTGATTGATATCCTTTATAAGTTGGTTAAGATTCACCCATCTATCTTGTTAAAATATCAATTTTTTTTAAAATCCTAGTTAAAATTCACTAACTCCTAAAGTTAAATTTTTTTAAATATTTTTTTAAAAATAACCAAGGATAAGTAAGTGAATCCTAAGAGTGGGTGAATTTTAACCATAGTTAAGAGGTGTGAATAGGGACATGTGGTGACTTAAAGGCAATAATCGGACTCCATTGGAGGGCCCATTATATATGAAAAAAACATTAGGGGGGCCACCATATATATATTTAAGAGAAAAAATTTGGGGGGCCAAGTATACTAAAAAGAAGTAAATAATTTTGAGGGGCCACTAATCTATACCAAAACATAAGGGGATTACAAAAATTTTGGGGTGGCCATGGTCCCCCCCCGGCTCTGCCCCTGCTCCTCCTAGTTTAATAACTTACCACGACGTCGTGCAAAGAGTGGTGCTCGAGTACAACACTCGTTGCGTGTTGCACCTACTCAGCGGTCGGCGCCTTTGGAAATTTGTTGACTTGGTGCGTCAGGTCTAGCACTCTTTGTCTGGTAAAACACAACCGCCTGATCCCTCCAAACCCATCCTGACCCTTAATCTCAAACTTTCCCTAATTCAAATTCAGATCACAAGTAAGTCGACCGTTGGGGCCTTTTTGTAGTAAATCCTCCGCTCCCTTTCCTCATTTACTCTCTTTCATTCTCCTCAGGAGCTAGCATTCCCAGCACACAAAATGAGAGAGAGAGCGAGAACGGAAACCCTAATCCTCACTGTAATTCGTCGTGACAAAAAAACTAAACCCTAATCAGTTCTTCTGCTCTAGAGAAGGAGAAGGAGAAGGAGAAGGTGAAGGTGAAGGTGAAGGTGAAGGTGAAGGAGAGGAAGAACAAACCCTAAATTTGGAGAGGGATAAGCAGAGCGAGCTATGGGGAAGAAGAAGAAGAAGAGGTCTTCTAAGTTGTGATGTTATTACTGCAAACGAGAGTTCGATGACGAGAAGATCCTTGTTCAGCACCAGAAAGCGGATCTTCATGGTTCAAAATATTGGTATCGGTCGCCGTATCGATAAGTCCAAAATAGGATACATATCGGTGTATCGGTAGTAGGATACATATCGGCGTATCGGTATTGTATCTGTTGGATACGGTGGAAAAATTCAGGATACGCTAAAAAAAGCTTTGATACGTAAGAAAAAACTTGGATACCTTGCTTAAAACATCTTTTAATGCAAATATAAGCTAAAAACAAACTAAATGAAGGTCTCCAACTATATTTCTTCTCATACATATGAGAGTTAACAAATTTATAAGTTAAAAAAGGCGTGCACGTTGATAAATATGTTTGAAAATACAAACCATAGTTACTTAACGAAGTGATAGAAGCTCACTTTCATTCATAAATCAAAAATATAAAAATGCATAGACCCTTTTATTCACAAATCAAATTACATACATGATAGAAGCTCAATACCACATTGAGCTTCGTGTTGGCTCATACTCTATCATTGTGGGATCAGGAATTGAGTAGAGTGATACGTTATAAGTGGTCTAGACATGATGATACCACTGTGTCCAAGTCATCATCGCGCGGTATATGCCTAAGTACATTTGTACATATGTCTGCTGCTGAGTCGTGATCATCTATCCATAACTATCAGTCGAAGATAGGGACTGAGCATCATAACCAGTGACTCCTGATAAATAGGGTTGGGCTGGGGCATCATAACAAGTGGCTCCTGATACGTTGGGTTGGGCTGGGACATCATAACTAGGGGGATAACCTTATTTATATATTAATATCCAAAGTAAATGAAAACAAAATCAAGTTAAAATTATTTACTTAAATAATATATTATGTAAATTAGTCGTGTATATCGAGTTTGTATTGTGGATCGTAGTGTAAATGGAAAGAGAAAAAAAATTAACTGAAAAATCTTTGTATCGAGTGTATCGGGCCTGTATCGGCCCGATATAGTAGAGTTTTTTTTCTAGCATACCAGTGTATCGGGTAGCTCCAAAAAGGATACGTATCGGCCCATATCGGTCGATACGTATCGATATTTTAAACCATGCGAATCTTTTGATCTTCCTCTACATTTGGATGGTGAGTTTTTTTTTTAATTACTTATGATTTTGGTTTTTGATTTATGATTTCTTGGTGTTTCACCATTGTTCTATTGATTTTCCCGGTTTTTGGAGTGGGTCTCGTGAGGAGATCCATGCAATCGCCATTCTAGGCAAGCTCAGAAGAATTTCAGAGATAGATTTTTTCAAGGTGATTTCAATCTGGATTTTATAAATTACTCTTAGAAGCTTGATACTGAAGACTTGAGAGAGAGAGAGAGAGAGAGAGAACAACGCTTTTTGCCTGAAACCCTAGGGTTAAACCCTACACGAATGAGAGGACGATGTTCGGGGGAGGTGAAAATGAAACCCTAGCTCCGATAAACATGATGTCAGCTCTGCCGTTACAACAGAGTTCAGATCACACGTTCTCCAACAATAGATCTACCTGCGATCTCTCCTTTTCGTTGTTTCTCTCTCTTTCTCTATCTCCATGTCTCTCTTTCTCCCTTTCTCTATTCTCTGAGAAACTAGAGAGGGTCCTCTGTTCGTAGTGGGTTCAGGTAACCTTTCTTTGCCAATCTTGTTTGATATTTGATCGTCTGGTTCTTTAGCTCTACAGCTTCTTATATTCTTTAATTCACTGATTTCCTTTTATTTCGAGTTCTAAATCATGATTTCTCTTCAAGGATCTAAGATGTTCACCTTGAGAGCATCTAGACAAAGTTCTGATGTACATGATTCCATAAGATTCTAAGATACTCACATTAAGAGCTGTTCAATTTTTTTTTTCCCTCAAGATTGATTGGCAGTTTGCTGATAAACTTTATGTTTCTTAGAATTTTTTTTGATGCTCTGCATTTGAACCATCTAAATCTTAGTACTGATTTTTTTTTTCAGAAGATTTTTCTTTAATTTTTCTGGGTGATTTGTTTTGAGAGTTGGAGATCTGAGACCAGTCATTAGAGTTCTGATTTCCATTTAATTTGTCCGGTTTCGTGATCCATTTGTTTCAAATGCTATCTCTGCAGGTTTTTATTCTGTTGATTTTTGTTTTTGGTATTTTAATGATGCTTTTTTACATTGTTGTTCCATTCAGGCGCCGAAGAAAGGGAAGGCTCCGCCACCATCTTCCAAGCCCGCAAAATCTGGCAGAGGGAAGCAGAAGAAGAAGGTAGGATTAGGTGTAGGGTTAGGGTTAGAAGTCTAAATACAGATCTTTGGTTTGGCTCCTATTGTATAGATCTTGGTCTGTATGCAGGATAAACAAGGTTTCAATTGAATTTCTTAGGGCTTCACGTGCAGGAATTGAGTACGTGGAGTGTTTGTCTTGGTTTTTAATTAGTTTTGAAAAATATATATACTTGAGGTTGTTTGAAATTGTTTCTGAGTTTTTCTAGGATTTACGACAAGCTTGAGGAGAAGGTAAACAACATGGTTTTGTTCGATCAGGCGAGTTACGACAAGCTTATTTCAGAAGTTCCGAAGTACAAGCTCATTACTCCTTTGATCTTGTCTGACAGATTGAGGGTATGATCTAAACTTAGCTACTGTGTGTTACACATGTATATATATATATATACACAGTTATATTTCCATTTCAGATGTGTTTCGTGATTTTGTTTAGTCTATGTGATAATCACTTGGTTTGAGCTGCATTCCTTCTTGCTTAGGATATTAGTGTTGATCTCATCAAAGGACGAAGTTGTTGGAATTAAAAACTGTTCACTGCACCTAAGTATTGAAAAGATAATGTATAAAATCCAATTTCAAGTTATCAGCTTCATGCCATCTGTTAAAAGACCAGAACCCTGTAAAACTCCCTTTTATGCATTTCTTAGTTTTATTTTATAAGTCATTTCATTCTCTAAATTCCTGTTGGTAATGAATCAACATTTGTTTTTGGTTCATTGGAGGCCACATGGACCTATGGGCTACACAATGAAGGGTAGCCCTCCTTCTCCCATAACCCCCCCCCCCCCCAAAACCCTGATGTAGGTGGAATTCAATCCCAGATCTCTGGTACGGCGTTAAGAGACTTTACCAACTAAACTAGCTGGCACCTACTGTAATGAATCAGCATACATCTATATACCCTTATATAAAAGAGTATAGTAGGGGTATTTAAACACAAGTGTTCATAGATCTTTTTCGACATTTCCTTTCATGTCCTCTGATGTTTATAATCTGGATCATTCCAGATTTTTCGCTACCACTCCGCCTCTCCCCTGTCACCGCTGCACCTGCTCCTTTGCCATCGTCGTTACCGCAATCACTCCCGCAGATTACTTTTACGGTTTACCCTATCCTGTGATTTAATAGATCAGGGTTTTGTTTCTGGGATTGAAGGTTTTGAGTAGTATTTGGATGGATTATCAAAGGAAAGGAACGGTTTTTTAACCATTGGCGTGATGAATTTGATGAATCTGAGAGATTTTTAGAGATATACAGAGTCACTGTTACTCAGAAGAAATCATCCCAGTGCTTTTGTCCGCAAATTCTTCACCATCCCATTGTAATTACCCTTTGTTTTTTTCTCTTCATGTTTTTTTTCCTATTTCCCTTTGTGATTGTTTTAAGTTTGTTTATGATTCCTCTTTGTGATTGTTTATGGCTCTGTACTTCTTCAACTTGCTAAGCTTAATTATCTTTATAATTGTTTCTGCAGAAGTAGAGATGAAAGCAACAAGGATTCTGGAATTTTTGAAGTTTCTGCTTGCTAACCATTGTTACATTGTGACCTCAAAATTATTGGCATAACAAACCATCTATGTAAATTGGGAAATGTAATTACCCTGTGTTTATTTCTCTTCATGTTATTTCCATTTCTCTTTGTGATTGTTTTAAGTTTGTTTCTAATTCCTCTTTTTCTTTTTCATAAGTTCTATGGGTTCTCTTCAACTTGCTAAGCTATATTTTCTTTATTGTTTCTGCAGAAATAGAAATGAAAGCAACAAGGATTCTGGAAGTTTCGAAGTTTCTGCTTGCTAACCATTGTTACATTGTGACCTCAATTATTGGTATAACAAACCATCTATGGAAATTGGGAATTTGATAAAAATGTTGAATTTCCTGATAATCCGTGGTAAAAGTTCAGTTGTTTTTGGTATCTAATTTCATTTTGTATCTCTATTGATTATTCTTTCTGTTTATCAGAATATTTTGTGGAAATAAAAACATAGGTGTTAGATGGAAGAAAATGATATTGTACAATGAGTTTGATGTGCTGAATATACTCACTAAAGTGTGTTCTTGGCATAACAAAATTTCAAATTAAGGAATTCTTGTTCAGATATTGGATGATCTCATATATCAACACTTTGATTTATTCATGTTATTTAAAATGGGTGAGAGCGTAATAGCTTGTGGGTGAGAGCGTAATAGCTCTTGAGGAATAAATGTTCTCATGGTTAGAGTCTTATAGATCTAGAGCTTGACCATGTTGGAACTTTTTTATGCTTTTTCCTTTTCTACTCATAACTGATGATCAATTCTTTTAACGGAAAAAATGAAATTGCACAGCTGTACTTTGGATTGGTTTTAGATATGACCCTTTCATGGATTCTGTCTTTTATGTTTCTTTGATCTTGATTTTGAGTACTAATCAATCTACAAAGAGTCTTACTTGTATGCTCCTCCATTTTAAAAATGTAATGCCTTGCACTTACTAAAATTAAATACCTTCGTACAAATAGTCGATTTCAAAAACCGAACGCACAATGCTATCTATATGTGAATGTTGCAATTGCCCCTTGCCCCATGGCTATGCCCTATTAAATAAATAGTATAAAAGATATTTGTTCTTCAAAAGTTCAGGGGGCTGCTGCCTCCTTGCCCCATATTTTTTCTTCAAAAGTTCATGGCTATGCCCTATTAAATAATATAGTATACAATATTTTTTTTCCAGAAGTTCAGTGGGCAGCTACCCCCAATGGCTATGCCCTATTAAAATATAATTGGTTCTTTTTTCAAAACTTGTGTGTGTGTGTGTGTGGGGGGGGGGGGCAAATGCCTCCCCTGACTCCGCCCTCCATCTCATTTTGATCTTATATAAAGTGAAGAATGATCTGGAATGGTCCCAGAAAATAGGGTTGTGAAACAGGAAACTGTGATCTGAGTCAATCAATTCATGCCATAACTAAGGCAACTAATATTTAACTTTTTATCACCTGAAGTAAACTAAGAGTTGGAAGGCATCATCTAATTCATCTTGTTTCTCAATCAATTGCAGTTCTGATATTGTGTAACAATTCGACAGTCAGGTTGTTCTGGTGGCTCAAATGCTCAATTGTTCTGTTGGACCGGACAGTTCATAGGCCATGGGGTCTTTGAGGTAACTAATTCTGTCATTTGGAAAATGATTCATTGCTACATATCATATCCTAAGTTTTAGAAATGATTTTGTTCAATTTGGACGTTGTTTGCCCGATTTGGGCAATGTGGTTCATAAGTTACATAAGTTTTAAACTCTTAAAAAAAATAACCTAGAGTTGTGCATAGAATCCCAACAGAGACTCCTTTTTCAGCGTGGTCTGCTCTAACGCATTTGTTTCATTCTATCCTAACTTTTAGAATTGGTTTCATTCAGTTTAGACCTCGTTTGCCCGATTTGGGCAACGAGGTTAATAAGTTAACTAAGTTCGAACTTACTAAAAAAGTAACTTAGAGCTATACACAGAATCCCAACAAGGACTTCTTTTTCGAAGCAGTCTACTCCAACGCATTTGTTTCAATCATCCTAATTTTTAGAATTGATTTTGTTCAGTTTGGACCTTGTTTCCCCGATTTGGGCAATGCGATTCACAAGTTACATAAGTTTTAAATTACTAAAAAAAGTAACCTAGAGTTGTGCACAGAATTCCAAAACTGGACTCCTTTTTTTACTCGATCAGCTCCAATGCATTTGTTTCAATCTATCTTAACATTAAGAAATTGTTTAGCAAAGTTTCGACATATTTTGCCAGATTTTAGAAACAAGGTTCATAAATTGCATAAGTTTCAAACTACCAAAAAAAGTAAAGTATAGTGCACATAGAATCACAATCAAATTCTGTTCTTAACGCAATCTCCTCCGACACATTTGTTTCAATTAGTCCTAACTTTTAGAAATGGTCTCTTTCCGTTTAGATATCGTTTTCCAAATTGGGAAACAAGGTTCATACTTGTCTAAGTTTCAAACTACTAAAAAACAGTAACCTATAGTTGCGCACATAATCCCAATAGAGACTCATTTTCGACACTGTCTGCTCCAAAACATTTGTTTCAATCTATCATAACTTTTAAAAATGGTTTCGTTTTGTTTAGACCTCGTTTACTCATTCTGGACAATGACGTTCATAAGTTACCTTTGTTTAAAACTATTAAAGTTTATGCACAGAATCCCAACCGAGACTCCTTTTTCGGCCCAGTCAGCTACGACGAATTTAGTTTAGAGTTTAGACATTGTTTGCCCGATTTGGGTAACAAGGTTCATAAGTTATCTAAGTTCCAAACTACTAAAAAAACTAACTTAAAGTTGTGAACAAAATCCGAACAGGGATTTTTTTCCGACGCGGTCTACTGCATAACATTTATTTCAATCTATCCAAACTTTTAGAATTGCTTTCGTTCAATTTGGACCTTGTTTGCCCGATTTGGGTAACGAGGTTCATACGTTGACTAAGTTCAAACTTACTAAAACAGGAAACCAATAGCCACACTTAGAATCCCAACAAGGACTTCTTTTTCGACGCGATCTACTCCAACGTGTTTGTTTCAATATATCTTAACTTTTAGAATAGATTTTGTTCAGTTTGGACTTTGTTTCCCTGATTTGGGTAACATGGTTCAAAAGTTACAAAAGTTTTAAACTACTCCAAAAAATAACATAGAGTTGTGCACATAATTCCAAAAATGTACTCCTTTTTTCAACTTGGTCTGCTCCAACGCAATTGTTTCAATCCATCTTAACTTTTAGAAATTGTTTGGCTCAGTTTAGACATCATTTGTCCGGTTTGGCAAATAAGGTTCATAAGTTGCCGAAGTTTCAAACTACTAAAAAAAGTAACCTAGAGTTGCACATAATCCCAATAGAGACTCCTTTTTAGATGCGGTTTGCTCCAAAACATTTGTTTCAATCTATCCTAACTTTTAAAAAAGGTTTCGTTCAGTTTAGACCACATTTGCCGATTTGGGCAACGACGTTCATAAGTTGCCTTTGTTTGAAACAATTAAAATCTAGGCACAGAATCCCAACCGGGACTCCTTTTTCGGCGTAATCTAGTACGACGAATTTAGTTTAGAGTTTAGACATTGTTTGCCCGGTTTGGGAAACGAGGTTCATAAGTTGTCTAAGTTTCAAACTACTAAAAAAAGTAATTTAGAGCGCACACAGAATCACAACCAAATTCTGTTTTTAACGGAATCTCCTCCGACAATTGTTTCAATCAGTCCTAACTTTTAGAAATGGTCTCTTTTAGTTTAGATATTGTTTTTCCAATTTGGGAAACAAGGTTCATACGTTGTCGAAGTTTCAAACAACTAAAAAAAAATTACCTAAGTTGCGCACATAATCCCAATATCCGGCGGCGAATGCCTTATCTTTCACTGGTTTATCCAAACCAAGATGGATTGCTATAAAAGGCCTCCCTTTCTATCTATGGTCTTCGCCTTTTCTTACTAGCATTGGCGAAGTTTACGGTGGTCTGGAGGAGGTCCACCCTTTGATAGTAGCCATGTCGGATCTTTCATTTGCCAAACTGAAAGTGAAGGGGGGGCTGAAATCAATCCCTCGAGTTCTAGACTTAGAATTCCACTCGTCCACATACCCAATAGAAATTTTGGGATTGGGAGGCTGAACTCTGCGACAATTGTCGGCGATGGCCGGATTGCATGGAAGTGCGATACTGCCGTAGCTGGGTCGTGGTGGACGAGGTGCCTGAGGTGGCCGGAAACCCACGTGGCTCCATTGGATTGCGGAACCCCCCTTTACTGTACAACCCATTTTCAAATTCAAATGGAGGGTAGAGATTTGGTGTCTCACTCGATTCGTGGTAGGTAAAAAGGAAAAGGGGTAGGTTTCAGGCAAGGTCTTTGAGGCAGAACCAGGGTTGGGTGGTAGACTGCAGACCTATGGAACAGTACAAGCTCAGGCCACCACAATCACCGCAAGTCAGGGGTCTACAGAGATTTGTATCAGTGATGAAATTTCAGAGCAGCCTCAGCCGAGAGAGGTTTGGGGCAGAATAACCGAAAAAGCAGGGCCAAAAATAAAAAAAAGAAATGACAGAAGGAGAAAGATGAGGAAGGTGTGGAAGGCTAAGGCACCGAAGAACCCTAGTGGTATATGGTGGCTTCACCTGAGAGTTGCAGTGTTGAGGACGCTGGGGAAGTCTCGGCGAAGGGGATCTTCGTTGATGGGCATTGGGTGTCTGTCGAAATAGATGGAAACCCTAATATTTCCATCTTGCCTAGTGAAGCCGTTCGGGAGCCGTTGGATCAACTGGATCCATTGGCTCTAAGCCACTGTGACCCAACTACCCTAGGCTTAGTCCCTCTACCTCTGTATCCAGCCCAACCAGCGGTCCAGCCAATCTTTTTTGAGATGGGCCCTTTGCATCATCGGATCCAGACCCTCAGATCCTTTTAGGGTCTCAATAGTCCCTCTACCTTTGTATCCAGGTTACCGACCTCGTCTTCTTAAGGTGAGATCTCTGAAGAGGAACTGCTAGCAGGAGCTCCAGTCGAGGTGGCGGGGGTACTCAGCGCCATGGAGGGAGCAAGTCTTGGCAAGTCAACAGTAAGTATTGGAGGTCTGGAAGAAAGGGAAGTTCGGGAGGGGCAAGTCTGGTTTAAAGGCGGTGAAGTCGATCCCTGTTCGGAGAAAAAGAGGGGACCAGCTTTGCTCACTCAAGTACTTGAACAAGGTGAGCAAGAGATAGTTAGAATAGAGTTTGAAGCTGCTAAGCAGGTTGAGGAAAGTGTCGCGTTGCCCACCACCTAGAAGCTCCAAGGAATTCATAGTGGCATCTTAATGGCAGATCACTAGGGAGCCATCTCAAAGGTCTGATATCGATCGGTTTCAGCAGGGAGAGGTAGATCAGACCTCAGTCTCGGCTGCTTCCGGGCAACAAGGCCACCATTGAACTTAAGCCTGTTAGACCAAGGATTACCTCTCGCAAGTGGCACACTGTCTCCAATACGAGGCAGGCTATGGGACAAGAGCAGCGAAGATCTAGAGGATGATAACCTGGGAGGCAGACATTCGGAAGGGCAGGAGATGGAACAAATAGGGGTTTCGGGTGCACCTGCTGATCATCCAGTTTGTTCTGAGGAAGCAATGGTGGGATCCAGAGCTCCTTTATAGCAATACAAGGAAATACGACTCAACCTTCCTCATCTTCAGCCTCGTGTGGGCAGGACATCGACAACTCGTTCATTTACTTTCCGGTGCAAGGTACATACCAACGCTCTCGCCCTACTCCCCGTACCATCCTCACCATTGGTGAGGATGACACAGGTAATAGGGGCTCCGAGGATCGAACTCAAGATTTTATTCATTTACCACCAGCTACGGAATTGATGATACCTTGCCCTGATGAGGCCATGGCCAGTATCGATGTTGTGGGTAGCCCTGTCTCGTAAGAGGCTTCGTCAGAGAATAGGTTGTCCCTGAGGTTAGTGTCTAGCGACCAAATCACAGCAAACCGGGTGGAAGTTGTTAGGGCCATAGTGAGAGATATGGATGGGAGGACTCACGGGAGCGAGTCTGTTCCTAAATGGATCCTAGACCACATAGCAGACTTTGGTAAATTTCTTGGATTGTCCTACGAGGGTCGGGAATCGGAGGTATTCGACTTATTTCGATCCTTGGAGCCGCAAGGGGGTTCTCCACGGGGACACTCATCCCCAGGGAGTCAAGGAAGGCAAAATAAGATACTCATGTATGAACTCAGACGCCTCTCATCATCCATGAATTTTTCTACACCAATAGGGCAGGTGCGAGGCTCGGGTAAGAAAGGTATGGGCCGGTTGTTTCCCAAATGATGCACAACCGTTTCCTAACTTGGAACATCTGTGGCTTGGGCACGACGAATAAGTGGCGGGTGGTAAAGGAATTGGTCCGAGCCCATAAACCATCCATCCTATGTCTACAGGAAACCAAAATGTCTTCAATCTCACCCATAGTAGTTGAGGAGGTTTGGGGGGATGGGCCGCGCTCTTGGAAAGATATTCCAGCCTATGGGGCGGCTGGTGGAATCCTTATGGCGTGGGATTTTGATGTCCTAGAATTGCTTGAGTCTGAGGAAGGGGAATTTTCTCTGTCCATCAGTTGTAAATCCAAGACGGATGGATTCGAATGGGTGTTCTCTGGTATTTATGGGCCAGTAGTAAACTGTGATCATCCCAGAATATGGTTAGAACTTGATAACGTGGCGGCTCGTTGGGATCTCCCATGGTGCTTAGGGGGGGATTTTAATTGTGTTCGATCAACCCAGGAAAGATCCAACGGGGGCACTTTCTCTAGGCAGATGAGGAATTTCGAGTCCTTCATATCAAGAAATGCCATTCTTGAGTGTCCGTTGTTAGGGGCCCGGTTCACCTGGTCAAATTTCCAAGTCAATCCTATCTGTTCCAAGTTAGATAGATTACTCTTTTGCAATCGGTGGGAAGAAAAGTACCCGGATGCCCAATCTTATCCCCTTCCCAGATCCACTTCGGGCCATGTCCCCATCATGCTTGATCCGTCAAAGATTCAGGGAGGGCCCCACCCTTTCAAATTTGAATTAATGTGGTTGGACCACCCGGACTTGTTAAGTCTAGTGGAGGAATCCTGGTCGAGTAACTCATTTTAGGGCCCTGCTAACACCAGAATCAGTCTGAAGTTGAAAGCCCTGAAGGTCCGTCTTAAGGCCCGGAACAAAGAGATATTTGGTCTAATTCCGATAAAGAAAAAGAGGTTGTTAGACGAGTTTATCCGCCTAGATTTGAGAGAAGAGGGAGCCCCTCTCTCAAACCCGGAGAGGTAGGCTAGGGGGAGCACTAAAAATTGAGTACCACCGGCTTCTCGCGTCTGAAGATGTATTTTGGAGACAAAAAGCTGAGAGTGTAATGGCTTAAGGAGGGGGATCAGAATACCTGCTTCTTTCACCTGGTGGCGAACTCAAGGAGAAAAGAAAATCTTATATCTTGCCTCCGCATAGGTGACTCCTTAGTGGTGTTAGAAAGAGAGATAGCCTCGGAAACTGTGAACTTCTTCCAGGACAGACTTACAGAATCCAGGCGCTTCAGACCAGCAGTGGATGGGGTTGGAATTCTTAGTGCTATCAGAGGCATAGAGAGACTTAATGGAGTGCCCCTTCTTTGAGGAGGAGATCTTCTTTGTGGTTCAAGGTATGGAGGGGGATAAAGCACTGGGCCCTATTGGGTTCTGCATAGAGTTCTAAAAAAAATGTTGGCACATTGTTGGGCCGGATGTGTTAGAGGTGTTCCTGGAGGTGTATTCTTCTAATTCGTTTGACCCAGTCTTAAATAACACATTTCTAGTCCTCATCCCTAAAGTGGCAGGAGCCCAACTATTGGAGGACTTCCGCCCAATCAGCCTGGTGGATAGTTTGTGCAAAATCTTGGCTAAAGTCTTAGAAATACGGCTGAAAGTGGTTATGCATTCGATCATCTCGCAGTTCCAGGATGCTTTTGTGGGTGGGTGGCAAATTCTAGATGGCCCCCTGATAGCAAACGAATGCTTAGAGGATCGTATTCGTAAGAAAATTTTAGGAATTTTGTGTAAGATTGACATGGAAATGGCATACGACCACCTCAATTAGGACTTCTTGGAATATATGCTTGGTCGGATGGGTTTAGGACTCAAATGGCGGGCCTGGATGAGGGCATGTATAAGGATTGTACGAACATCAATGCTTATTATTAGGCAAGGAGATCCATTTTGGCCTCTTCTTTTCTTCATCGCCTCAGAAGCATTGAGCAGAATGATACATTGAGTCCAAGTTATTCGATCTCCTGGAATCTGAACAAAAGGATGGGAAGTATCTCAAGATCATAGAATGGGGGTGGAAAGGTGGTGCCAATACCCTCTGGCTACCGGTAGCGGCTATTGGGTGGCTCAAACAAACTTCTGAAGATTTTATTGTGGGCAAGCAAGGGTATATGCTCCGAAAATTCCAAGGTATTGATGGCGTTATCATTAGGGAAAAGAAGATGAATTCCAGGGGTGAGTATTTAGCCCTTCTGTCCATCCCCAGGTCCTGCCGGGGTGGAAGAATTATAATTCCCAAAGGGACTTGGGCTTCCGGGTGGAAATCAATTCAGAGATCAGCCAGCTATTTTCTCCATAATCCTCCATCAGCTAAATGGGGTGTCTTCCAACTAGCTTCCATTTGGAGGAAAAAGCAGTCCTCAGGTCCAGATGGTGCATGGGCTAATGGCCCCCTGTTCCCAATCTCAGACATCAGAAGATTGAAGTTTCGGTTCCAGGCAATGCAGAATACTGGTTTGAGACCAAGCCTGGTATTTGGTGTCACGTGGCACATCAGGAAGGTAAGAAGAGCGTGATTGTGGATTATGGTGCCGGTTCATTCAACAGCTGGTCAGAGGCAGTGGTGTGTTCAATAGGAGGGAACATCATGCTGGACCACTGGGAAGAGGTATCCAGGGTAATATGAAAATTGCTCCCTCAAGAACAGAATATTACTCTGTTCCCTTTCGAAGCTAATCGCGCCATTTTCCATACTACTAACCCATCACACCGGGTAGCTCTATGTAATAATAGGAAGCACGGGTTGAGTAAGGATGCTTTCGTGGGTTTTCACTGATGGTGGCCGGCGGCGAATGCCTTATCTTTCACTGGTTTATCCAAACCTAGATGGATTGCTATAAAAGGCCTCCCTTTCTATCTATGGTCTTCACTTGTTCTTGCTAGCATTGGCGAAGTTTGCGGTGGTCTGGAGGAGGTCCACCCTTCGACAGTAGCCATGTCGGATCTTTCATTCGCCAAACTGAAAGTGAAGGGGGGCTGAAATCAATCCCTCGAGTTCTAGACTTAGAATTCCACTTGTCCACATACCCAATAGAAATTTTGGATTGGGAGGCTGAATTGTGCGACAATTGTCGGCGATGGCCGCACTCCATGGAAGTGCGATATTGCCGTAGCTGGGTCGTGGTGGACGAGGTGCTTGAGGTGGCCAGAAATCCATGTGGCTCCATTGGATTGGGGAACCCCCCTCTACCGTACAACCCATTTTCAAATTCAAATAGAGGGCAGAGATTTGGTGACTCACTCAAGTTCGTGGAAGGTAAAAAGCAAAAGGGGCAGGTTTCAGGCAAGGTCTTTGATGTAGAACCAGGGTTGGGTGGTAGAATGCAGACCTATGGAACAGTACAAGCTCAGGCCACCACAATCACCGCAAGTCAGGGGTCTATAGAGATTCGTATCAGTGATGAAATTTCGGAGCCGCCTCAGTCAAGAGAGGGTTTGGGGTAGAATAACCGAAAAAGCAGGAAAAATAGGGCCAAAAATAGAAAAAGAAATGATAGAAGGAGAAAGATGAGGAAGGTGTGGAAGACTAAGGCACCAACGAACCCTAGTGGTATGGTGGCTTCGCCTGAGAGTTGCAGTGTTGAGGACGTTGGGGAAGTCCTGGCAAAAGGGGGTCTTCGTTGATGAGCATCGGGCGTCTGTCGCAATAGACGGAAACCCTAATATTTCCATCTTCCCTAGTGAAGCCGATTGGGAGCCCTCGGATCAACCAGATCCATTGGCTCTAAGCCACTGTGACCCAACTACCCTAGGCTCAGTCCCTCCAACCCAACCAGCGGTCCAGCCAATCTTTTTTGAGATGGGCCCTTTGCATCAAGGCCCAAACCTCCTGAACCCCCTTCCTCTTAATAATATCGGGTTGGATTTAATCTCATCGGATCCAGACCCTTAGATCCTTTTAAGGCTCAATAGTCCGTCTACCTCCGTATCCAAGTTACTGACCTCGTCTTCTCAAGGTGAGATCTTTGAAGAGCAACTGCTAGCAGGAGCTCCAGTCGAGGTGGCGGGGGTACTCAGTGCCATGGAGGGAGCAAGTCTTGGCAAGTCAATAGTAAGTATTGGAGGTCTGGAAGAAACGGAAGTTCGGGAGGGGCAGGTCGGGTTTAAAGGCGGTGAAGTCGATCCTTGTTCGGAGAAAAAGAAGGGACCAGCTTTGCTCACTCAAGTACTTGGACCAGGTGAGCAAGAGATGGTCAGAATAGAGTTCGAAGCTGCTGAGCAGGTTGAGGAAAGCGTCGCGTTGCCTACCACCTAGAAGGTCCATGGAATTCATAGTTGCATCTTAATGGCAGATCGCCAGGGAGCATCTCAAAGGTCTGATATCGATCGGTTTCAGCAGGGAGAGGTAGACTGCTTCCGGGCAAGAAGGGCCACCATAGAACTTAAGCCACTAAACCAAGGATTACCTCTCGCAAGTGGCACGCTGTCTCCAATTCGGGGCAGGCTATCGGACGAGAGCAGCGAAGATCTAGAGGACGATAACCAGGGAGGCAGACATTCGGAAGGGCAGGAGATGGAACAAGTAGGGGTTTCGGGAGCACCTTCTGATCATCCAGTTTGTTTTGAGGAAGCAATTGTGGGATCTAGAGCTCAGACTGGGGGGTTTATAGGAGTACAACTCGCCTTCAGCCCTCGTGTGGGCAGGACATCGACAACTTGCTGATCCACTTTCTGGTGCAAGGTACATACCAACGCTCTCGCCCTACTCCTCGTACCCTCCTCACCATTGGTGAGGATGGCACGGGTAGTAGGGGCTCTGAGGGTCGAACTTAAGATTTTATTCATTTACCACCAGCTACGGAATTGATGATACCTCGGCTTGATGAGGCCATGGCCAACATCGATGTTGTGTGTAGCCCTGTCTCGCAAAAGGCTCTGTCAGAGAATAGGTTGTCCCCGAGGTCAGTGTCTAGGACCAAATCATAGCAAACTGGGTGGAAGTTGTTAGGGCCATAGTGGGTGATATGGGTAGGAGGACTCACGGGAGCGAGTCTGTTCCTAAATGGGTCCTAGACCACATAGCAGACTTTGGTAAATTTCTTGGATTGTCCAACGAGGGTCAGGAATCAGAGGTATTTTTCGACTTATTTCGATCCTTGGAGCCTCAAGGGGGTTCTCCACGGGGACACTCATCCTCAGGGAGTCAGGGAGGGCAAAATAAGATACTCATGAATGAACTCATACGCCTCTCATCATCAATGAATTTTTCTACACCAATAGGGCAGGTGCGAGGCTCGGGTAAGAAAGGTAGGGGCCGGTTGTTTCCCAAATGATGCACAACCATTTCTTATCTTGGAACATCCGTGGCTTGGGCACGGCGAATAAGCGGCGGGTAGTAAAGGAATTGGTTCGAGCCCATAAACCATCCATCCTATGTCTACAAGAAACCGAAATGTCTTCAATCTCACCCATAGTAGTTGAGGAGGTTTGGGGGGATGGGCCGCGCTCTTGGAAGGATATTCCGGCCTATGGGGCGGCTGGTGGGATCCTTATGGTGTGGGATTCCGATGCCCTAGATGTGCTTGAGTCTAAGGAAGGGGAATTTTCTCTATCCATCCATTGTAAATCAAAGACGGATGGATTCAAATGGGTGTTCTCTGGTATTTATGGGCCAGCAGTAAACTGTGATCATCCCAGACTATGGTTAGGACTTGATAACATGGCGGCTCGTTGGGATCTCCCATGGTGCTTAGGGGGGGATTTTAATTGTGTTCGATCACCCAAAGAAAGATCCAACGGGGGCACTTTCTCTAGGTAGATGAGGAATTTTGAGTCTTTCATATCAAGAAATGCCATTCTTGAGTGTCCGTTGTTAGGGTCTCGGTTTACTTGGTCAAACTTCCAAGTCAATCCTATCTGTTCCAAGTTGGATAGATTCCTCTTTTGCAATCGGTGGGAAGAAAAGTACCCGGATGCCCGATCTTATCCCCTTCCTAGATCCACTTTGGGCATGTCCCCATCATGCTTGATCCGTTAAAGATTCAGGGAGGGCCCCACCCTTTCAAATTTGAATTAATGTGGTTGGACCACCCGGACTTTGTAAGTCTAGTGGAGGAATCTTGGTCGAGTAACTCATTTTGGGGCCCTGCTAGCACCTGAATCAGTCTGAAGTTGAAAGCCTTGAAGGTCCGTCTTGAGGCTCGGAACAAAGAGATATTTGGTCTAATTCCGATCAACAAAAAGAGGTTGTTAGACGAGGTCATCCGCCTAGATTTGAGAGAAGAGGGAGCCCCTCTCTCAAACCCGGAGAGGCAAGCTAGGGGAAGCACTAAAAACTGAGTACCATCAGCTTCTCGCGTCTGAAGAAGTGTTCTGGAAACAAAAAGCTATACAATGGGTTAAGGAGGGGGATCATACCCGCTTCTGTCACCGGGTGGCGAACTCAAAGAGACGGAAATCTTATATCTTGCCTCCGCATAGGTGACTCCCTAGTGGTGTCAGAAAGAGAGATAGCCTCGGAAACTGTGAAATTCTTCCAGGACAGATTCACGGAATCGAGGCGCTTTAGACCAATAGTGGATTGGTTGGAATTCTCACTGCTATTAGAGGCACAGAGAGACTTAATGGAGCGCCCCTTCTCTTTGGAGGAGATCTTCTTTGTGGTTTGAGGTATGGAGGGGTATAAAGCACCGGACCCTGATGGGTTCTGCATAGAGTTCTACAAAAAGTGTTGGCACGTTGTTGAGCTGGATGTGTTAGAGGTATTCCAGGAGGTGTATTCTTCTAATTCGTTTGACCCAGTCTTAAATGACACATTTCTAGTCTTCATCCCTAAAGTGGCAGGAGCCTAATAACTGGAGGACTTCCGCCCAATCAGCCTGGTGGACAGTTTGTACAAAATCTTGGCTAAAGTCTTAGAAATACGGCTGAAAGTGGTTATGCATTCGATCACCTCGCAGTTCCAGTGCACTTTTGTGGGTGGGAGGCAAATTCTAGATGGCCCCTTGATAGCAAACGAATGCCTAGAGGATCGTATTCGTAAGAAAATCCCAGGAATTTTGTGTAAGATTGAGATGGAAAAGGCATATAACCACCTCAATTGGGACTTCCTGGAATATATGCTTGGTCGGATGGGTTTAGGACTCAAATGGCGGGCCTGGATGAGGGCATGTATAAGGACTGTACCGATATCAGTGCTTATTAATGGATCTCCCCATGGATTCTTCAGGAGCTCGCGTGGTATTAGGCAAGGAGATCTACTTTGGCCTCTTCTTTTCATCATCGCCTCGGAAGCATTGAGCAGAATGATAGAAAAGGCATCGCCCTCAGTGTGGGAAGGTTTTGCTATTGGGCATAGTGGGCTCAATATATCCCTTCTCCAGTTCGCAGACGATACCCTCATTTTCTGTGAACCGTCATGTTCAAAATTAGTCCTCATTCGTTCTTTATTCAGTTGCTTCGAAGCGACGTCGGGATTACGTATAAACCTTGGGAAGAGTGTAATGTTTGGGGTGGGGAATGTGCCCAACCTAGAGGAGTTGGCTGCTTGTCTTGGGTGTCGGAGGGGGACCCTCCCGTCAACATATCTCGGTCTACCTTTGCGCGCCACATTCAAAGCCAAGGCGATCTGGGACCCGATTATAGAAAGATTTGCTAAGCGTCTTCAAGGTTGGAAGGCTCGTTTTCTATCTAAAGGGGGTAAGTTGACTTTACTAAAGAGCACATTGAGCAGCTTACCAACATATTTTCTATCCCTACTAATCATCTCAGCCTTGATTGCCTATACATTAGAAAGAATCAGGAGAGACTTTCTATGGAATGAAAAGATTGACATCCGCAAGTATCATTTGGTGGACTAGAAAACCATCTCCCTCCCTAAGAGTTTGGGCGGCTTAAATATCCCTTCATTGATCCAGGTAAACAAGGCTTTACTGGGGAAGTGGCTCTGGCGATTCGGGGAGGAGGGGTGTTTGTGGAGGGTGGTGATCTTAGCTCGTCATGGGATGGTCAATAGGTGGTACCCAAAGGCCGGACTTGGCCCCCTGGGGGTCGGGGTTTGGAAGCCCATAATGAAAGGGTGGGAGGAGTTCTCCTCTCACACACTCTTTAAAGTGGGAGTTGGGGATCAAGTGAGCTTCTGGCACGATCGTTGGTGTGGAGTTTCATCGCTTACGCAGTCTTTCGGGAATTTGTTCCTTCGTGCGTCTAACAGAAAGGTCACCGTAGCAGAATATTTAGACTGGCTTAGTGGGGCTTCGGTGTGGGTCCCCAAACTTAGGCGCAACCTCTTCGATTGGGAAATCCCGGATCTCCTAGGTTTGTTAGCTCGGGTGTCGAAGGTCACCCCATCTTCGTCCACCAGGGATAGCTGTGTTTGATCTTTAGACAATAAGGGGAGGTTCTCTGTTGGTTCCTTTTTGCGAGTCATGCGTCCTAGACCGTTGCTACCGTTCCCTCATCAAGCTGTATGGTTCCCAAAAATTTCATCCAAGGTATCTTTTTTCATATGGTCGGCGGTATTGGATAAAATTTTGACGATCGATCATCTCAAGCATAGAGGTTGACAGCTAGCAAACAAATGTTTTATGTGCCTAGTTGCAGAGGAATCGGTGGATCACCTGTTGTTTCATTGTCCGGTGGCTAGAGGTTTGGTCCTATTTCCTTATGCATCTAGACATCCCTTGGATCTTCCCGGGCTCCTTTCGGAACTTCTTATCTTACTAATTGTCAGGGGTGTTCTCGTCGCTAGAAGGAGATGTGTGTGGCTTCTCCTCCCTGGGGCTGTTGTTTGGTCCCTTTAGACGGAGAGGAATAGGCAATTATTTGAGGATTCTGCTGCAGAGATTTCCGACATTCAGGCTAGGGTGCGCCATTTAGTCTCAATCTGGGGTTCCGTTGGGGGTGATTCGGAGGATCCGTGGGGGAATACATTCTCACTCTGATTGCCTGGATCCTATTTTCTGTTGTAGTTTTAGCTGGTTTGTATCTTCTTCTTTCTTTTCCCTAGGTTCATTATTGGTGATCCTAGGGATGTAGCCCTGTTTTCCCCCTTTTTCAATATATACTATTATCACTTTACCAATAAAAAAAAAATAAAGACAACTTATGAATGTTGTTGCCCAAATCGGGTAAACGAATTCTAAACTGAACGAAACAATTTTTAAAAGTTATGATAGATTGAAACAAATGTTTTGGAGCAGACCGCGTAGAAAAAGGAGTCCCTATTGGGATTATGTGCGCAACTTTGAGTTACTTTTTTTAGTAGTTTGAAACTTAGATAATTTATGAACCTTGTTTCCCAAATCGGGAAAACGATATCTAAACTGAAAGAAACCAATTCTAAAAGTTAGGACCGGATTGAAACAAACGAGTCAGTGGAGATTGCATTAAAAACAGAATTTTGGTTGTGATTTTGTGCGCACTCTAGGTTAAAAACAATGTGTCAGGCAACTTATGAACCTTGTTTCCCAAACCGGGCAAATGATGTCGAAACTGAGCTAAACAATTTCTAAAAGTTAAGATAGATTGAAACATATGCATTGGAGCAGACCAGTCCATTTTTGGAATTCTATGCACAACTCTAGGTTACTTTTTTTAGTATCTTAAAACTTATGTAACTTATGAACCACATTGCCCAAATCTGGTAAACAATGTCCAAATTGAACAAAATCAATTTTAAAAGTTAAGATAGATTGAAACAAATGCGTTGGAGCAGGCCGATTTGAAAAACGAGTCCATTTTTAGGATTTTATGCACAACTCTAGGTTAATTTTTTTTAATAGTTATGAACCATGTTGCCTAAATTGGGCAAATAAGGTCCAAAATGAACAAAATCAATTCTAAAAGTTAGGATAGATTGAAACAAATGCGTTGTAGTAGACCACGTCGAAAAAGTTCTTGTTGGGATTATGTGTGTAACTCTAAGTTACTTTTTTTTGTTAGTTTGAACTTAGTTAACTTTTTAACCTCATTACCCAAATCGGAAAACGGGGTGTAAACTGAACGAAACGAATTCTAAAAGTTAGGATTGATTGAAACAAATGCGTAGGAGCAGACCATGCCGAAAAAGGAGTCCGTGTTGTATTTCTGTGTGCCGCTTTAGGTTACTTTTTTTTAGTAGTATGGAACTTAGGTAAATTAGGAACCTTGTTGCCTAAATCGGGCAGATGATGTCTAAATTGAATTCATCGGAGCAGACCACGTCGAAATAGGAGTCCCGGTTGATATTCTGTGCGTAGATTTTAATAGTTTCAAACATAGGCACTTATCAACGTCGTTGCCCAAATTGGGTAAACGAGGTCTAAACTGAACGAAACCAATTTTAGAAGTTAGGATAGATTGAAATAAATGTTTTGGAGCAGATTGCGTCAAAAAAGGAATCCCTATTGGGATTCTGTGTGCAACTCTAGGTTACTTTTTTTAGTAGTTTGAAACTTAGGTAACTTAGGAACCTTGTTGCCAAAATTGGCAGACGATGTCTAAACTGAATTCGTCGTAGCAGGCTACGTTGAAATAGGAGTCCTGGTTGATATTATGTGCATGGATTTTAATAGTTTCAAACATATGCAACTTATGATCGTCGTTGCCCAAATCGGATAAACGAGGTCTAAACTAAACAAAACCATTTTTAAAAGTTAGGATAGATTGAAACAAATGTTTTGGAACAGACCTCGTCGAAAAAGGAGTCCCTATTGGGATTCTGTGCGCAATTCTAGGTTATTTTTTTAGTAATTTGAAACTTAGGTAACTTATGAACCTTGTTTCCCAAATCGGGAAAATGATATCTAAATTGAAGAAAACCAATTCTAAAAGTTAGGATTGATTGAAACAAATTTGTCGAAAGTAGTCTGCGTTAAAAACAGAATTTCGGTTGTGATTAGTTCGCGCTCTAGGTTACTTTTTTTAATAGTTTGAAACTTAGGCAACTTATGAACCTTGTTTCCCAAACCGGGCAAACGATGTCGAAACTGTGCTAAACATTTTCTAAAAGTTAAAGATAGATTGAAACAAATGTGTTGGAGCAGATCGAGACGAAAAAAGAGTCAATTTTTGGAATTCTGTGCACAACTCTAGGGTACTTTTTTTTAGTAGTTTAAAACTTATGTAACTTATGAACCATGTTACCCAAATCGGGGAAACAAAGTCCAAACTGAACAAAATCAATTCTAAAAGTTTGGTTAGATTGAAACAAATGCGTTGGAGTAGATCACGTCGAAAAAGAAGTCCTTGTTAGGATTCTATGTGTAGCTCTAGCTTACTTTTTTTTTTTAGTAATTTTGAACTTAGTCAACTTATGAACCTCGTTACCCAAATCGGGCAAACAAGGTCCAAACTGATCAAAACCAATTCTAAAACTTAGTATAGAATGAAACAAATGTGTTAAAGCAGACCACACTGAAAAAGGAGTCCCTATTGAGATTCTGTACGCAGCTCTTGGTTACTTTTTTTGTAGTTTGAAACTTAGGTAACTTAAGAACCTTCTTGCCCAATTTGGGCAAACAATGTCTAAACTCTAAACTAAATTCGTCGTAACAGATTCCGCCGAAAAAGGAATCCCGATTGGGATTCTGTGTAGATTTTAATAGTTTCAAACAAAGACAACTTATGAACGTCATTGCCTAGAACACGTAAACGAGGTCTAAACTGAACGAAACTGTTTTTAAAAGTCAGGATAGATTGAAACAAATGTTTTGGAGCAGACCCAGTCGAAAAAGGAGTCTCTATCGGGATTATGTGCGCAACTCTAGGTAACTTTTTTTCAGTGGTTTGAAACTTCGACAACGTATGAACCTTGTTTCCCAATTGGGAAAACGATATCTAAACTAAAAGAGACTAATTCTATAAGTTAGGACTGATTAAAACAATTGTGTCGGAGGAGATTGCGTTAAAAACAGAATTTGGTTGTGATTCTGTGTGCGCTCTAAATTACTTTTTTTAGTAGTTTGTAACTTAGGCAACTTGTGAACCTTGTTTCCCAAACTTGGCTAAAGATGTCGAAACTTTGCTAAACAATTTCTAAATATTAAGATAGATTGAAACAAATGCATTGGAGCAGACCGAGTCGAAAAAGTAGTCCAGCTTTGGAATTCTGTGCACAAGTCTAGGTTACTTTTTTTAGTAGTTTAAAACTTATATAACTTATGAATCACATTGCCCAAATCGGGGAAACAAGGTCCAAACTGAACAAAATCAATTCTAAAAGTTAGGATAGATTGAAACAAATGCGTTGGAGTAGACCACTTCAAAAAAGAAGTCCTTGTTGGGATTTCGTGTAGCTCTAGGTTACTTTTTTTAGTAAGTTTGAACTTAATCAACTTATGAACCTCGTTGCCCAAAATCGGGCAAACGAGGTCTAAACTGAATGAAACCAATTCTAAAAGTTAGGATAGAATTAAACAAATGCGTCGAGCAGACCACACTGTAAAAGGAGTCCCTTTTGAGATTCTGTGCGCAGCTCTTGGTTACTCTTTTTAGTAGTTTGGAACTTAGGTAACTTAGAAACCTTGTTGCCCAAATCGGGAAAACAATGTCTAAAATCTAAACTAAATTCGTCGTAGCAGACTGCGCCGAAAAAGGAGTCCCGGTTGGGATTCTGTGCGTAGATTTTAATAGTTTCAAACAAAGGCAACTTATGAACGTTGTTGCCCAAATCGGGTAAATGAGGTCTAAATTGAACGAAACAATTTTTTGAAAGTTGTGATAGTTTGAAACAAATGTTTTGGAGCAGATCGCGTCGAAAAAGGAGTCCCTATTGGGATTATGTGCGTAACTCTAGGTTACTTTTTTTAGTAGTTTGAAACTTGTTTCCCAAATCGGGAAAATGATAGCTAAACAAAATGAAACCAATTCTAAATGTCAGGACTGATTGAAAAAAATGTGTCGGAGGAGATTGCGTTAAAAACAGAATTTCGGTTGTGATTCTGTACGCGCCTTAGATTACTGTTTTTAGTACTTTGAAACTTTTAGGCAACTTATGAACCTTGGTCGCCAAACTAGGCAAATGATGTTGAAACTGAGCTAAACAATTTTTAAAAGTCAAGATAGATTGAAACAAATGCGTTGGAGCAGACCGGGTCGAAAAAGGAGTCCATTTTTGGAATTTTGTGCACAACTCTAGGTTAATTTTTTTAGTAGTTTAAAACTTATGCAACTTATGAACCGCGTTGCCCAAATCGGTCGAACAAGGTTGAAATTGAACGAAATCAATTCTATAAGTTAGGATAGATTGAAACAAATGCATTGTAATAGACCACATTGAAAAATAAGTTCTTGTTGGGATTCTGTGTGTAGCTCTAGGTTACTTTTTTTGTAAGTTTGAGCTTAGTCAACTTATGAATCTCATTACCGAAATTGGAAAACGAGGTCTAAACTGAACGAAACAAATTCTAAAAGATAGGATAGATAGAAACAAATGCGTCAGAGCAGACCACGCCGAGAAAGGAGTCCGTATTGTGATTCTGTGCGCAGCTCTAGGTTTCTTTTTTTAGTAGTTTGGAACTTAGGTAACTTAGGAACCTTGGTTCCCAAATTGGGTTGACGATGTCTAAACTGAATTCGTCGGAGCAGACCGCGCCGAAATAGGAGTCCCGGTTGATATTCTGTGCATAGATTTTAATAGTTTCAAACATAGGCAACTTATGAACATCGTTGCCCAAATTGGGTAAACGAGGTCTAAACTGAACGGAACCATTTTTAAAAGTTAGGATAGATTGAAACAAATGTTTTGGAGCAGACCGCTTCGAAAAAAGAGTCTCTATTGGGATTGTGTGTGCAACTCTAGGTTACTTTTTTTAGTAGTTTGAAACTTAGGCAACTTATGAACCTTGTTTTCCAAATCGGAAAAACGATATCTAAACTGAACGGAACTAATTCTAAAAGTTAGGATTGATTCAAACAAATGTGTCGAAAGGAGACTGCGTTAAAAACAGAATTTCGGTTTTGATTTGTGCACGCTCTAGGTTACTTTTTTTAGTAGTTTGAAACTTAGGCAACTTATGAACCTTTTGCCAAACCGGGCAAACGATGTCGAAACTGTGCTAAACATTTTCTAAAAGTTAAGACAGATTGAAATAGATGCATTGGAGCAGACCGAGTCGAAAATGAGTCCATTTTTGGAATTCTATGCCCAACTCTAGGTTACTGATTTTTAGTAGTTTAAAACTGATGAAAATTATGAACCACGTTGCCCAAATCAAGCAAACAAGGTCCAAACTGAACAAAATCAATTTTAAAAGTTAGGATAGATTGAAACAAATGTGTTGGAGTAGACCACATAGAAAAAGAAGTCCTTGTTAGGATTTTGTGCATAGCTCTAGCTTACTTTTTTAGTAAGTTTGAAGTTGACTAACTTATGAACCTCATTGCCCAAATCGGGAAAACGAGGACTAAACTGAATGAAATCAATTCTAAAATTTAGGATAGATTGAAACAAATGCGTCAAAGCAGACCACTCCGAAAGAGGAGTCCCTCGTTGGGATTCATTCCTCAACTCTAGCTACCTTTTTTAATAGTTTGAAACTTACGCAACTTATGAACATTGTTGCCCAAATCGGGCAAACGAGGTTTAAACCATGGTTCAAAAACCCGAAAACTCAACTCGACTCGAAAGTTAGCCGGGTTAAGTAACTCAGAAAACTCGACTTGGTCCAACTTGAAATATATATGTAATAACGTGAAAAATGTGAGTTAAAAGAACTCAAAAGTACGTTGGTTTTACAGCCTCAAACCTAAAAACTATGTTTAACAGAACCCAAGATAGGTTGTCTTTGTAGACCTAAAACAATATGATGCAATAACAGTGTGATTTTTTTGATTACGTTTAAAAAAATGTTAAAAATACCCTTCTGTCACTCAAAAGTACTTGGGTGATTTGCCGAGTTTTCGAACTATAGTCTAAACTAAACGAAACCAATTCTAAAAATTAAGATAAATGGAAACAAATGCGTCTGAGCAGACCACTTCAAGTTTTCGGGCGTTTCAGTTTTGTTTCGGGATAAACAGGTAAAGGTACGGTATTGGGTATAGGAGGCCACCAAAACCTTTACGTTACGGGTGTTACGTAACGGTTTTGACGATTTTTTAAACCACCATTTTGTTGTAAATTGAAATGAACTGAAAGTTGGTGAATTATATATTTTGCAAAGCTGAGGTTCACTGTGCGCTCATGGGCTGCCGAATCTGTGCCACGGAGCTGTGAGCTTAGAGAGTAGGCAATGATGGACACACCCAGATGTGCAGTGCTGAAAATTTTACTATGTTTTCAGCATTATTGAAAAGATTAAAATTTGTCAAGCATTTGCGTAGTTGATGGTATTGGATAAAATTATTACCTTTGATTTAAGTGCAGTGCTCCCAGTAGCTTTTAAGTGTTTGGTGCTTATTTTTTTCTCTGTTTCAGGATTTTAGTGACCTAAAAAGGAAATTAGTGATGCGATTCTAAGTTGGCTGAAAGGTACTTTTTCTATCAAAGGAAACATTATTTTAGAGATGCTCCCATATGTGATTTGTTGGAGTCGTTTGAAAGAGAGGATCAGCAGAATATTTGAGGGGTTTGAGTTGTTCCCAAATAATTTCAACGATTGGTTGGTCCATTCAACAGTTAGGTGTCTGGCATTTGTGACTTCCTGGATGTCCATATGGTAGACCTTTTTGTTTTGTTAAACAGAGTCAAGTTTTTTGTATTATGGAGAAGATCACCCAGTTTTCTTTTGTACATACTTATTTTTTCTTTTTAATTACTTTAATAATAAAAAATTCCCTGCACATTATCTAAATGATTCTGATAACTTATAGACACTCCTGTGACCAAAATGTTACTCAGTAATTGTTTACTTAAATAACTACTTTAATGCACATGTGAACACATAATATAGATTTTTTTATTCAAATTACCTGTCTTGTGCCTTGTTTTGGCTGTTTGCCAGAAAATATGTTAGAAATTGGTATCCAAAGCTAGGAAGATCTATTAATTTTCCTGCAAGGTTTGTGTTCCCTTGCTGATATCATGAATTTATTTTGCAATGTTTACCATGATACTCCCTGCATCCTGAAATCAGTTCACAGGATAATATCTCTAAATGCATCTAACCAGAATCAAGATTACTAGTGGGGAAAATCTAAGCAAGTGAAGAGGGAAGATGCCATGCCAGGTTGCTTATTATTCTTGCCAAATTGGATGGGAGGTTCGTGACCATAGTGACACTGTGATAGTCCCTTTTGATTCTTCATGGAACAACTTGGACAAACAGTTCCTGTAGGCTATAACATGCTCTTGTTGCTGGCAAAGATTGCTCAATAAGCCAGAAATGAAGTGTTGATGCTATGTTACTGGAACTATCATGGTGTGGTCCGAATCTACTGATAATTAGGAGAAACATAAATTGGATAATTTTCTTTTAAGCACAAAATCCATCTTTAAGTAACAGAGCTCTCCAACCATGATTTTGATTAGGGATTCTAGAGGCGGTTCGAGTCAAGGCATGGGTGGTGGGAATTTTGCTCGACTTTTTTCCTTCGTGGTGGCAATTACAATCCCATGGTTCAAAAACCCGAAAGGTCAACTAAACTCGAAAGTTATCTAGGTCAAGTAATATACCAATTAGTCAGTTACCAATTTTTTGGCATTTTATCCAAGATCAAATCACAAATAACTTGAAAAACTTGGGTTAAAAGAACCCAAATTAGGCTGATTTTACCGCCTCAAACAACCTAAACACCAAGTTTAACAGAACCCACACTAGGCTGGTTTTTGCAGCCCAAAAAAAATCTGATGCAAAACAGTGTGACGTTTGGTATTCAAAAAATGGAAAGGTCAAATACCCTTTCGTGACTTGACCGAGTTTGGCGAGTCGAAAAACTTGACTCGCCTGAGTCACCAGATTAAGTCGCCGAATAGTGCCTCCTTCGAGTTTTGAGGCGACTCGACTTGAAACTCAGTCGGGTCGAGTAATTCGGATGAGTTTCGAGTCGACTCGTCGTGTTTTCGAACAATTTATGATCCTTTGAAACTCAAACATGCAAGGAACACACATGCTTCTGTTCCTCTGTTTTTTGTGGACTTGTGCGGACAATATACTCCTACATCCAAACATGCTGTGATTTATTACGTTCCTCATGATACTTTTTTCAGCATTGTCTTTTCCTTTCCTTCGTCCTTTACCGAATTCGAGTGTCCTCATGTTTGCAATACAGTACTCATTCATGTAAGTACATGTTTGACCTCACGAGCAAAGATCAACCTGCCTTTTAAATGGAAACATGTTATCAATAGATATTCTCAGTAGAATTTACTGATAAGAAAATAGATATTCTCAGTAGAATTAAGTATGCCTGCAAAATCATCTGCTTTGGACTTATCGCGGTTGCCATTTTCATTTTTCTAGTGTCCCTCCTATAAGTATACCTTCAGCTTGTTCAGCGTGATTTCTAATATCTACTTTTCTGGGTTCTTTTCTGTAGGGATCACCTTGAGAGTTACACAAGTGACTACACTATACAGGTGCTGGTGGGTACTGCTTGGTCTATATTTCCAGGAACTGTTTTCATGTTGTTGCTTGCTGGAGCCCTTCTCGGAGTCCTCAAAGGTGTGGTTCTGGTTGTCTTCACTGCCACTGCTGGTGCTTCTTCTTGCTATTTCCTATCAAAACTAATAGGGAGTCCCCAATCCGTATTTTCTTCATTGCACCTTCATCGGCCTCCTTCCAGCTGCTTATGTCACTGTCAAGGTATTGTACTCAGAAACTTCAATTTTATTTTTAAACATTTGCCATATGGGCTTTTCAAACCAGTAATAGGAAGAGAATTTATGGTAGTCTCTAATCCATACTGAAGCTTGCAGTGCTTTAATCCCGCATTGAACATATGGCCCCTCATGCAGTTCAATGGTTGTCCACCTCTTTGATTGGCTTCTTAGCAACACCACACCACACACACACATGATATATATATATAGTAATGATTTGTAACATTATTTGACCCTTCTCCTGTTTCAGGCTGGATTAGCTCTAGGAGAGTTGCGATCAGTGGGTGACCTTTAAGATTTTCAGTCAATTGCCACCATGTTCCTCATTGGAATTCTCACAGTTGAACCTACACTGATGATCAAGAGCAGATCACAGGGCTAAAGGTATCCAATTGGGTATTACCCTCATGTCTATACAGATAAGCCATCACATAAATGCTAACTGCCGCCCCATCTCCACTTATGTGGAGTTCCCATTGAAGTTTGCAGCCACTGGAGCTTCTGCTTCTGCCATGGGAGCAGTTTGGCCTTGTTTGGGCTTTTCTGGAATGTTTCGAGGGATTGCTCATCATGTCAGCTTTTCAATTCCTTTGTCTAAATTGTCAGTTATCATAAAAACAGTGTTGAGAGTATGTGTTAAGAACTTCATATGAATACAGTTCACATTTTAGTGTGCTCAGGAAGAAATCTTCCCTGAGGTGTTCGGAGGAGCCAGTGTCAAACATCTGCCCCCCTCCAGACTCCTAGGATGAGGTGAGAACTAAGAAGAATGTAACGGTGATGTGTTGGAAATAGCCCATGGAAATTCACGGCTCCACTGGCTGTTAGGTAACCTTTTCAAATGGAAATGAAATCCTTATGTGTTGATTTTCTGTAGGGTTGCACTCAAGCATAGCTGACTCATTGGCTTGGCTCAACTCGGTTTGTTTGAGCCAATTCCAAGCTGACATTTTAGGGCACGGGTTAAGCTAATATTTTATTTGAGCTCGAATGTTTAAACAAGCAGAACTCCAACCAGTCTTGTTGCGGCTCTGTTTGGCTTTGGTTAGGCTCCCCTCGAAATATTATATATATATAGGGTCGTGCTAGAGTTCACGCAATCAATGAATTCAAAGGGATGCTTGCCACTTTTGTAATTAATTGAAACAGGAATGGCCTTTTGATAAAATCATTTAAAGACCATATTTCCAATAATACCCTTAACCTCTTTTATTAATCACCAAGAATACCATTCATTTTAGCCTGCGTGAACTCTCATAGAGTTCACGCATTACGTGACTCCTAGCTTTTCCCATATATATATATATATATATATATTTCTATATCATTCTACTAATAAAAGTATAAGGACTATACCAAGCTTTATGTGGACGTAATTATCCCTAAACCTTACTTTATGTAAATCATTTTTTTATATTTATTGTTATGTGGGACCCATGATTATTACATATGAAGAGAACAATCTCTAATTTGTTGTTCTCATTGAAAATGACTCTCTCTTAGTAGAGAGTTAGCAGGACTCTATTAGCCTGTGATAGTCTCCAATTAAATGGGTTCAAGTCTTCAACTTCAATTTCTGATATTTTTATCTATGCTCACAATTCTTTATTTTTGAGCAAAAAATAAAATAAAATTACACGATGCTTTATGGGTTATTGTAATTGTTGATAGATCCGTTCTTTATGCCACGAAATTGTCATGATCTGAGTTGAAATTTTCTGGGTTTATAGTTCTGATTTTGATATTGACTTGGGTATTCTTACTTTTGACAAAGAGTGGGCTTTGAGATGGAACCTTTAGTGTTTTAGTGACTCAGTCATGCAGTTTGTGGCTTTAAAGGCTGAAATGGGTATACTTTACTTGATGAACACCATACACATTCTCATGTGTCTGAACTCTTCAATTGATGAGCCACCTCTCATTGCTTAAGTGCTGGATCGGTCTACATTTCAATGCGAGTGTTAGTCATGGTTCTGATAGTAGGCCTCTAGATTGGATGAGTGACTTTTAGTGAATAAAAGGATTGGACAAGCAGGATCTCTGAGTAAATTGGTTTCTTCAGTACATCTATCTATCTGTTAAGAGAGTAGCTCATATCCAGTTACTTTCTATATCAGTAAAGGTTTTTGCAGAGTAAGAAAGCTCAGGCTATTTTCTTGAAAATTGAAATGAACTGAAAGTTGGTGAATTATATATTTTGCAAGACTGAGGCTTACTGTGCGCTCATGAGCCGCGCAAATCTGTGCCACAATCTTAGAGCTTAGAGAGTAGGCAACCATGGACACACCCAGATGTGCAGTGCTGAAAATTTTACAATGTTTTCAGCATTATTGAAAAGATTAAAATTTGTCAAGAATTTGCGTAGTCGATGGTATTGGATAAAATTATTACCTTTGATCACCTCAAGAGTAGGTGGACGCACCTCCAAATAGATTTTGCATGTGCTAGAGTGGAGGAGGGCGTGCATCATCTAATGTCCAGTAGCTTGAAGTGTTTGGTTCTTATTCTTCTCTCTTTCAGGTTTCTAGTGCCCTAAAAAGGAAATTAATGATACGATTCTAAGTTGGCCGGAAGGTACTTTTTTTTATTTTATCAAAGGTACAATTCTAAGTTGGAGATCTATGCTGCCATACAGGCCGGCCCAAGCCATTTGGAGGTCAAAAGCGAGAATTCTAAATGGGGCTTTTTTTCAATTGGACTCACTATAAATTTTTAGGGTTTCTTTTCACTAAATCAGGTTCATAAATCCATCAAAGTCCACGCTTTGGGGCCTTCATTTTTTTGGGGCCTAAAGTGCGGGCTTTGATGGCTTAATGGACAGGCTGGTCCTGCTCCCATATGTGATCTGTTGGAGTCTTTTGAAAGAGGGGATCGGCAGAATCTTTGAGGGGGTTGAGTTATGTGTGCCCATTTGGGCTTAGGTGTCTGGCATTTGTGACTTCCAGGATGTCCATATGCCAAACTTTTTTTTTCTCAGATGGAGTCAACTTATTTTTGTACGACTCCTAGAATTTTTTGTATCGGAGAAAATCACCCAGATTTCATTTGTACATACTTATTTTTTCTTTTTAATTACTTTAATAATAAAAAATGTCCTAAACATTATCTAAATGATTCTGATTTTTTTTTTTGGGTTAAGATAACAATACCACAAGGCAAAGCTACAGTCATGAGAAGGAAGACCACACACACAGACACAAACGCACACCACAACAACCCTCAGCCCAAATAAGCTTCACCAGATGATTCCCAAATGATTCTGATTACTTATAGATACTCTTGTGACTAAAATGGTACTCAGTAATTGTTTAGTTAAAATACTACTTTAATGCACATGTGAACACATAATATGGATTTGTGATTCAAATTACCTGTCATTTGCCTTGTTTTGGCTGTTTGCTAGAAAATATGTTAATGTTCCTGTAAGGATTTGTGTTCCCTTGCTGATGTCATGAATTTATGTTGCCATGTCTACCATGTAACTCCATGCATCCTAAAATCAGTTCACATGCAATATCTCTAAATGCATCTAACCAGAATCAAGATTAGTCATGGGAACCATCTTTTTTAAGCAAGTGAAGTGGGAAGATGCCATTCTAGGTTGCTTTATTATTCTTGCCAAATTGGATGGGAGGCTCATGACCATAGTGACACTGTGATAGTCCCTTTTGATTCTTCATGGAACAACTTGGACAAACAGTTCCTATAGGCTATGACATGCTCTTATTGATGCTATGTTATTGGAACTGTCATGGTGTTGTCTGAATCTACTGATAATTAGGAGAAACATAAATTGGATAATTTTGTTTTATGCACAAAATCCATTTTTAAAGTAAAGGAGCCCGCATTGATGCCAACCAACTGATTTCAATCAGGGATTCAAGATGCAGTTTGAGATAAGGCATGGGTGGCGTGAATTTTGCTCTACTTTTTTTCTTCGTGGTGGCTATAACGATCCCATGGTTCAAAAACCCA
This sequence comes from Tetracentron sinense, assembly GCA_015143295.1. Lineage (NCBI taxonomy): Eukaryota > Viridiplantae > Streptophyta > Magnoliopsida > Trochodendrales > Trochodendraceae > Tetracentron > Tetracentron sinense. Next base: position 33,531,450 of record CM026573.1, on the reverse strand, counting down.
AAAAGTCAACTCGACTCAAAAGTTTGCTGGGTCAAGTAACTTGGAAAACTCAACTCGGTCCAACTCGGAAAAAATATATATATATATTTATACACATACCAATTAGTTAATTACCAATTTCTTGACATTTTATACAAGATCAAATCACAAATAACTTGAAAAACTTGAGTTTAAAAGAACTCAAATTAGACTGGTTTTATAGCCTAAAAACCAAGTATAACAGAACCCATACTATGCTAGTTTTGCAGTCCCAAAAAAATCTGATGCAAAACAGTGTGAAGTATGAGTTTTGGTTTTTTTTTTAAAAAAAGAAATGTTATTCCCTTTCGTGACTCGACCGAGTCACCCGAGTAACTCACCGAATAGTGTTTCCTTCGAGTTTTGAGGCGACTCGGCTTGAAATTTAGTCGGGTCAAGTAAGTTGGCTGAGTTTCAAGTCGACTTGCCTATTTCTTGAACTATTTACGATCCTTTGAACTCAAAGATGCGAGGAACACACATGCCGAGGTGCCTCTGTTTTTTGTGGACTTGTGCTGACAATTAACTCCTACATCCAAACATGCTGTGATTTATTACATGCCTTAAGATACTTTTTCCAGCATTGTCTTTTGTCTTCCTTTCCTTCGCCCTTTACCAAATTCTAGAGTCCTCAAGTTTGCAATAGTGCTCATTCATGTAAGTAAGTACATGCTTGACCTCACAAGCAAAGATCCAGATTGGGAGAAGGTTCAACCTGCATTTTAAATGGAAGGATGTCATCAATAGATATTCTCAGTAGAATTTAATTTGCCTGCAAAATCATCTGATTTGGCCTTGTTACAGCTGTAATTATCATTTTTTTGTAGTGTACCTCCTATAAGCGTACATTCAGCTTGTTCAGAGTGATTTCTAATATCTACTTTTCTGGGCACTTTTTTTTATAGGGATCACCTTGGGAGTTACACAAGTGACTACATTATACAGGTGCTGGTGGGGTACTGCTTGGTCTACATTTTCATGCAGACTTCATGATTCCAGGAACTGTTTCATATCGTTGCTTGCTGGAGCCCTTTTCGGACTCCTCAAAAGTGTGGTTCTGGATGTCTTCACTGATACTGTTGGTGCTTCTTCTTGCTATTTCCTATCGAAACTAGTAGGGAGGCCCCTAGTCTTCTCTCTCTGGCCAGACAAGCTGAATTTCTTCCAAGCCCAGGTGAAATTCGGCTCCTCCATATAACTATTTTGCTTCCATCTACTCTGGAATAAGGAGGTCCTTGGGAATGTGACGGAGGAGAAAGCAAGGCTTCTTCGTGACATTGAGGTTCTTGATGCCTTAGAGATTCTCAGACCACTAAATGATGAAGAGAGTAGTGCTAGCTCTGCTAAGAAATTAGACTACTTGAAAACTGTTAGGCTTGAGGAGATTAGTTGGAAATAGAAGTTCCGGATCATATGGCTTAAAGAGGGGGACCGTAACACAAAATTCTTCCAGCGGATGACCAATTTTCACAAAAAATCAAATTCCATATCCTTCCTTAAAATTGATGGCACCTGGAAGACGGACCCAAAGGAGATAGAAAATCATGTGGTCGATTTTTACAAAGACTTATATCAGGAAAAAGTCCCATGGAGACCTCAGGTAGATGGTCTTCCCTTCGATGTCATCTCCTTCGATCAGAACATATGCCTAGAACGAGAGTTTAGGGAGGATGAAGTCTTGTGTTATGTGTAGACACCCCATTTTTGCATGCCCCGATGGTTTAACTCCAAGTGTCGAAAGACGAGCTTCAAATGACGAGATCCGGACTCCAAATAACCCGAAGATCCAAGGTAAAAGTTGTGTGGGGAAAATTACCGGAAGGACACGCGTCAGCAGCAGCTTCTCCTAAGCTCTGGTATACTGGTCGAAGGTTGAAGTAGAGGGTGTGGTACCCTGACCTGTACTCCGATGATAAAGTCAGTAGGTGTAGAAGAAGATGAACAGTAAGAAATTACGAAGAGTTTGAAGGTCTTAGCTCTCCAAAAACCATCCCCCCACACACTGTTTTCCACAGGTTTTTATAGGCCACCTTTGTCATGGCCATGGGCACCCATTGATGTCCATGGATCCCTCAAATCTATGATATGTACTTCAGTAATCATTTTAGATAGATCTCCCAGTCATTCGTACTGCACGCGTATCTGCACACAAAAGTGAGTAGACAAAGAGTAGGAACTCGTCCGAGGTGATTGGCATTAAATGGCATTTAATGCTGCATTAAATGGCATTTAATGCTGCATTAAATGCTAAGGCAGTATTTCTCACCTACCATGGTAGAGGTAGGATCTGTCCCAGGCGACTGGGCAGTAATGCCGTATCTCATCACGTGATGGGGTATGGGGTTGTCGTCCACGGGACCACGAGCCCGTCGTCAGAATGAGGACGAGATCGTCGTCCAGGCGACCACGGATCCGTTGCCAAAATGAAGACGAGATCGTCGTTCAGGTGACTACGGGTCCGTCGTCAGAATGGGGACGGGACCGTCGTTCAGGCGACTACGGGTCCGTCGTCAGAATGGGGACGGGACCATCGTCCAGGCGACCACGGACCCGTCGTCGAAGAGACGACGGTAATGAGCTCAAACGATAACGCCACACCGAGGACAAGCTCGTTTTGACCATACTTAGGTTTTTACGAAATTTACCCATTACAAATTGCCCCTTTATGATACTGTGAACGTGGTTCAGAGTGTCATAAATATAGCGAAACGTCGAAGGAGAAGATACAACGAACCTCAGAATGACGATAGGTCACATACTCTGTACGCGAAGACGTAGCGTCGTGCCAGCTGTATTGCGCATGCCGAAACGTCATACCTCATAAATGCTTGGCAGGCTGTCATCATTAACTTTCGGACGATTCGTTTTCCCGACGGTTATTTCACTCGGTCAATAGACCATCCTGCCCTTCCCATTGTCTGCATGAGTGGACACGCGTACGGTACAGATCGAGGTCATCATCGTCTTTGGAATTAGGGACAGGTCTATAAGTACTGAAGGCCTGGTACTTCATCTTCCTCATTTGAATACTTGCCTTCTGTTACTCTGCCGGAATTTCTTCTCACCGACGATCTGCTATCCTGCTCTCCTCTCTTCTCCGGCCGTGCCTTTTGCTCCCTAAATACGTTTTTCGGTAAGACCCTTCTCTTTTCCTCTTACTCTGTGATTGTTTTCCCTGTATTTCTTCTTTTCCCCTTTTCTGTCACCATGTCTGCCGAAATAGTTAGGATAGACAGTGCCGATGAGGCCAGTTGTTCAGGCAGTGCCCCTCACGGTGTTATCACCGGTGCTCCTTCATCCAAAACCAAACCAGTTGTCAGATACGCCCTTGACCATTACAGAACCCTTTTCCAAATTCCCCCTCATGTCCACATTCACTTCGGGGAAGAAGATGTTCTTCCTGACCATCGTTCTTCCTGTACTATTGTCTACCTCGCTCAGTTCGAGGCTGGACTTCGACTTCCTCTATCTCCCATCACGGACTCCGTCTTGTCCGCCCTTCAAATTGCCCCGGGGAAAATGCACCCGAAGTTCTACAAATACATGTCTCTGATGGACAAGTTCAACAGAGACGGGTATAATGTAGAAGCCAGGCACGTCTTCCACTTCCGTTACATCGTGAAGTGTCCCGGGGTCGTTGAGAAGGGAAAGAAGACGTACTTCACCTGGAGGCAAAAATCCAGAGTTCCCGATATCATCTTACACCTCCCCGACGTGGAACGGGACTGGAAGGAGATGCCTTTCGTGGTCTCTGGAGCTTGGAGGGCGGAGACTGCCCGTCCCGTTCCCCACGAATTTACCTCAGGTCTGTTATTTTTCAGTCGTTCTCCGTTGTCGATTCTGACAACGTACTCCCTTTACACGGCTAATGATGTTTCGCTTTTCTGCAGAGGCTTCCAAGACGCATTTCTCGGACCTTTCCGCGGAAGAAGAGCACGCGCTTAGGAGGATTCGTAGCGATAAGGGCGACGCTTACGTCACTTGGAAACCGTCCTCTGCGCGAAAGATGGCTGACCAACTTCCACCTCAGTCTTCACAGGCTCCGGCCTTGACTCGTCCTCCCCGTCCTTCTCGTCCATCCGCGGCGGATAAGAGGGCGGAGAAACGAGTGAGGGTGGAATCTCTCAAAACGCTGAAAGCGAAGAAAGCTCGGCGAGAAGCGGAGCACGATCAACGTGTCCGAGAACGGGAATCGGCTGGGACGTCATCTACCCCAGTCGCAACACTCGGCGAGGGGAGTAGTGTCCCCGTGGAGGAGCCTCCAATTGCCTACATCGGCCCTCCCGCGGATGTCGTAGATGCTCCATCCACTGTGGCAGAGACGGCTGCCCCCGTGATCGTCCCGGCTTCTACTTCCTTTCATGCCGCAAACGTGGCCTCTCCTTCTGCTTCCCCGTCTTCTGCCCCTCCTCGCGGGAGGACCACCATGGGAGGCCCCGCGGAACTGTGGAATCCCGTCTTCCCCAGGGGGTACACTCGTCCTACCGTCGTTCATTCGGCGATGGAGCACGATTCCATTGCCACATCGATGATGCTGGCGATGAGGCTCCCAGCGGATATAGCCGCGACGAGGGACATGCACTGGATGGGGATGTTCAGTGCCGCGAGTCGAGCTGTTGCCACGGTACGTTGTTTTTTTTTTTTTTTTTAAATTTCTTTCCTTCTCTTCCTCTTTCTCTTTAGATGGGCAACATGCTCGCTGGGATGTACGAGGTTACAGCCGACAACAGGCGTACCTCTAATGGGCTGAGGGACAAAGTCCTTGACTTGGAGAGAAGGGGGGCCGAGGACGTGAAGCGGCTCAATCACGAGCTGATGTCCGTCAAGGCTGACTTGCGGTCTGCCAAAGGCACAATTGCCACGGCTGTCAAACAGCGGGATAAAGCTCGGGACGAGACCCGTAAGGCAATGGAAGGAGAGAAGGCGGCGGTGGAACAGGCCGAGAAGTCCGTCCTTCGGATCAGCGAGATGGACGAGATCGTGAACACTCTCCGTCAACGGCTAGAAGCGACTGAAGCCGAGAAGGCAGCACTAGTCGAGCAACTCAAGGAGGCCGCGGCCGTGAGGGACAAGGAGGTTGAGGCCGCCAAGGAGGCTTTAACGGAGTCTCTTCGTGCCCACTTCCAGACGGAGATGGAACGGCTGATCACTGAAGATCGGGTCGAGACGGAGAAGGAGCTGATGAACGAGCTCCGAGAGTCGGGACGACCGGTAGAGTCCCCCCCTCAGTCGAAGGACGAGGTTACTCGTTCCGAGGCCATGGGCATGGAGGTCCCGCTCGATGAAGAGCCCGAAGTACAAGGAGGGGGGCAACCCTCGACATCTATCGGACCATCTCCCGCTCTCCCCGAGGTCCCAGCTGAAGCCGTTCCTGCCGAGCCCGCCATTGCTGCTGACATCGTTCCGGTTGTTCCTGATGACGCGGTCGTAGTCGTTGACGAAGACTGATCCTTCCTCCTTCCTGTCTCTTTCTTTCTAATTTTTGTGTCAGCTGTATTTTGTTTTTCAATTTTGTATCGGATGTAATCATATTTATCCCCTGTCCGTAAAGATTTCATATATCCAATCTCCTTTTATGATCAGTGTGTTGCAACCGATTGATTCGGAATGGTTATCTCGTTCAAAATAAAACAAATAGCACGTAATTAACTCGTAGTTGGATATAAGTCTTATAACGAATATAATTCATCATATCATTCTAACAACGGAATGTCAAAGACGTGGGTTAACATTACAGACGTAATTCGACAAAAGGTACATTTCACAAAGACGAACTTATGGTAACTCGTGGTGGGACACCATGTTCAGAGGACATTCCATTAGTATAAGCCGCCGAGTTGCTCAGATGGCAATTCCTTTGTATGAACCACCTGTGTCCCGTGGTGAGTACCCTGTTCGTGTGAAATGCACTCGCCGTGGTAACCCGTGGTGGGACACCATGCTCAGAGGACATTCCATTAGTATAAGCCGCCAGGATGCTCAGATGGCAATTCCTTTGTATGAGCCACCTGTGTCCCGTGGTGAGTACCCTGTGCGAGTGAAATGCACCCGTCGTGGTAACATTTTACCAGGTAATGAATATGTACATTTTACCTAGACCATTTTACCAGGTAATGAATATGTAAATAAAACGATTGTACATATGTTCGTCTCAAATATTCATTAACACACAATGTCACTGGAAAAATTGTTTTAAATTCATAATGTTCCACGACTTTTGAATCACATTACCTTGTAGGTTTTTAAGGTAGTACACCCCGGGACTCCCGACACGGTCCACGATGTATGGCCCCTCCCAGTTGGGACCCAGCTTTCCGCTGTTGATTTCTCGTGTATTTTGGAAGACTTTTCGAAGAACGAGATCGCCGACTTGAAGTGTCCTTTTCCGTACTTTCTTGTTGTATGCCTTTCGTAGTTGCTGCTGATACCGTTTCACCTGAATGCTGGCATCTTCTCGCTTCTCTTCCAGCAAGTCTAAATGAATAGCCATTAGTTCGACGTTTTTGTCTTCATCTCCGTGTTTCTTTCGGGAACGTGTCGTTGGCAGGTAGACCTCGGTGGGAATGACAGCTTCCGCCCCGTATGCTAAAGAGAACGGGGTCTCGTTCGTAGGGCTCCGTGGTGTTGTCCTGTATCCCCACAATGCATTATGTAATTCGCTAGTCCACTTACCCTTGGAATCTTCCAGCCTTCTCTTGAGGGCATTCAAAATGTTCTTGTTTGCTGCTTCGGCGAGACCATTCCCCTGAGGATAATAAGGAGAAGAGAAGATATGCTTGATTTTCAACTCTTGGCAAAAGTTGGCAATGAGTTTTCCCGTGAACTGCTTTCCGTTATCAGAAATGATGGATTGCGGGACGCCGAATCTACAGATAATATGTTCCCACAAAAACTTCTTCACTTCTTGTTCTCTAATACGCGCAAGTGGAACAGCCTCGATCCACCGGGAGAAGTAATCCGTGGCCACCAGTAGAAAAATTAGATTGCCGGGAGCCTTGGGAAAGGGTCCTACGATGTCAAGTCCCCAGCGAGCGAAAGGCCAAGGTTGAGATACGACGTTGAGTTCCTGAGCGGGGGCATGAATTAACTTTGCATGACGCTGACACTGGCTGCATTTTCGTACGTACTTCTGTGCGTCGGCTTGCATATATGGCCAAAAATATCCTTGCCCCAGAGCTCGATGAGCGATGGTCCGTCCTCCCGAATGGATGCCGCAAATCCCCTCGTGCAGTTCGGCCAAAATCCTCTCTCCGTCCTCAGGATGCACGCATCTCAAAAGAGGTCCTCCAAAGGATTTACGATACAGTTCTCCGTCCACAAGGGTGTAACGGGGAGCTTTATATTGTATTCGTCTTACTTCCTTTGCATCAGAGGGGAGAATTCCATTCTTCAAATAAGCAACTATGCCTGTCATCCAGCTCGGCTCTTGACTTACGGATAACACCGTGCGTTGCGTTCGCAGTTCAATAGAGGGGTATTCTTTATACTCCATAAGGATTGTTTTGGGCTCGTCAGCTTGCATCATCGAGGCGAGGTAGGCCAATGCATCAGCATGCCTGTTATCATCCCTTCGGACATGTTTAATCTCGATGACATCGAAGACCTTTCGTTGTTCTTGTAAAAATGCAGCGTAGCGTCTCATCCGCTCATCTCGACACTCATAGGTACCGTTGACTTGGTTCACCACGAGCTGTGAGTCACAAAACACTCGGAGCTTAGAAATTCCCAACTCTCGGGCACTCTGCAACCCAAGTATTAACGCTTCATACTCAGCTTCATTATTGGAGGCAGCATAACCAAGGCGCGTCAACTTCTGCACTTTAACATGATCTGGACTGACAAGAACCGCACCGAGTCCTGAACCGCTGACATTAGACGACCCATCAACGTACAAGAGCCAATCGCACCACGCCGTCAGTTTCGTTCCTTCTCCTCCCTCGTCTTCCACAACGGAATTCTCCTCCGTGTCGTCTGGCAGCTCATGACGGTCGGGCTCTACCGACGTTTCAACCTCTTCTACGGGGAAGTCGGCTAGGAAGCTTGCTACAGCCTGCCCCTTCTCTGCGGTTCGGGCCTGATATTGGATGTCGAATTCGCTGAGTGCCACTGCCCACTTTGACATGCGTCCCGCGGTTTCAGGTCGTCCCAACACAGTTTTCAAAGGATACGTGGTGATGACGACGATGGTGTGTGCCTGAAAGTAAGGACGTAACTTCTCAGCGGAAAAGACAAGAGCTAGGCATATCTTTTCCATTCTGCTGTAGTTGGATTCTGCCTTGTGGAATGTTTTGCTGACGAAATAAACAGGCTTCTCTACGCCGTCGTGATTTCTGAGCAGCACGGATCCAATGGCTCGTTCCGAGACGGAGAGATAGAGGTACAACACTTCACCAGGTTCAGGCACAGAGAGGATCGGAGCGGAGCCTAGATACGTCTTCAAGGCGGCGAAAGATTGGGAGCACTCCTCGGTCCATCTGAAGACGGAATCCTTTCTCAACAACTCGAACAGAGGTCTGCAACGGTCAGAAGATTTTGATATAAACCGGTTGAGAGCGGCAATGCGTCCTGTTAATTTTTGAACTTCTTTCCTCGTCTTCGGCTCCGGCATATCTATCAGAGCACGGATCTGTGTGGGATTCGCCTCGATGCCCCGTTGACTGACGAGATAACCAAGGAATTTGCCCGAGGCGACGCCGAATGTGCATTTCTCAGGATTTAATTTCAGGTTGAAAGTGGGCAAAATAGAGAATGGCTCCGCCAAGTCGGCTATTAGAGAGGCCCGAGTTCGGCTTTTCACAACGATATCGTCGATATATACCTCCATCGATTTACCGAGCAAGGGTCCAAACATCAGATTCATCAACCGTTGATAAGTGGCACCGGCATTCTTCAGGCCAAAGGGCATGACCCGGTAACAGAACAGGCCACGCTCCGTTATGAAGGCCGTCTTCTCTTGATCGTCCTCCGCTAAGAGGATTTGATTGTAACCCGAATACCCGTCCATGAAACTCAACATCTCGTGACCCGCGGTTGCCGTGATAAGTCTATCGATTCTGGGAACTGGGAAGAAGTCCTTCGGGCAAGCTTTATTAACATTAGTGAAATCAATACAGACTCTGACTTTCCCATTCTTCTTCGGAACAGCTACTACATTGGCTATCCAATCCGGATATTGGACCTCACGAATGAACCCGTGCCGAATTAACTTGTCGATTTCTTCATTGACGGCTTCATGGTACGCCGGAGCAAGTCTTCGAGGCTTCTGTTTAACAGGATTGACTACGGGATCAACGTTGAGATGGTGACAGATGATTTCAGGACGGATACCCGTCATGTCCTCGTGGGACCAAGCGAAAACATCCAGATTCCTCCTTAGGAAATTTATCAACTCCTGCTCTTCGTCCGTCGTCAAACAGGTTCCAATTTGTAGCGTCTTTGATTCGTTCTCCGTCCCCAAGTTGACAGGTTTAGTGGGTTCAACAGAATGGTTCGTCAGCGATTCACCCGGGTTCTCCTCTTCCACGAACCTGACCTGTAATTGCTATTTGAGTGGGCCGGGTGAGGCATAATCACACTTTTGCGACGCCAGCTGATCTCCTCGTATTTCACTTGGTCCGTCAGGAGTAGGGAATTTCAGTACTTGATAATAGGAAGACGGTACGGCCCTCATTTCGTGAGTCCACCATCGCCCCAAGATGGCGTTGTATGGGGACGGTGCATCGATAATGGAGAACCGGGTGGACAGGGTGATAGGTCCAGCTTTGACCGGTAGGACGACTTCTCCTACGGGTTGCATCGAACTTCCTTCGAATCCTACCAAGGGGGTCTGCGCAGGGACGAGAACCGCCGGGTCTAACCCCATCTTTGTAAAAGCATGGAGATACAAGATATCTGCCCCGCTTCCAGGGTCTACGAGCACTCGCCTGATATCGAAATCGCCGATTCGCATAGTCAAGACAAGAGCATCGTAGTGAGGCCTGACCACAGTTGTCATGTCTTGATCAGTGAACGACAGGGTTTGTTCGACTTCTTTTACCGTCGATCGCACCTGGCAAACTTTTGCCACGTGCGATAACTTCCTCGCCTTCGCACGGTACTGCTGTTCGATGTCTACCTCCGGTACTCGGGCGCGATGGATGACATTTATGACTCCCTTTGGAGCTTCTCCGCCTCGGCCCATGTGACCGGATGGCTCTCATTCGTGAGATCGAATGGACGGATCCGTGATATGCCCTTCTTCTCTTCCATTGTCCACATACTCTCCCAGATAGCCTTCACGGACTAATCTCTCCAGGTATTCTCTCAGAATGCGACAACGATTTGTAAGGTGCCCGTGGCATTTGTGGTACTGACAATACTCATGCGCCCGGGGTCCGGAGGTGACATCACGAACGGTCCGTGCTGGCCATTCGAAGTATGGTTTGTCTTCCATCGTCTTCATGATTGTCGCCGGGCTCGCCGAGAAGTTGACTTGACCACCGCGAGATGCAAAAGGACGTCTTTCTGCTGCTCGATTCTCCCTCTCCTTGTAATGCCTGGGTTCCTCTTGTCTCTGATAGGTACGGTCGTCCCGCCGTTGGAAGTTGGAACGTAGATCCGTCCTCCTTGTTGAGTCTACGTCTTGGCGGACTCCCAACGAGAGTCGGTTCGGTTCTCCCCGTCGTTCAACGTACACCACCTTTTCCTGCCGTGTACGTCTTCGTGGTTCCTCGTCGCTGGAGGACGATTCATAATTTGGTCTCTTCGGTTTGCTTCCCCACTCCACAGCATCTACCCCTCGTGCTCTGGGTCTCGTCGTTGCTGCAATATCTTCCTCCATCCTCCCGTACTTAGAGGCACGAACTATCAACTCGTCCATCTTGATTGGACAGTCCAGGGCAAGAGATTCGTAGAGCTTAGAACTCTTAGGTATGGCGTTCTTGAAGGCCGCTATGCAAGTGCAGTCTTCGATCTTATCGATGTTAGAGACTTCATCGGTAAACCGCTGAATAAAATCTCTAAGGGGTTCCGTCGACTTCATTCTCATGGCGAAGAGTGAGTCTGCGCCAGCTTTCTTCTTCTTGTTAATGATATACTGGTCGATGAAAACTGACCGGAGATCAGCCATACATCTGATCGACCCCGCGGGTAGATTACGGAACCATCTCGTAGCCGCTCCAGTCAGGCTGCTGGGGAAGGCTTTACAGAGGAGATTATCGTCCGGGTTACGGACAGCCATGACATTTTTGAAGTCAGTCAGGTGGTCAATAGGATCCCTCCTCCCATCGAACTTAACAAAGTTCGGTACCGTGAACTTTGATGGGGTGTAAGATTCGACGATCTCCTTGGAGAAGGGGGACGTCTCCTCCTCGTCTTTATACTTCTGAGCATATTGGTCGAGAGAGGCCCCGCTCGTCGTTCCCCTGACCCGTGCATTGATCAAGGCTTCCACGTCCTTGAGGGTTAAGCCCGTCTTTAACCCGTCATTGTTGACTCCGAGATCTCGTTGTTGGGCACGAGCACCAAGAGAACGTGGATAGGCAGTGTCGAGGGTAGAAGGAGCGAGAGTGAATCTTCTCTCCAAATTCTCTGGTGCAGACGGCGAGATCGGGACTGTTGCTCTGGGAGGAGGGGAAGGAGGGAAATTTAGTTTACGAGCCGCAGAACCCCCTCTAGGAGAATCGTCATCGATCTCCAAATTACCGTGCTCCAAAGCATCAAGCCGCTTCTGTAGTGACTGTTGCTGGCTGACTATCTGGGCCAGAGTGGCCTGTTGTTGTTGTAACAGTAACAAGATGGGATCAGGTATGGTCGTGGGCCTCTCCGATTGCCCGGATGATTGGCCAGGAGTGAATGTTTGCATGGTGGAGGGGGTGCAAGTAAGGGTTTGAGGGGGCTGGTTTTCGACGATAGACTGAGGAGTTTGGTCTGCCATGCCGACCGAGAAAGGTGGTGTGAGCAAAGGGTGAGTTCGGCTAAGTTTTCCCACAGACGGCGCCAATTTTGTGTGGGGAAAATTACCGGAAGGACACGCGTCAGCAGCAGCTTCTCCTAAGCTCTGGTATACTGGTCGAAGGTTGAAGTAGAGGGTGTGGTACCCTGACCTGTACTCCGATGATAAAGTCAGTAGGTGTAGAAGAAGATGAACAGTAAGAAATTACGAAGAGTTTGAAGGTCTTAGCTCTCCAAAAACCATCCCCCCACACACTGTTTTCCACAGGTTTTTATAGGCCACCTTTGTCATGGCCATGGGCACCCATTGATGTCCATGGATCCCTCAAATCTATGATATGTACTTCAGTAATCATTTTAGATAGATCTCCCAGTCATTCGTACTGCACGCGTATCTGCACACAAAAGTGAGTAGACAAAGAGTAGGAACTCGTCCGAGGTGATTGGCATTAAATGGCATTTAATGCTGCATTAAATGCTAAGGCAGTATTTCTCACCTACCATGGTAGAGGTAGGATCTGTCCCAGGCGACTGGGCAGTAATGCCGTATCTCATCACGTGATGGGGTATGGGGTTGTCGTCCACGGGACCACGAGCCCGTCGTCAGAATGAGGACGAGATCGTCGTCCAGGCGACCACGGATCCGTTGCCAAAATGAAGACGAGATCGTCGTTCAGGTGACTACGGGTCCGTCGTCAGAATGGGGACGGGACCGTCGTTCAGGCGACTACGGGTCCGTCGTCAGAATGGGGACGGGACCATCGTCCAGGCGACCACGGACCCGTCGTCGAAGAGACGACGGTAATGAGCTCAAACGATAACGCCACACCGAGGACAAGCTCGTTTTGACCATACTTAGGTTTTTACGAAATTTACCCATTACAAAAGTCAAAGCCCAAACCGAGCCAAACCGAACCAAACCAACCAAGACCCAAGGGGGCAAGGCCCGTTAAGCCTAGAAGTGGACCCGCGCCCTTTCAAAGGGCGCGCCACTATTTCTGCCTAATAATCCTCTCCGCGGCCTTTTAAAAGGCGCGGTACGGAAACCCTAAATCGGTCTTCGGTTTCCGTGCTACTTCGTTTTCGTGTTTTGGGTTATTTTTTTAGTCCCACATCGGAAAAAAACGTGAAAATCATTCTTTTTCATCCTATAAAAGGAGCCTCACCCCAAACCCATAACCCATCTTGGAAAATCCAGAGGAGAACTCTTGAGAATCGGAGGAGAATCCTTTAGGCTTTCAACTTGAAACCTAGGAGAACTCTGAAAAAGCCTAGCTTAGCCCCTTGAATCCCAGAAATTCCAGCCATCAACCTAGGAGTGATCTTCACCAACTTTGGGGGAAATCTTGGGAGTTCGGATCTCGTCAAAGCATTCTCTTCTCTTCAACCACTTGGAGCATCTATAAAGGGAAAAGGTATGCCACATCCTCATCTTCTGTATCTACCCGTCCAAGTCTCTTCTTCCCTCACTTTCTCTGAGTAGCTCGGAGATTTCCCTCTTCACGGTTGTGCGGACGAGGAAATCCGGGTGAAGGAAAGGGCCGGAAGACCAGATCTTCGACTTCTTTTTAAGCTTTTCTTTATTATTGTTAGTAGTTTTGTCCATTTTCCATCCAAATGTAGGCGGGGCCCCTCTTAACTCGGTTGAGGAGGGATGTGTGGCCGTTCGCCGATTTAGGGAAAAGGGATTTTGCAGCGCAAGTAGAGAGAAACTCACCCTAACTCGGTCGAGGAGGGGTGGCTTTCCAATCTCGAAATAAAAGAAAACAAGTAGGGGTGAAATCGCCTTAACTCGGTCGAGGAGGGGTGGTTTTTCTCGAAATAATAATAAAAAAATAGAAAATAATTTCGAGTTAATTTAATGGAGAAAGTTAAGAGGTAACCGTCGCTCGACGGATGAGGTGGGGTGCCTAGCACCTTCCCCAACTCATAAAAGAATCCCCGGACCCATTCTCGATTTTTTATTTAATCGAGGGTTCTTAATTGTGGGTGACCAATCACACCCAGAATCTTGATTGGTGGCGACTCTAACAGATCTCGGCTTCACATCGGTTGAAACACACGGATGTGGGGAGGGGATCGACCCGGGCCGGCTATCGCACAGCTGGCGACTCTGCTGGGGACTTAGAGGATTCGAGCCTCAATTTAACTTTCTCCACTAAATTAATTTCTTGTTATTTTCATTTTTTTTATTTGTCGTTTTCTTCTGCTTCATCTTTTGCACTATTGTTCACGACATCCACTTCCCCTCATGTTGTCCGAAACCGGACTTACCCCCATATTCTGAACTAAGTAGTTGAACGACCGTGGATAGCATCCCGGAAACGGCGACGAAACATTCCGACCCCAATCGTTTCGAATAAAGGAAGTGCACGGATCGTGCACGGATATTCTATGATTGTGGGACCTATTTTAGGTGGATATTAGAACCCTACAAACCTCATGTAGAGATATTTGTTGAGGACACGTTGCCTTGCATGTTTTCTGATGATAGTATTGAATGATGTTAATGTTTAGATTAGTCATCTGCACAATGTTCAACTGAGTGGTGCCGTAAGTCTTTGGTATCCGCACTGGATATTACAGAGCAACTACCCAAAAAGCTCAGGCATTAGAACATTCCATGTTCACTATTTTGGTTATCTCCATGCTTTGTTATATGTTGATGATTCAAGATTTTTAAGTCTCTGTTGATGGATACTTAGTTGTGGGTAATTTTTCTTTAGCTAAAGCTTCGGACCTCGGAAAAAATAATAATTATAAATAAAAGAATTGGGTCATTGTTTTATCCCCTAAGTCCTACGGGTAACCTTGTTAGAGGCCAAAAACCTCTATCCCGCCATTGTTTTTAAAATTCCCCTAAGTCCTACGGGCAACCTTGTTAGAGGTTAAAACCTCTATCCCGCCTTTATGTGTTTTTCCCCTAAGTCCTACGGGCAACCTTGTTAGAGGTTATACCTCTATCCCGCCTTTGCAACCTTGACTCATTTGTTTTGAAAAAAAAAAAAAAAAAAATTTCGAATCGAATCAAAATTTTAGCTTGAGGAAAAGTTTCTCACCAACAAAAGTGTCCATCGTCAGGGATTTTTCTATATTTGATCTTTCGGTTTTCAAAGTTATTCTTAAAAGCTCTAGGGGAGGAAATATCGTCTGCATTGACTCAGCTTAAAAGGAGCTCATATTTACTGAGGTCTAGATAAAGCATACTCGGGATGGAAGAAGGCAATGGCCCCGCCCGAGCAAAATTTAGGCAAGAAACCGAAGCTGGTTTGACCGAGTTAAAAGGCAACCTTCAGAACTTGACACTAATGATGGAAAGGGTCTTGGCTCGATATGACCGGAACAAGGGACCAAGGATCCCTGGAACATCTGATGTACCTCCCCCAAATTCTTCAAAGCAGACGCGGATAGATGCTCCGCCACCATATCCACCACATGGGAATCAAAAAAATCTAGTCTACCTTCAAAAGAAAGAAGAATGGCGTCATGAGAGACCCAAGAGTGCGCTAGCCACACAAGTAGAAAAGCTTGCAAAAGATCTGAGATCAGTCAAAGGCTCCGACCCCTTTTCTAAGATTGGTATTGACGATCTCTGCCCTTATTCCGTATCAAGTCTCCCGCCAAATTTTGAGATTCCCAAGTTCAACAAGTATAGTGGCCAAAGCTGTCCTGTGGCACATTTAAAACTCTATGGAGGTACTCTGGGGATATACGGGAAGAATGAGCAGCTGATGTTGCAGCTTTTTCAAATGAGTCTGTCAGGAGGAGCTCTTCAATGGTTTGCAGAACTTGATCACTCCAGAATCAAGTGCTGGATGGACCTAGCAGAAATGTTTGTGGCTCGATATCGGTACAATATGGAGGTAACTCCCACCCGGTTAGATCTCCTCAAAATGGAGAGAAAGGCATCAGAATCATTCAGGGAACATGCATACCGGTGGCACGATACAGCCGCCAAGGTCAGGCCTCCCATGATGGAAGAAGAGATGGTCAGTACTTTCATTTCAACGTTGAAGGCCCCGTATTACGAGCGCCTAGTGACACAAACAAAGTCGAGCTTCGTAACTATTGTCCGGTATGGGGATGACATTGATGAAGGGGTCAGGACTGGGAGAATCATGGATTATACCACTTTTCAGAATGTAATGTACTATCATGGCGGTGAGAACTCTGCCCCAACAAAAGCATATGAGGGGAACTTTCAACCGTTTCAGGTGCACTCTCAGCCTCAACCATCAGAAGGATATATGCAACCCACTCAAGTGGAAATGCCTCAACAAGAGCAACAATGCATAAATCAAAGTCAAAATTCGCCCTTGATGTATGATGAGGACATCACAACTACCTCTCGGGCAATCAATGTCATAGACATGGAAGGATGCAATGTTGGCCCGTCTCCATCTCAAGCCCAATTTCAAGCTCATTTGAACAAGAGTCAAGTCTCCCTTATCTCCAACACCATATCCAAGCAACAACCATCGGTTCAACGACAGCCAGTCGTCTTGAGCTGGTCTACTCCTCTACCACCTAATCCTATGCCACGACCAATCGTGTTTGATTGGCCTACCCCTCCACTACCTAATCCTGTGCCACAACCAATCGTGTTTGATTGGCATACGCCTCCATCCAACCAAACTGCAACCCCACGACCAATCGTGTTTGATTGGCCTGCACCTCCATCCAACCAAACTCCAACCCCGCAACCTATTGTATTTGATTGGCCTACCCCTCCATCCAACCAAACTCCCATCCCAACAGACTTGAAAAGGGCTCCCTACGATTGCAACAATATCCAGCCAATAAGGAATGAAGTCCCAGGAGAGGTAGTTGTCGAAGTTGAAGATTTCAGTAAGTGCAAACAGATTTGTAAATCAGACTTGGCCAAAGAGAAGGAGAAGATCAGAGAGGATGAGGAAGAAAAAGAAGAAGGTGAGAAAGGAAAAGAGACTGAGGGAGAAAAGAAAGAAATAAAGACTGGAAGAGAAGAAAAAGAAAAAGAGGAAGAAAGGGAAGAAGATGAGAAAGGAAAAGAGACTAAGGGAGAAAATAAAGAAAAAGAGGCTGAGGGAGAAAAGAAAGAAATAGAGACTGAAAGAGAAGAAATAGAAAAAGAGGATGAGAGAGAAGAAGAGAAAAGAGATGATGAAAGAGAAAGAATAAGAGAAGATGAAAGAAAAGAATCTGGAAAAGCAAAAGGGTACAAAATCTTCAATGGATCTATGGAGGACATCTCTGAGCAGGTTGAGAAAACAGAGCATTCCGTCTTTGAACAGATGAGTCCACAAGAAAAGGCATCCAAGGAAGATTGGGATAAAGGTCAGAAATGTCAGAAAGAAGGTTCAAACCAATCAGATATTTTCTCTTGTGCAGGTAAGGAAAATTCAATCCACCCTTTGAGGGCAAATGGAAAGATGATGAATTGGGAGGTGACTCCCATCTGGTGGCGCAAGCTCGACCATACCTCAATGGTCTCCGAAAAGCAAGGTTTCATTAGTTGCTTAGTTACCACCCGAGGATAGGCCTTCGGCCTCGGGTGGGATTAATTTAGAAGGCAACTCTTTTTGTAAAAAAAAAAAAAAAAAAACAAAAAAATGGAAAATTAAAATTGAAAAAAAAAAAAAAAAATTTTGAGTTTTTTTATTAGGCTATTTCAAAAAAAAAAGAAAAAAAAAAGAAAAAAAAAAAGGGAGAGTTTTTATTTACTAGTATTTTGTTTTTGTTTTCAAAAAAAAAAAAAACAAAACAAAACAAAAAAACAAAAAACAAAGCTTTGGAAAAATGTGATGAAAAGAATTTGACTAAAATAAACGAAAATGGGCAAAATGGATCCTCTAAAGAAATTTCAGATTTTTTTCGAGACCATCATGAGAAAGACATTAAGAGTTAAGACCAATATAGGGGAATCTGAATCCAAAAACCTAGGTTCAAATGAGAAACCCAAGATGGTGACCATCAGAGGCAGTAAGCTAATGTGATTGACATGCAGATATGAGATCCGAATGAAATAACTTCAAGAACAAGCAGATGAAAGTACTATGCGAGTAATCCAAGATCACCCATCACAATTCCTCCTGATGTAGACAACGGGTGAATGGAGTCATAGAGGCAGCAAATAAGAGACTTGAAGTGGATAATTGAAGGATGTTCATCGAATATCAGGTGGTGTCATTCTATGATGAAAGCCAAAACATGATGACACGAGTACTTCAAAGACGATGGTGCTTCCACACAAGTGACTCACTTCAAGAACCCATATCAAATCATCTCAACATAATCAGAATGGTGTTTTCCGGGGGACCTCTCATCATGATAGACAAAGAATATCTTCCTGATTCAAAAGGTATTATGCATAGTTCAATCTTGAGTTATATGGTTAAAATTGAAAGGAAGAGAGGCCATACTTGCATTTCTCCCATCAACATTATATGTCATCTAGTCAGCCCCTTTGAGCCTTAGCATTCGTTTCACAACCAAACAGGGACATTTTGCACCCACACTAGGGCATTTTTGGTACAATCGGGTAAAGCCGAAAGTTCAAGGTACCCCAGTGTCCATAAACTGGGGCAATTTTTGTGATCAATTATGAAAGAAGAAAAAAAAAAAAAGAGGTCAATTGCTTCCACCAAAATTCAGGGTATCTCAGTGTCCGGGAGGGGGAACAAAAATGAGAAAATCAAAGCAGTACAAGTGGGCCAAAGCAAAAAGTTAGAGTAACCCCAGTGACCATACACTGGGGCAGTTTTTTAAAATGCCCAATGAAGAAGTTGGGAAAGGAAAAGCAAGACGAGCGGGAAAATCGCCCAAGGAGAAAAGGAACAAAACCCAAAAGCAAGCAAATGTCTCAGTTCTTCCCAATTATCACAACCTTTGAGCCTTCATCATTTCTTTCAAAAACCCTAACCATAGCCCACGTTTCATCCTACCATTAAAGTCCTCTCGGATCAATGATAATCATAAAAGCTTAAGATTGGATTACGCATATGCATGCATGAGTTTAGGCGATGACTGATTAGAGTGATTGAGAGAAAGCTATAAAGAAAAGCATGACTTGAAAGGGCACAATGAAAACCTGAAAGGGCGTTGCGAGTAAAAACATCAAGTCATGGCAAGATCAAATTACTGCGGGCATGATGAAAACCCCTTTGGGGGCGTCAATGCGCAAAAATTACGCAGGCCAGACCTGTTGAAAACCATAATTGGCATCAGGGGTAAAAAAGGCCCAAAAAAAAAAAAGAAAAAAAAAAAAGAGCTTCAGCAGTCAATTTTACATCATAACCAGGTCTCAATGCTCAGGATGAGAACAGAAGCAGGTTCAAGTCGGACAGTACCATATAGTTGTTACACCATTGAGGGTTAATCCAAATGACATAGGCAATGCGATGAGGTGGATAATATGTTGGTCTAAACATTCTGAAAGTGGTCTGAATCATGCCCATCAATTTTAATCTTATCATAATTCTAGTCATCATATTTTTCAAAAAAAAAAAAAAAAAAAAAAAAAGTGTGTGCTTGCTTGGATGTTTTTGAACTACGCTGGTCTGATTCTCTTTTCAAGGGATACGTAGGCAACCGTCATAGGTGCGACCCCACTGGTGAAAAGTTTTCTGTTTGTTTATTTATTTTTCTTTCTTAAAAAAAAAAAATTAAAAAAAAAATAAATAAAAGAGTTTTGATCCCCATTCCATTGGACTCTGCAATGATTTCCAATAATATTCTTCATTTGTTTTATTACAAATTACATACAAAATCATAAATGCAGAAAGTGAAATCTCTAAATCTTTTCCAATGGTTCTCGGCTCAGTTGACTTCAGCGACACCATGCCCATCATCAGCCTCCGGCTCTCTTCTGCTCCACCTACCTGCAAAGGCACAAATACAGGGAGTGAAGTACATTGTTTCTTTTTGACATAATAATACTGCATAAACTGACAACTTTCAGAGAGTCAAATGGTAAATGTCAAGGTATAAACATGCATGTTTTGAAAGAAATATCAACTAACCAGTACTTACCTGTGCAGGACCAGGGGCAATATCAAAGTTCATATCCGAGTCGAAAAAGTACTTTCAGCTGGAGCTCTATGCTGCAAAGCAAGAAGAGAATCAACAATGGATCACAAAAAAAAAATATATATATATAGATTTTTAAGCATGCTTACCTCGCTTACCTGCAATCAATCAATGGTTGTATGGTTGGAAACCGTGCTACATTAAACTTTGGGTTCGTTTTTCGAACTTAATATGCATACCAATCGACAGTTTGATTCATGCCATAATCATGATTGTTTGACTATTGCTACTATGAAAATGATGTGAGCATCCTCGAACTGAGTTACAAATTTGAAAAAAATATATATATATATTTTTGAAAAATTGTTTAAAAGCTTTCAAATCTACCTTATTTACCACCCCCTTTGCGCAGGTTCGGATCGAACCTGTGAGGGAGATTGAGGTCCATGATAGTGCCCACGTGCCGGATCCGTCTCCGTTTTCCTTTTAAACTACCCCCTTTGCGCAGGTTCGGATCGAACTTGTGAGGGAGATTAAGGTCCATGATAGTGCCCACGTGCCGGATCCGTCTCCGTTTTCCTTTACCTTTTTTTACCGAGCTTTTAAATTATTTTGAAAAAATTGATTTGTGAAAAATGTTTGACTCAATCACGGATGCACACATTAGTTTTCAAGTGCAAAAATGGGCCTATGTCTATTCTTCTTTGTCGTTCTTTGCAAGCAAATCCAACAAAGAGGGGCAGCTGTAGACACCCCATTTTTGCATGCCCCGATGGTTTAACTCCAAGTGTCGAAAGACGAGCTTCAAATGACGAGATCCGGACTCCAAATAACCCGAAGATCCAAGGTAAAAGTCAAGGCCCAAACCGAGCCAAACCGAACCAAACCAACCAAGACCCAAGGGGGCAAGGCCCGTTAAGCCTAGAAGTGGACCCGCGCCCTTTCAAAGGGCGCGCCACTATTTCTGCCTAATAATCCTCTCCGCGGCCTTTTAACAGGCGCGGTACGGAAACCCTAAATCGGTCTTCGGTTTCCGTGCTACTTCGTTTTCGTGTTTTGGGTTATTTTTTCAGTCCCACATCGGAAAAAAACGCGAAAATCATTCTTTTTCATCCTATAAAAGGAGCCTCACCCCAAACCCATAACCCATCTTGGAAAATCCAGAGGAGAACTCTTGAGAATCGGAGGAGAATCCTTTAGGCTTTCAACTTGAAACCTAGGAGAACTCTGAAAAAGCCTAGCTTAGCCCCTTGAATCCCAGAAATTTCAGCCATCAACCTAGGAGTGATCTTCACCAACTTTGGGGGAAATCTTGGGAGTTCGGATCTCGTCAAAGCATTCTCTTCTCTTCAACCACTTGGAGCATCTATAAAGGGAAAAGGTATGCCACATCCTCATCTTCTGTTTCTACCCGTCCAAGTCTCTTCTTCCCTCACTTTCTCTGAGTAGCTCGGAGATTTCCCTCTTCACGGTTGTGCAGACGAGGAAATCCGGGTGAAGGAAAGGGCCGGAAGACCAGATCTTCGACTTCTTTTTAAGCTTTTCTTTATTATTGTTAGTAGTTTTGTCCATTTTCCATCCAAATGTAGGCGGGGCCCCTCTTAACTCGGTTGAGGAGGGATGTGTGGCCGTTCGCCGATTTAGGGAAAAGGGATTTTGCCGCGCAAGTAGAGAGAAACTCACCCTAACTCGGTCGAGGAGGGATGGCTTTCCAATCTCGAAATAAAAGAAAACAAGTAGGGGTGAAATCGCCTTAACTCGGTCGAGGAGGGGTGGTTTTTCTCGAAATAATAATAAAAAAATAGAAAATAATTTCGAGTTAATTTAATGGAGAAAGTTAAGAGGTAACCGTCGCTCGACGGATGAGGTGGGGTGCCTAGCACCTTCCCCAACTCATAAAAGAATCCCCGGACCCATTCTCGATTTTTTATTTAATCGAGGGTTCTTAATTGTGGGTGACCAATCACACCCAGAATCTTGATTGGTGGCGACTCTAACAGATCTCGGCTTCACATCGGTTGAAACACACGGATGTGGGGAGGGGATCGACCCGGGCCGGCTATCGCACATTATGTACTGTATTTCAAGTTTGTACATAACAAAAGACAAAAGTGGACATTTCCACTTAACAAAATGTATATTCATTCACTCCCTCTCATCACTCAACCCTAATCGAGATAGGGCCACCTATCAAGGGCCCTCTCCTCCTAGGGATGGTCCTGAACAAGCTCTTTCTCAACGTATTCCTCCTCGACCCATGGTTCCGAAGCACATATATCAAATCTTTGACATGCTGAAAATAACTGTTCGGCTGAGCATTGAATAGCTCAGCGTATACTAACCACTAGATAATCATCCTATAAACAGTTACTTGCTTTCATATATAGTTCATCAAAACAGTCATGCATAACTTTAATCAAGTGCAGAAATCATTCTTTCAAATACATGTGCGTACTTCTCATTTCAAAACATATATTTCACTTGCTTTCTTCTTAAAACCATATACTATTGCAAGCTTCTTCATGCCTTTTACTTTACAAGTATCATCTTTCAATTACTTTACACATAGCTTATTATGGGAGCATACATTCATACTTTACTAATGCCCACCCTACTTGGAGTGGAGTCCATTAGCATCCTTCATATACTTTAGGCGTCCCTAGCAACCGTACCTGGTCTAAGTATACTAGCACCCTTAGCCAACCTCCCCGCCGACATCTTTGTACATCATTATACTTGAGATCAAATGACTAATACCCACCTTACTTAAAGTGGAGTCCACTAGCATCCTCCCAATACTTTACTTCATTTTACTTGGGATCAGGTGACTAATGCCCACCCTAGTTGGGGGATGCATTTTACGTACATAAGAGCATTTCCAACTACTTATGTTCGAGTCAGTTCCTCCTCTTTGTTTGTATTAAAATGTGCAATTAAGATAACTAAGTCATTAAACTTAATGTTCAACCAATACTCCAATGTTAGACTGGAATACCGAAATCACAACTTGCTCAAACATGCTCTAGTTACCTTACCAACTGGTAATGCTGCAACTAAGACCTCGAATGTTGATTGCGAACTTTTGTAGCTCCAGGCCACTGCATGTCCATGCATCTGTTTTACCAAAATCATAATATGGATTTCGAGTGAAATTGAAATTTAGATGCATTATGTAACAACGTAGTTTGGAGGTGAGAAGTACTTGGCTGTTTTTTTTTTTTTTTTTTCCATTTTTGGTTTGAATCTCTATTTCCAAATGTTTATCTCCTTAAAATACCAATGTGCTACTGTGCGAGTTGATCTTTATCCACTCATTTGTTCTTGGCATATGATATATCTCTTGCTAGACCTCTATATTTGCTATAAAACTCCTGCATACTGATGAGGATTCAAAGAATACCTCATTATGTGCAGCTGCCTATGAAGTTATGAATTTCAATATTCATCAATGATCAATGTTGTTACAAATGGGAATGGAGCACTTCTCTGTTGCCTCAAAAATTTAGCTGATAGTTGGCCTTTCATCAGAATTGATGAACCAGTGACGCCTGAGCCGATCACCTCTCATTATGTGCAGCTGCCTATGAAGTTATGAATTTCAATATTCATCAATGATAAATGTTGTTCCAAATGGGAATGGAGCACTTCTCTGTTGCCTCAAAAATTTAGCTGATAGTTGGCCTTTCATCAGAGTTAATGAACCAGCGACACTTGAGCCGATCGCCTAGGTGCTCAGTTGGGCCCAGGCAGCCCAAATAACAAATAAAAGGCCTTTAAATGTCCCAAAATCCCTCTAGGACCCCTAAGCTCTCATAAATTCCATCTATAATTTAAATAAGTATAGGTCTCATAACTATGAGTCAGTCTAGGGGTACTCCCTATTCTTACTCCTCATCTAAGCTCTCCTTTTAACGGCTCTAAAAATTCTTAGGTGGCATTTTTTATAAAAGATTTTTAATTCCAAAAATACCATATTCTTAAAACTACAACTGGTTTTTTAGCTCCTCATTCTCTATTTGGCTTTCCTCTTACTTGCACTCCAAGTAACAAAAAACGCCGTTTTTTCGAAAAAAACGCGTTTAATTCGCGCATTTTTCAACTGCCGAATTGTTCTGTGTTTAATTCGCGAATTTTAAAAAAATGCCGTTTTTCCGTTTTATTCGCGTTTTTTACGAATAATTCCCGAATAATTCTCGAATTATTAAAAAATTTTAAATTTTTTTTTATATATTTTAATCAAATTGTTCCGTATATGTTTATAATTATTAATTTACACTTTATTTTATTTTCGAAATTTTTCCGAATTTTTCCGAATTTTCCGAACTTGATTCCTGCTGAATTATTCCCGAACCCCGACTTTGTCACTATGCTTGCACGTCTCCTCAAATTCTTCAAAGGTCACCAAACCATTTATGGTCACAAGCCCTTGATCTGCGATACTCTTAAAATCGCATATATGGATTTATTTTGTAATTTGTATTGATAAAAACCTAATACAAGATAGAAAACAAATTGAGCCGGTAAAAGAACAAATTCTGGAGTCTGTTTCCACTTTCCCCTCCCTCGAAGCCATCAACAAATCTTTAAAACTTATCATTTTCTTCTCTTTTCTTTATCATCCCCCTTTGGTAGTTTAGAGAAGAAACGATAAACGCCAACGAGCACACAGTGATGCTCCCTTTCATGGCGCAAGGCCGTATCATCCCTTTCTTAGCACTGGCAAGGAAAATCCAACAACATAAAGGTTACACCATCACAATTGTCAACACCCCTCTCAATGTCTGTTACCTTCAATCTACCATTTTTGCCGATATCTCTACCACCACCAATATTACCATCTGCGTCGCCGAACTCCCCATCTGCAATTCCGACCATGGACGACCACTGGACTCCGAGAACACTGATTCCTTGTCTCCACATCAATTTATAAACGTGCCTCTTAGTGTAACGACCCAGAATTTTAATATAATTAAATTTTATGGTTATTGGTCTTTAACTGAGATGAATTTTACTAAAATTAATTACCACTAGATAAGTGGTTGATAAACTTGCGGGAAGTGGGTTTTTGTTCGGGATTGTGATGTCACAGGTAAAATTCAGCTTTTTTTCTCCAGAAATCGCACAGTGTGCCGATCGGTTATCTGGACGATTACTTGTCATGACGGCTTCAGCATGTATTGATTTGTGAAACTACTGGGGCCTCGTACGTAAGAAAACCAGGAAATACGTGGGTTTAGAAATTTAGTCGGTACTCAATATTTACCAATTGCTCCCAATAGAAATCTTCGAAACTCATACACAGCGTGTTGGTTGGTCGTTTGGATGATTGCCTGTCGTCTCAGCTTTATTGCAACTCAAACCGTGAAACCGCGGCGTATTTACTGTCCAAAACTAGGAAATTTTTGGGTTTTGCAATTTTCTTCCGGACTTACTTTTTTTTTGATTAATAACTCATTTTATTAAGAAGAGGAAAGAACAACACACTAAATGGAGAAGAAACAAGAGGCCACCGAGTTTACAAGTAAATAAACTCAGCCCTGACCAAATAAAAAGACGAAAATCTCCCCCCAAGGACCTACCAAACTAATACAAAATATCCTGTATTTCCTCCCTAGTATGATGCAAGCCTACCCACTCTGATACTGCCAATCGGATACAATCACATAACTGGGGCACTGAAGAAGACACATCTTCAAACGCTCTCCGATTTCTCTCCTTCCAGAGAATCTACGCGATAGCCCCAAGAAGGACTCCCCAAATCTCCTACCCACTCTGATACTGCCAATCGGATACAATCACATAACTGGGGCACTGAAGAAGACACATCTTCAAACGCTCTCCGATTTCTCTCCTTCCAGAGAATCTACGCGATAGCCCCAAGAAGGACTCCCCAAATCTCCTCCCAAACTCCCGTTCCTTTTTTCCTATACCAACACTCAAGGAGGTGACTGAAAGATGAAGGGAACACCCAAACCACTCTCATACGGGATAAAAAAAACTTCACACCTCCGACACTACTGGGCAATGCAGCAGAAGGTGATCCACTGTCTCTTGTGCCTGAAGGCACATGAAACATCTATTAACTAAACTCCATCCTCGATGTTGCAAATGATCCCCCGTTAGAATTTTGTCCAAATAAGCTGTCCAAAGAAGGAAACCTTGGAGGGTATTCCGGGATTCCACACCATTCTATGAGGAAAAGAGCCTCCCGGAATAGGAACCAACGTCTGAAACAACAGCCTAACGGAGAAACGCCCATGGATCCTCCTAGACCACAACCTGCAATCTTTGATCTCTGGGCATACCACAGACGAAGATAATCGCTCTATAAGTCGGGAGAAATCGCTTATTTCCCAATCATTAAGATCTCTACGTATCCTTGGGCACCAAATGACTCCCACTTGCCCTCTCTCATAATAGTCCTCCACAAGAGCCTCCCTGTCGGTAGAGAGAACAAATAAGTTGCCAAAATCGTACTTGAGGCTCGTTGTTCCTAACCAAATATCCTTCCAAAATCTTATCTCCGATCCTCGTCCGGTCCTATAGTTGAATAAAGGCATGACCAAGCCGGCGTTAGCCATGATGCCTTTCCAAAGCCTCATGCCATGGATTCCCCTAACCTCATGGGGAATCCATCGAGACACCTCTCCATACTTGGCCACTATCACAGCCCGCCACAAACTTTCCATTTCCTCGCCAAATCTCCACCCACTTCCCTAGCAAAGCTTTGTTCATTAGAATAAGCGGCTTAATATTCAACCCCCCATCTTCCTTGGGCCGGCACACCTTGGACTAAGCTATTAGATGATACTTCCCTCTATCCTCTTTATTATTCCAAAGAAACTCCCTCTGAAGCCTCTTTATGGTGTAAGCTACAGATCTAGGAATGGTGAGAGACGACATATAGTACGTTGGGAGGCTATGCAAAGTGCTTTGGATCAAAGTCAATTTCCCCCCTTGGGATAAATAGGATGCCCTTCATCTTGACAACCTTCTTGCAATACGGTCTACTACTGGGATATGGACGTCCCCCACCTTCAGGATTTCGGATTTTGCTAAATTGACTCTAAGGCCTGACACCACTTCAAAGCATCTTAATATACATCTGATAAGAAGAAGATCCCTTCTCGAAGCCCGATAAAAAATGAGAGTATCATCCGCAAATTGGACGTGGGAAATCCTCAATCCCGACTGTCCAACCCAAAAGCCTTCAAAAAGAATCCCCTCTGCTTTTGTCAACATTCGACTCAAAGCTTTCGTGACAATGACAAAATAAAAAGGGGATAGGGGATCCCCTTGTCTCAAACCCCTAGAGCTGGGGAAATACCCCACCGAGTTACCATTCAATAGGATAGAGAATGACACAGACGATATACAATTCTTCATCCACAACCTCCACTTTGGCCCGAATCCCATCCTTCCTAGTATGGAAAGAAGGAAATCCCAGTTCACATGATTGTAGGCCTTCTCCATGTCCACCTTGCAAAGGATGCCCGAATTTATTTTTTAATGTCAAAACTCAACATTTTTCTCGAAATTCGCACAGTGGGTGTCGGACTGCCCCCTGTACGGTCACCTGTCGTTTCGTCACCATCACACGTCGTCTCGTGGAGTTACGAAGGTCGTACGCGTGAAAAAGTGGGAAAACCGGTCAAAGTGGTTAAAGGGCCACGTAGTGTGGCACATGGCTTTCAATGGGTCGTGCCACGTGGCGCCACCTAGGCAAGTTCCTTGCCTATAAATTGAAGACCACCCCCCTCATTTCTCACGCCATTTTCCAAGAGCAGAAGCTCTGTCCGAATTCCTCTAGAGAGAGAAAGTGAGGATAGAGAAGAGAAAAAGGAAGAAGAGGTCCACCTTGGGGTTTTTCGACGTTCTGAGCGCGTTGGCGACGTCTGTTTTACTCCCTGAAGCCTCAAAAAATGCACAGTAGGTAAAACCCCTTTCCCTCTTTCCTATTTTCCCTTATTTTATGCTATTTTATTTGTGGAATGACGTGAAAAATTTATGGCATGGATGAAAAAGGGTCTGAGACCCCGTGGATTGTGTATGGAATGTATGAGAAGGGATTTTAATCGAGTAGAGGGAGGTAGCCCTCGGTTCCGGGCTGAAAAGCTTAGAATTTTGGCTCGGTTGGGACTAGGCGATCGTTCGCTAGTGCGCATGATTTGGGGATTTTGATCCCGCTTGTGTGGGGACTTTCCGGGAATCTTGGTTTGGCTCTCCCGTGTGTCTGATGTCACCCTTGGGTGTCAAAAATATTATTTTGAATTTAGTAGAGGTGATGGACGGATTCATCGACTTGGATACATTCCCCAACGGGACGGTATACCATCGGACTTGGTCCAAGGCGCGAGGTCCAATTGTTTCGATTATTCAAGCGAGGCTTGGGATAATCGGGGTTGTTCTACGGTGAGAAAACCTAACCTGTGTTAAGTAGGGCCGTGGTTCCTCTTTGACTAGGTTAGGAGAGACGGTGTCCAATAAGGCCCAAGATTCATCCGTGACTGATAATCAGGAGATGTCGATCTGTTTGTGTAGGTCGTCTGTGTTTCCCCTTTGACTAGGTCAGGACAGACGGTGTCCAGTAAGGCCCAGGGTTCCTCTGTGGCTGATAATCGAGAGATGTCGGAGTCCTATCGAGTTTAAAGTGGCTGAACATAATACAATGTATAGATCAGGATTCCTCTTTGGTTAGGTCAGAAGATGATGATGGTCTGAATATCGGGGTTCCTTTGTGGTGGATAGTCAGGAGATGACGGTGTTCAAATGGGAACCGGGGTCCCTCCATCGACTTGCCAGAAGAGGCCGGTAGATGAGATTGTTGGGGTCCCTTCGTGAGTTGGGAGATGGCGGCGGATACACAGTACATGTTGGTAGTCATCTGAATTGAGGAGTATGTCCTTATCGGGTGAATGCCTGGGCTATGTGTAGTATCTTCGGATTCTAGATTGTTTGGGTCAGGGTACTTAGGTTTGGTGTAGAATCTTCGGATTCCAGGTGGTTTGGGTCGGAGTACTCAAGGGTCGGTTGTGGTCGGGTATGAGTCCCGGAACGGTACGTGTGAGTCTAAATGACTCAAGATATGTTTGAAAATCGGGTGAATGCCGGATTTGTGTTGTGACTTAGGTCTTCGAAACAAAATTGTGTATGGGCTACGACCAGTTAATAGAGAGTACAAGGACATGAAGTGAAAAGTGATTGACTGTTTTGGAATGATAATTTGGTAATGTGAACACTGTTACATAAATGAACTTCATAATTGGAAACATCGTGAGATTGGGAATCTCGGATAGGGTGGGAGATAACCCTGAGTGACCTTGTGCCACGATATAGTATTTACTGCGTTATTATATAGTAACATGAAAAAATTGAATTGTACTATTATCTCATTATTGATGCGTGTTATTATGTGGAAAATAGTTTAGATAGACTGCGGATTTTATTGGGTTTCATAGCTCACTGACATTTTATGTTAGCAGATCTCGGAGTTGCTGACCCGCGGAGTTGCTGACCCGTAAATGGAAGGTCCGTCTTGATACTTTTTGGAGACTGTATAGACTGTACCCGTCATGATAGAGGCCCTTACTTTTGTGAAACAGACTTGATGTAACTAATATAGGTATATGGTTTGTGTGATGACTAGAGTATGTTGCTTATTCAAGCATTTGATAAATGTTGAAAATTCCCGTATTTTTGTGGTAAAGTCTTCCGCTTGCGTGGTAATGATGAACGGGCATGCCTCTCGGAACATGATTCCTTAGGCGCGGGTTCAGAGTGTCACACACAGACCTTCCAATCTTCCTTCCACCGCTTTGTCTCGATCATGGTCCAACAAGAAGGTCGAGCTCCTCTTTGCATAATTTCCGATGTTTTCCTCGGATGGGGATGGGGATGTAGCCAGGAGGAACATCACATGTTTCATTTACTACGGTGGGGGTTAATGGCAAAGCATCGTTCTTCTCTCTATGGTTGCACCTCCCTCAACGCTTTATAGATTCTGATGAGTTCTTTTTTTTTGGTAAAGATTCTGATGAGTTCACCTTGCCATGTTTCCTAGATACGTCCCGTTTCCATCGTTCCCAACTTCATCCTTTTTTGAGAGCAACGGATGGTACTAATCCTTGGTCTAGATTTTTCTAGAGACTGATTTCGCTTTCCTTAGGCTCGAATTGGATGTTATATAATAGAAGAGATTGAACATTTCGATTTAGATGGGCATGTGTGATTTTAAGAGTATCTCAGATCAAGAGATCAGAGTGACAGTTTGGTGACTTGAAGAATTTGAGGAGACATGCAGGGAAGAGAAAGCAAAATAGAGAATGACTTGAACTAAATAAACAGTTGTAGGTTTAAGAATAGGATATTTTTGGAATTATAAATCTTTTATGATGGATGCCACCTTAGCATTTTTAAAGCCGTTGATTATCAATTAAAGGAAGGCTTAGACGAGGAGTAAGAATAGGGTGTAGTGTTTTGAAAAGCGTGTGAGGCTTACACCTCAAGGTTCACCTCAAGGCGAGGCTCAAGGAAAACGTCTTGAGGCTTCACCATGAGGCTTAAACCTCATGAGGCATACGCCTCATAACTTGAAGCTTGCTTATTTTCTATGGCGTACGTCTCATTCATTAACTAAAATTAGCTATCTAGCCACAACTGAGACTTAAATGTCATTTGTTTAATATATTATTTGTTTTAACTAATTTATATAGTATTTCCCATAGTTCAAAATCCTGAAAACTCAACTCGACTCGAAAGTTAGTTGGGTCGAGTAACTCGGAAAACTCGAAAAAAACTCGACTCGGTCCAACTCGGAAAATATATGTAATAACTTGGAAAACATGGGTTAAAAGAACTCAAAGTACACTGGTTTTACAGCTTCAAGCCTATAAACTAGGTTTAATAGTACCCATAGTAGGTTTTCTTTGTAGACCCAAAAAAAATATGATGCAAAAATAGTGTAATATTCGAGTTTAGGTTAAAAAAATGATAAAAATGCCCGTATGTGACTGGACCTAGTCCGGCGAGTCGAAAAAATCGGCTTGACTCAACCGAGTCACCCGATTAACTCGGCAAATAGTGCCTCTTTCGAGTTTTGAGGCGACTTGACTCGAAATTCAACCGAGTCGAGTAACTCGGCTGAGTTACACGAGTGACTCGTCGAGTTTTCGAACTATGGTATTTCCTATGTGTAGCATGCACCCACACGAATACACACAATGTACACGAATACAAATATATATATATATATACTATAACTTTTCATTAACGCTTTGTAATTTTTCTTATATTTTATTTATTTATTAAAATTAGAGGGCATGAAGCTTTCTTGTGAGGCTCACGCCTCATGCATCTTGAGGTCCGAACGCCTCGCCTCACGCCTTCACGTTTTAAAACATTGATGGGGAATAAAAATAGGGAGTATTCCTAGACTGACTCCATATATATATATTACTTATTACATGCTTTTTATTACCTTTCTTGAGCATAACCGAGAAGAAGAGGTACGACCTCTTCCTCTCTCCCCCTCTCTCTCTCTCTCTCTCTCAAACACACACACACACTCTGTTGGCAGTCACTATAGACTGTTTTTTTAATCTCTCACAGCCCCCCTCTCTTTCTATTTTCCCTTCCGGCAGTCACTGTAGACTTTTTTTGTTCTTTCTTTATTACTCACCCTTAAAATCCCCCTTTATTATTCCCAGAATCGTCTTCAAAGATGGTTCCATTAAAGTGCATCTTGACAATGGAGATTTTGCAATTTATATGAATTGCGGCCCCCCTCCCCCCCCTTATTAAGGGAAATACAGCATATAGAGATTCCTTATTGGAGGGAATTCTGCTGCAAGGAGTTTATCAGGTGACGCTTTAGGTGTCCATGGGGCATGGGGTTTGTTGCTTTGACAACCATGCATGGTACTTTTGACTAGGGTTATTGCATATTAGAAAGCTTGGTTGATGTTAGTGCAATGCGGTATAATTAGTCTCTAAAAGTTTCCATCAAAATAGATATCTCTTCCAATATTCTGATGTGGTTTTTTTTTTCAAAAAGTGTTTTTCCCCTCTTTTAAAATCATCCAGAGGGGGTAGGGAGTTTGGTAGGACTTCTACCAATTTATTCATATAAATTAAAGCTTACGTGCTACCTAGAAGAGGGGGATTTTTTTTTGGGATGGGGGGAATGAAAGGCCTACCCCAGAAAAACTGTACAAACTTTGGTTCCTACTGAAATGCAGAGATATTACAATCTAAGGTTCAACAAACCAACCTTGTCAAGAAAGTAAAGGCTTTGTTTTTCTTGGGTAGATTAATATTGTCTTATTCACATAAGATTGTGAATTGAAAATTTCATTTGAAAAAGCATATGTCGCCTCATTTCTTTCTCTGTGGATCTGCGAAGCTGATAAATGATGCCAAGTCTCTTAATCTAAGTATCTTTCCACCATTACCAAATGGACAATGGAGTTTCGGAGACTCCATTAGAATTATCAATTAGCAACTTCAAATCACTCTCAAGCAATATGTTCAAAATATTGAAGCGAGGACAGAGAAATCCCATCAAGGATAGCGTGAGTTTCAGAGGTGCTATTGTTGTAAAAACTGATCCTTTGCTTAAACACATGTTTCAAAGGATGCATGTAGCAAAACGCCCATTATGGGTGAAGTAAACTCCCTACTTTCTCTATGTCAATGCATGATGTTTAGAACATAACAAGCTTTTATTTGATTATCTGTAAAGAGTGGGGGACCTTCTCAACTATTTTGGATGTTTGTGGGAGACTTTTTAATGCCATTCGGCATTAGGTCCCAATAATGGACTGAAACAAGGAATATAACTTCATTCTTTTCTCCATCGACTCTTCTCTTGTTACACAATTGCACTGTTCATCATCACTTATCAACTACCACCAAGTGAAGAAGAGACCTTTCTGCACTATTGGAAATGCTCAGTGTATCTTTGGACATAAAGCAGACGTCCCACATGGACTGTTCACCAGAAAATCATGATATACTGATTTTTCCCTTTATATCCGTCTAAAAAGATGACTGTACACCGTATCATCTTCCAATTGTTTCTTATAGTCAAACGTCAATCAATTTTCCCGACCTTTTCTTGAGAGAGGAATTTCTCATCTCATAGTAGCTTGAATCTCAAGTCCTGGTCCAAAGTTGCTAATATCGTAAGTCATGGAGGCAAATATATACTTTGTCAAGCTATGCAACTTGCTTTGGTGGGGTGTTTTGGTCGAATGGTCGGTTCTCATGACTGCCAATCGGCCCTAGAAGATGTTCCTAATAATCCTATAACATGTTACTTTTATTGGTTGGGAAACTTATGGTGAACAGCTCAAAATAAATTTGATAAATTGCATGATCTCAATCACCTGATTGGGTAGTGTTTTGGCCTAGTGAATCTCCTTGCTGGGACTGATTTGAACAGTTGTTCCAGCCACCTGCAGGTGTTTCTTGTACTGCCATGCTATCAATCCTGTCTGTCTAACTGATGAGTTTTACTTTTTAATGCATCTTCATTTTGCACATAAATTTGACATCTATTTGTAGTTTCTTTTCCTTTATTGAAACTGGGTTACCATTTGATGACTTATTTCACGTTAACTTAGCCGGATTATGATATGTAGTATGATCTCAGGTTGTAAACTTGTCGGACCTGCGTAACTATGGCTTCAAGACGACTGTACCAACATATGAGGTGCTTGAAACTGTTTGCGTTATTCATCCTGGAATTCATTTGGCTTCGTGCTTGGGTTCATATGAACAACACAGCAGGAGGAAAAAGAAAAATGTAACACCACCAATTTACTTTCTTACTGTTGGTGAACGTGGGATTGTACGGATATGGAGCTCCAAAGGGTAGAGTTATCAGATGCATTTAAGTTCTTTGCATGAAATATTTCTTTTGTAGAATGATTGAGAGACCTCCCACGGATCCTCTCTTTATTTATTTTCTTAAATTTGGTTTCATTTGAATGGAATACATTCAATGTACTGATTTTACTTGTTTCTTCAACAGTGCAGCTTGCCTGTTTGAGCAGCAATCTTCAGATGCCACTGTCAGTTCAGATAAGGATGGCTCGAGAAGGGGGTTCACCGCAGCTATTGTGCTACCTCTTGATCAAGGATTGCTCTGTGTCACTGCTGATCAGCAGTTCCTAGTCTATTTTCCTATGCAATCTCTTGAAGAGAAGTTGGAGTTAAACCTAAGCAAAAGGCTTGTTGGGTACAGCGAAGAGATTGTGGATATGAAGTTTTTGGGCGAGGAGGAACATTTTCTTGCTGTTGCTACAAATCTTGAACAGGTAGATTGTTCTATTTTACCTAAACTTCTTCTGAGAGCCCCAAAAATGCGATAGATATAATGATTTAAATCATCAGATATGGTTGATTTTTAGCCTTGTAGATCTTCTACAAAGAAGGCTCGAATGATGAGTCCCGATCCCTCTGGCATGTGTGCCACATGGCACTAGCAGGTCTATCGTGTGAACGTCCTTACCTACTTTATTTATGTTACATACATATGACTATACGAGCATACATTAATGTGTGTGCGCGCGCGATATGTGATGCAACTTTTGAAGTTCCTGTTTCAAATTTGTGTTTGTAACTTGAACTTATTCATAGGTGCGAGTGTATGACCTTGAATCCATGTCATGTTCCTACGTATTGGCAGGGCATACTGATACTGTACTATGCCTTGATACATGTGTTTCAAGTTATGGAAGAACACTTCTTGTAACGGGAAGCAAGAACAACAATGTGAGTCTCTTTCTCCTTTCTTTCCACGATCCATTTATGAAGGGCTTGAAGAAACAAATGCGCATCTGAGACGGGCCAGAATTACTTCTGGTATCATTACTAATGTCATTTCTGTAATTAGACAAATACCTTTGAGCTTATTTTCGATTTCTTACACTAATATTTTTCAAGAATGTTTGCTGGGGTAATTATCTCAGCTTTTCTGGGGTAATTCTTTTTTGCTCTTAATTGATTTTTGCATTTTGTAATTCTATCTCCTCTGGATAACTGATAAAACAAATTTCCATCTCATTTGGATTGTAGGTTAGATTATGGGAACAAGAAAGCTGAAGTTGCATTGGAGTTGGCACGGGCCATATGGGAGCAGTTGGAGCTGTTGCTTTTTCAAAGAAGCGGAGAAACTTTTTTGTTAGCGGTAGTAGGTGAGTGCTAACACTCAGACTGATTATTTGTTTATATTCCAGAGTCCTGTAGTATTTGTGCCTGTACGTTCTAATTTCTTCGTCGTTTTGATATCTTCCAATGATGGAAGTCTTCTTTTGCACGAAAGAATGAATGATTTTCACCTGGTATTTATATGCATACAAATCTGCCTCAAGTGCATTCCTGCCGTAGCATCACTCGAGCTCTTTTATATCATGCAGATTGCATGGGTTGACTGTTTTTCATTCTTCTTCATCTTCTCTTTCTCTCCATCCATATATATTTCATTTTCTCTTTTTATTGGAAACATCAGCTATTCAATTTGAATGGATCAATGAACTGATAACAGTGATAAGTAGCTTATGGGGCCTCTTGGAAAACTCATGGCCTAACTCCATTATCTGTTAATGAAATAGCATAATCTTCTATTGTTTCTTGGTTCTATTGGTGCTTTATTATTAACCCTTGAAGCAGGGATAGTGGGAGACTTGAAGTGAGAAGATACATTAGCGGGAGACTTGAAATGAGATACATTAGAATAAGCCATTTAAGGTTTTGTGCTGCTGCCTGACCTTTTCTTCTCAGAATGTGAGGCCACTCAGGATATAAGGTTCTAGGGGACCTGAGGGGGAACACCGAACATCGCTCTAGTTGGTCATGCATTCTTAATATTCACTCATTCAGTCATCTTAATTGTTTTCTGTAATATCTCTGATAATATTGAGCTTCTTTCACTTTCAATTTATAAACACAGGCTTCAATCCGTCTCTTTGGTTTTTTTAGGCGTTGAAGAGCACACTATGATATTCATACCTGCTTTAGGGCACACTATGATATCCATACCTGCTTTAGGGCCTGATTTGCAAGTATATACTATTTACAAACAATTGTAACAATTATTGCACTTAATGTTAGATAAATTATTGTGATATGTGTTCAAGAGTCCAGGTAACAGAGGCATTGAGTCTTTATTTTTCGTGTATGCTTTGTGAATGCGTTTCTTTGCCATTTACTTCTGTGCAAGTAACCATGCAGATTGCAGGACAACCATGCTGTCTTCAGTTGTTGTATTTGATTTCAAATGCATATCACATAATGGATTCCTCATATTCCTTAAAAAAAAAAAACAAATCTAGTACCTTATGAAAGCCTCAATTTTGGGGAATGGGGGGAAGAACAGTTTTTGGTCCCCTAACATTTTCCTCAAACCAGTACACTTCTAACTTAGATGGCAACTGACATTGCTGCATCAAATTTTATTTGGTGTCCTATGTTACATACAGAACATTATGTTTGTTGGGATACTATTGGAAATTCCATATAGGTAGAGCTGTAAACTGAGCTAATTCAAAGAAGATAGTGGTATATCCAATTTCGTGTCCGATTACAAATCCAACTATCCGAATTTGATTAAACATCCGACGGATAATGAAATAGAGCATTCATATTCGATTAAAATATTTGAATTCGGATAATATCCTAATTATCCTATTATTTAATAAAAAGTTAAAAGAAAATAATACCAAAAAAGGGTAAAAAATATAAATTTTATTTAATAATGACAAATTACTAATTTATCCTCATTTGTATTAAAAATAACAATTCAATGTCTTATAATTATGTATAGATATAGTAATATATTATACAATAGGTCGGATATTTATCGAATCAAATAAATTTAGATACGTATTAAAATACTTAAGTGGAATTGCTGGAGTGGTGCCTAATGCGAAGGAAAAATGTATTTTCCATGCGGCAAGAAAATAGCTGAGAAAAGTGATGGAATTTCCAATCATCATCAATGCCGAGGTTTTGACAAAAACACTCTAAAGTCCTCCAAGGAACTAAAGTCATAAATGCGCTCCTCAATTCTGACAATCTTTCTAAAGAAAAAATAAAACCCAGAAAAGTAACTTTAAGGGCTAAGAAACTAATCTCAGCTGTAAGTTACCATATTATAGCTAACTTTAATAGTACTTTGACGCGTAAGACAATATATTATTGTAAAAAAGTAGAAATATCTATCCTAGATGTTCAAAAAGTGCTACCAGTAGAAAGAGAAACCCTTTATGAAAAGAGGAAGAAGAAAAGAAGATGAGGGAAAGATTAGGGGCTGATTCCCCTTTCTTATTATTTATACTTCTTATAAAAGAAGATTACAATAATGCCCTTACTAACATGATATGGTGTTTTTACACCTATACTAATAATATATCTCAACACTCTCCCTCAAGCTGTGCATAGATATCTATAATGCGTTGTGAAGATTGTCTTGACAACACATTTAGTAAGAAGATTAGCTAGTTGGTTTTTAGATGACAAGTTGGTTATCACTAGAATATGGGAAAAGAAGTTTTCTTTCACTATGGAAGTCAATGTCCTTTGCAAAGCTGCTTAAGCGTTGAAGTCATGTTGCTACTGAGGGGCTTGCCAGAGCACCGTACAAGTTTTGCCGAAACACTGTATAATCTCCCTTACTAAGATTGAGTTATTAACAGAGGTCTGGGCATGGCTTCACGACTCCGTCATTTTGCGGTTGAAGCCAAGTCCTTTGACTTGCTAGAATTTCAAACACAAACGGTACGCATGATTAAAATCACGGAGAAACACAGCAGAGGGCTTACGAGTTCAATGTGGTTGCTGGAGGAAGCAATACAGTGGATGGAAACCAAGGTTAGGGATTGCTCGGAAGAAAAGGGATATTTATTCCGAAAGTTCATAAGCAACGAAACAACGATATTGGGGGAGAAGAGAGGTAATGAAAGGGGCGGATATATGGTTTTTCAGACATACTTGGGAATTGGGTTTGGTGGGAGCTTATTCATTTTGAGTAGGGGTGTAAACGGGCTGAGGCTCGGCTCGTGACATATGTATGCTGGCTCAAGCTCGCCTCGAGCTCAATTCAAGCCCTCAAATGCTAGTTTGAGCTCGACTCGTCTATAGATAATGGAGCTCGAGCCGGCTCATGAGCTTGCAGTATTAATATAGGCTCGTTTACCCTAATTTTAACAAAAAAAAATTCAAATCAAAATCCTAAGAATTAAACATGTTCATCAGATTCTCCCTCCTAAAAAAACTTAAGAACTGAACATAGTTATTCTTGTGAGTCTAATTGAAGAAACATGATATAGAGAATCTATAAATTTTGAAAGATGAAGTAACTTCTTAACATCTACTTCAACAAAAAATTATATTTAAGTTTTTTATACTTTTATGTGAAAACTAATATTATTATGGTATTATAAGTAGTACAGTATAATTAATCGAGCCGAGCCGCTCGTTGTTTGTGTTCGACTTAATTGACAAACGAGCTCAATCATTTAGCTCGGCTCGGTTCAAGCTTGACTCATTTTGAGACGAATTGAGCCGGCTCACATGCTGGCTCGGCTCATTGACATCCCTAATTCCAAGGGGTGATAGAAGTGCTGGTTGGTCGGCTCTCTTGGCCGCACTGGTGTTTTTTAGACCACATTCAGGCAATAAACAAATCAAAACCACTGCAACTAAACCACTTTCGGCCAAGGGGTGATAGTATGTTTGGTAAAATGAACGTTTTTTGAACAAAAACTCTTATTTTCTATATCTTGTTTGGTAAAACATACCAATAAACACTTATTTAAGCGGCATTTGCACTGGGAGGGATATGATCATAGCTTAAAATATCGATACGTATCGACTAATACCGGTCGATACGTATCCTATTTGGAGCTACTCGATACACTGGTACACTGGAAAAAAAAAAGTCAGTGTATTAGGCCGATACATTCGATACGGAGATTTTTCAGTTAATTTCTTTCTCATTCCATTTACACTAGGATCTACAATACAAACACGATACACACAACTTATTTATATAATATATTATTTAAGAATGATTTTAACTTGATTTTACTTTCATTTACTTTAGATATTAATATGTAAATAAGGTTATCCCCCTGGTTATGATGCCCCAGCCCAACCCTACTTATTAGGAGCCACTGGTTATGATGCTCCAGCCCAACCCTACTTATTAGGAGCAATTGGTTATGATGCTTAGTCCTAGTCTTCGACTGACAATTATGGACAGATCATGACTCAGTAGCAGACATATGTACAAATGTACTTGGGCATGTACCGCACGATGATGACTTGGACACAGTGGTGTCATTATGTCTAGACCACTTATAATATATCACTCTACTCAATTCCTGATTCCACAATGATAAGTATGAGCTGACACGAAGCTCAATGTGGTATTGAGCTTCTATCATACATGTAACTTGATTTGTGAATACAAGGGTCTATGTATTTTCATATGTTTTTATTTATGAATGCAAGTGAGATTTTATCACTTGGTTAAGTAACTATGGTTTGTATTTTCATACATATTTATCAATGTGCACGCCTTTTTTAACTTATAAATTTGTTAATTCTCATATGTATGATTATAAATGTAGTTGAAAGCATTCATTTAGTTTTTTTTTAGCTTATATTTGTATTAAAAGAGGTTTTATGCAAGGTATCCAAGTTTTTCCTTGTGTTTCCAAGTTTTTTTTAGCGTATCTTGAATTTTTCTATCGTATCCAACCAATACGGTACTGATACGCCGATACGTATCATATTTTGGACTTACCAATATGGCGACCGATACCGATATTTTGAACCATGGATATGATAGGCATTTGGAAAAAAAAATATTAGGGACATAAAAGGCATTTACAAATTAAGGACATAAATGTCTGTTTTAGGTGAATCTAATGCGCATGTGCGCAAATAAACCTTTACCCGCTTGAGCACAATCAGCTCTTAAAAGAAAAAGTAACTTTGTGGTTACTTATTATTTCATAGTTAAAACTTGTTATGGTAAAATATTTAGATGTTGGATTAGACATTAATCGAATTGTCTTATTTCAAAATAAGCTCTTATTTTCTAAAAATAAGCAAATAAACTCTAATTTTTAGAGTTACCAAACACCTCCTTAGTGTTTCTAGGAAGATTAATTCCTATTTTGTGCTCCTATCTAGTGATCCTACACTAAAGGTGTGGAGTTTGGATGGTCTCTTGGAGGATGCTGACCAAGCCATAAATCTGAAAGCAAGAGCAGTTGTGGCTGCTCATGATAAGGATATCAATTCTCTGGCTGTTTCACCAAATGATAATCTTGTTTGTAGTGGTCCCAGGTCAGTAAATTACAAAAAACTGTTGTTTCTCCATTTATATTTTTATTGAGAAAGAGAAACCAAATAAGTTAAAACTATGGAAGTACATTGCCATCCTTATAGTTCTTGAGCATCTATTTAGAGCATATCTTGCTTTCAATATCTAATAACTGATTTTATGGATTTATGTTATTTAGGACCGCACTGCTTGTCTATGGAGGCTTCCAGATCTAGTGTCCATAGTTGTTCTTAAAGGGCACAAAAGGGGGATTTGGTCTGTTGAGTTTTCACCAGTTGATCAATGTGTTATTATAGCTTCCGGTGATAAAACGATAAAGATATGGGCTATATCTGATGGTACATGCTTAAAAACATTTGAAGGCCATACATCGAGTGTATTACAAGCATTGTTCCTTACTCGTGGGACCCAGTTTGTTTCTTGTGGTAAAACAAAACTTACTATTACATGAACCGGCACTATGTAACCCAGTAAGGACCTCTATAATGAAACATAAATGTTCCTTTTCAGGTGCTGATGGCTTGGTAAAACTATGGACGGTCAAAACAAACGAATGTATGGCTACTTATGATCAGCATGACGACAAGGTTCTGCACTAGATTGTAGTTTTTATCATGTGTGATTGTGATTATCATTGGGTAGATCTATACATGAACTATTTTGGATATTATAGGGTAGAACTTTATAGACATTGTTGAAACCATCTTTTTCTTCCCCAGTTTCCCCCTTTTTGTGTGTGTAAAAGTATCTAGTATCATCTTAAGGTTGCTTGTCCCATACAACTATAGAAAGCAGCTGATGCAACATGACTTTTGCCAGCATTGCATGAATGTTGCTGACCGTTTTGTACATGTAACTCGAATTATTGTGATAAGATGATACATTATCACATAATCATACTCATGTAAGAGAAATACATTATGAGATGGAGATACTTTTCATATCTGGTACATTCTAAAATTTTGTTTTGAATCAATTGATAGACTGCCACATTGGATTAGCAATAGCACAAAGGTTAGACTTTCAACCATTGGATCAGCAACCCTCAACGGGATGGTTGTAATATAAAAAAATAAAAGAAAATGTGGAATGTTCATTCATTGGAAAGACGTGCATTGCTTGTCAAGTTAAGGTAATTAAATGATGCATTTTGGGGCTATTTCAAAATCTTAGAACATTTCGATATAGCCTTTCACATCGTACATCTTTTCTCTTCTATGTTTTTCTTTTTCTTCTTTTTTGTATTTTTAAATGAATTTCATTTTTAGCTTAAGTTTGGACATATTGTACTGTACCATTTTTTCTATGATTATCCTACCTCTTTGATTTCAAACTTGTGATTTCATTTAAATATTTATGATTATTATTCCTGATTCCCTTATTCAAGGGAATGCCTAATTTTCAATCGAAGTCATCTAATCTTAAAATGTTGTACCCAATTTAAATGTTTCATATATTCCAAAATGCACTCACTCACCAGATTCCAAACCTATAAACTTATATGTCAACTTTTAAATATATATATTTCAATCCCATAAATTGTAATCTTGGAATCCTTTGTCACATTTATTTCCACCATGACCTGGTTCATTGAGATGAGTCTTTTTTATCAAAATTTCTCTCATTTTTTGCTTAATAATCTTGGAATCCTTTGTCACATTTATTTCTACCATGACCTGGTTCATTGAGATGATTCTTTTTTCTCAAAATCTCTCCTGTTTTGCTCAATAAAATTTACCCTGCAGGTTTGGGCATTGACCGTTGGGAAGAAGACAGAAATGCTTGCAACTGGTGGTAGTGATGCTGTCATCAATCTGTGGCACGACTCTACTGCTGCTGATAAAGAGGAAGCTTTCCATAGAGAAGTAAGTCATCTTACCTATTCATTGTGGCATAGTTACCTCCGA
This sequence comes from Tetracentron sinense, assembly GCA_015143295.1. NCBI lineage: Eukaryota > Viridiplantae > Streptophyta > Magnoliopsida > Trochodendrales > Trochodendraceae > Tetracentron > Tetracentron sinense. The sequence goes on along the minus strand of CM026573.1, from coordinate 33,489,231 downwards.
TTTCATTTTTTGTAAGCGTCCAAAGTTAAATGATACAATTTTATCATCTTAAATTTAACTGTTGATTTTTATCCTTTTTTTTTCTGCCCCCTCCTCCTCCTTCCTTTTACGGGGGATATTACCCTACTGATCTAATTCTTATACTTTGGTTTCAGCCCAAATGTTTTTTTATTTATTGGAATGACTATTTCTTTTTTTGATCAAATCCTAAATGCCCATTCATAACCATATTTTAAAGGATTCTGGAAAAGTTTAAAATAATATAAATAACATCAGCAATGAATCTCTAACATTATTCATTGGTATACTGGTCTTAATGACAAATATATGAGTTTCTTCTTTTTCTTACTTTCGTAATTCAATGTTATGATGGGATTTTTTTTAGAACAAAAACATTCTTTTTAATGTATATATATATATATTTTTTAAAAAATAAAAATAAAAATAAAAATAACGGTGCGTCGATAATTAACAACTGTTTATTTATCAAGACAACATAACAAATATGAAACGAGGGGCAGATATTTAAAAAGACAATTTGTTTCTTTCCAAATTGGCTAGTTGACAGATCTCTTACCTTGTTGCTTGAGGTGTGGACAAGGGTTTTAGGATCATTCTAAATTGGAAATATCGGAATTTCAAATAATGGAAAATTTCCAAAATTGACTTGCCAGCCAATGGATAAGACTAGTGGTCAAACCTCAAAGTTGAGATGTGGATAAGAGATTCGGTTGTGCTAAGAAAATGTGTTAGGCATCCTTAGACACCTGTTAAAAACAGTTACCTACTCCCTAAATCTACACTAACTTTGAAAACAAGTTTAAATTAATTCATGAAATAAAATATGGCAATTGACAAATTGCTAATCATGGCATCACATCAAATTAGAAATATGCATCCCTCAATAAATTTTTAAATATTTCAAAATCAGTCATACATATCAATTGTGCAAATTGGAAACTTCCTAAATCCTAAATAGTAACTTGCATGCAAAGACACTAACTAATTCAAAAATCTACTAAAACAAAATTTAGCAACTTACTAAAGAAAGGAAACCTAACATAATTTTCTAATTAATGGGATCGCACCCGTGATGTTGCTTATGTATCTCATGATATGGGAAGCAGACCAACATAGTTCATAAGCATTGAAGCAAGCACGAACACAAGCAAAGATGATTTTTTTGTATTTATGAGATTTTATACATTTTAGGTATTTTTCTCTGTTTTTTGTTGATAGTTTTTTTAATTTTAATTTTATTTTTTAAATGGAGCGAAGCAGTTTAGTCTCATGCGGGGTTTGTGGTGTGGATCTTAGTTTTGATGAAAAAAACTCAAGCACTATAAACCATTTCAACCACAAATTGGTTTGTCATGAACGGCTTGTCCTCACCCCACTTTTTTGTTTTTGTTTTTGTTTGGAGTCCTCACCCCACTTAACATAGTAAACTTACAATTACTACAAAGCATGTTATTAGATCCATCATTATACTTTCTTAAAGCTTTCTGTATGTATATTTGCAAATGTGCAAACCTTAAGCTTTACAGCAATCAGCATCTTCTTCTCCTTAAATATGGTGTTCCGTTGGTTCTTGCTGTTCATGTTGTGCAGATGCAAAGTAGTGAGCCTTAACGTTGCATGGGTTCCATCAAGAAGATCTACTATAGAATTTGACATGCTCATATGAATATATAGTAACATGCCATATTGCCATCTAAATCAGCTATTGATGAGTAACAAATCCTGAGATTTGTATAACTTGTTTGATAGTATTCGTGTGTTACTGATGCAAGAGGAAATGGTTTTAAAAGGTCAGGAAATGGAAAATGCTTTGTCTGATGCTGATTATACCAAAGCAATCCAAATTGCATTTGAACTTCGCAGGCCCCATAAACTCTTTGATATGTTTGCAGAACTTTGCAGGTTAACTGTAATCCCTTTCTGCTCTCCTCATGGTACCTACATTCATGGTTCTACATTTTCCGTGAACTTGCTTTCAGCTGAAATCTCTTATTTTCTCACCCTGCATCACTGAAACCCTTGTGTATTCCCAAAAGTTGCAATTTTGCAGGAAAGTCCCAAATTATTGGCTGATATTTTGCACTTTGCAAATACTATGATACCTTTTATTATTTTTATTATTCATTTTAATTTTTCATTTTGGGAATATATGAAATTCACACAAAGGGAAACATTTCCCGAAAATGAAAAAGTACAAATCATGGGTCACAGTTGACAAAATGAGATTCTTGTTATACACAAAATCAGGGCTATTGGCGCCCAAGAACTCCTTTAGATTGGAAGCTCAACTGTATACAGACCAACCTATGTCGCTACACATCTTTGGAATGGAATTCTCCAAGCCTTCAAATATCGTGTGATTCCTCTCTTTTAGATTCACTAACATAGCGCAAAGGGGAAAATCTTTCAAAGAATCTTCTCCTTAACTGACTTGCGAAAATTTCTACGTTGTTCATAAATTTTCTCAAAAATTGCGAAAGATTTTACCAAAACAGAGCTTCCCCTCAAAATGTCCCATTTCCAAAGTGCAAATTTCCTGAGAGTCAAAAGTTTAGAACATTGATTAATTTAACTGAGTCTGTAATGAGTGTAATCTATATATGCAGGAGGAGAAATGCTGAAAAACAGATGGAGAAAGCCATTCCTGCCCTTGGGAAGGAAGAATTCTGTCTACTTTTCGAATATGTGCGTGAATGGAATACGAAGCCAAAGCTCTGTCATGTTGCACAATTTGTGCTTTTCAAGGTTTTCAACGTCCTTCGTCCAACGGAGATTATCAAGGTACTTATCTCTTCATGCTTTTGATCCAGCTTTTCAAGGTTTCAATAATTTAACTCTTTTTCTTCAATAATGGAGTTTTCATTCCATGGCTCAGTTATATAGTAATAATTATAAACTATCCTTTTGGATATGGGACAATTTATCAACAACATGCAAGATGATGTGGTATACTTGCGGAGTTCAAGGGCCGCCAACTGATGGGACCCATCCTAGAGATGTTGCATGCCAAAAATAAATCCAATCCCAATGAATTTAACCATCCAATCTGTCAATACTCTCTCATTAATCGAAAATATGATGAACTTCTGCAAAACATCTGAAAAGGATAATTGCAAGCTTGCAATCATGTGTTGGATCAGTTTTCCTACTGAGACCTATTGAATTGTGGGTCCCACTTGAGTATACTTGGCATTTTCATAAATGATCAATCACCATTGTACATTGGGTAATTCAAATGCGTTGGCTTATTCTGATGTTGCTGTAATTTTGAAAAGGAACAAGAAAAAAAATCAAGCAACTAGTTTGTATAGAGAATTTTTATATTTAAATTACATATTTCATGTGATATATTTCAGATAAGCGGCGTTGGTGAATTCCTTGAAGGCCTTATCCCTTACTCTCAGAGGCATTTCATCAGGATAGACGGACTCATAAGAAGCACATTTTTGTTGGATTATACTCTAACTGGAATGTCAGTCATTGAGCTGGAGACTGATGTGAGAGAATTGAAAGACGAACCTGTGATGCATTCAGATGATAAGAACTCAAATGAGGAGCCTTTGGTAGAAAGTGCTGGTGAGCAAGTGCGGACTCTTGTAGAGACAAAAAAGATCTCTTCAAAGAAACGGAAATCACACAAATCCAGAGAAGGTGCAGATAAGAAAGTCAAGGAGGTAGTGTTCTTGGACGCCTCAACTATCTCGTTACAAGCATAACACTTCCTGATGCTTTCATTCTTTTCCCACATTGTGGGCTTCTGGCTTCAAGGTTCTCCTCAGAAGAGGCTGGTTTTGATCATCGGCAATGCAGCCCAAAAGAAAACACTTTTTTTTTTTTCTGTATTTAGCTTTGGAAGTAAATGGTTTGCCGGGCGTATGAATTGCTTCACTCAAAAACAATGTATTCTAATATATCTTTTAATGGAAATATAGTGCCATTGACTTAAATGTATCTGCAACGTTTTTCTTCAACTGTTGAAGATCTAGCTAAATTCCTGTTTGAACAAGTTTCCAAGTTGTTGAAACTGGACAAACTCTCCTCACGAGGGTGCTTTGGCGCAACAATGCCTGAAAAAAAAATTCAGTTTTACTTGCTTCTGAGTTTAGTTTCAGGTCTGAAAACTAATTGAATCATGCCGTTCTTGGGTGCCATTCTTGGGTGATCACTCGACTCAACTATTGAATCAGCCCAGGTTTAATTATTAGTTATTAGTGGGGGTTTTTGTGTGGTGATTAGTCTATGAAATGGTCCTTAAACTGGACGGTCAGACTTTGTTATTGGTTGGTAGACAGCCTCATGCATTTTTCTTTTTTTTAGGAGTGGGCGCCGGAGGTTATCATTTACCTACGGTTAGTGGTTAGCATTGGGGAGTGGAGCTCATGCATTTCCTTTGTTTCTATAGGATTCATTGGAAGAGGGTCTCATAAACTGATGTGTACCCATTACACATCTCTTACTATATAACCTAAGACATTCTAGGATTATCTAAGACTTTGTTTTAAAACGATTTTCAAATAATTTGAAATAAGCTATTTTATATAATAAGTTAAAAAATTATATTTTAACGCTGTATATGCAACATAGACAATTTTAAAATTCTATGTTTTTTAAGAGTAATAGTTGTAAATTTTGAATTTTTTTTCAAAGTTTTCGTGTGGGTGACACTATTGTTGCGAACCCTTCAAAAACCATTTTTTTCTTCAAAAAGAAAGTTATGGCCTTCACTAGTAACAAAAAGAATAACAACACATGTCATAAACTGGGTCATTTTTTTGGGAAATGTTTAAGATACCGTCCGTTATGTAGCGGAATGCGCGGTCTTCATTGGCCTATGCCTCCCTTTTTAACATCTACCAACTTTGGTTAAGATTCACTTACCCAGAGAGTTTATCCATCAAACTTTGGTTTTTAGAAAAAAAACATTAATTATAATTTAATTAAACTTAATTATAGTTAAAAGGGATTAACAGGGGCACGGGACACCGCAATTGACTAGATAACGGAATGCGGGTTGACTAATCACTTTTTTTTTTTTTATCCTTAAACTGAGATCTCACTTAACCTTAAAATCGTACTGTCACAAAATATTATTTTCTGGTAATGTGGCTACTGCTCAAAACTTTATCTTATTTATCTTTACTAATATAAAGAGAATGACAGGTTCAAAACGTTGATTGAATTTTTGCTTAATTTCAAAATTGCCTTTTACTTATATATAAATAAGACAATGATACTTAGAAAAATTGAATGAATTTTTGCTTAATTCCAAAACTGTAATTTTACTAATATATCTTTACTAATATAAAGAGAATGGTTGGGTTTAAAATGTTGATTGAATTTTAGCTTAATTCCAAACTCATATATAAAGACAATGATACTTAAAAATGTTAATTAAATTTTAGCTTAATTCCAAATCTGCCCCTTTACTAATATACTACTAGTTGGGCATGCACGTGCAAGCCTTCCTTAAATTGATGATCATCAACAAGAAAAGAACATGCATAACAAAAAAAAAACTACTTTTATGGTGTGTTGGGTAACTTGTTCTATCCAACTTATTGTCTATAAATCGAATAGTATGTAGCATGGTTACATCTTTGAATAAGGCAAGTAACTCCTTTTTTTCCCTAGTATTGTAATACAATTAAAGCCGCAACACTGGTTAGTTGGGATAATATCCAGTCAGTGGAGCAAACTTTGGATTAGGACCAACCTTGACAAAGTGCTCATTCAAGCACCCCTGCAATAGGAATTCCTCCCAATTTTTATGTCAACGGAATTACAAACATGAAAAACTACAGCTTGAGTCTAGGACCAACCCTAACAACTCCCCATTCAATTAAGCACTCCTGCATTGAAAATTTCTCCCAATTCTTTTTATGTCAATGACATTACATGCGTTAGAAGAAACGGGATCGAAATCCGACTTCCGGTTTGGAAATGGTAGGACGATGTAGGTTTAGGCCGTAGAATAGTTGTGAAACATGGATTTTGGCCGTCTCGACGCCTAAATCGGGCATACGGCCTCAGATTTGCTCGAAACCAACCTCAACACTTAGGATGTATTGAAATACATGCGTTAGAAGAAACATGATCAAAATCCGACCCCCGGTTTGAGTGGGACGATGTAGGTTTAGGCCATAGTATAGTTGTGAAACATGGATTTCGGCTGTCTCGGTGCCCAAATTAAGCATACGGCCTCGGATTCGCTCGAAACCAACCCCAACACTTAGGATGTATTGAAATACACGCGTTAGAAGAAACGAGATAAAAATTCAACCACCGGTTTGGAAATGGTGGGACGATGTAGGTTTAGGCCGTAGTATAGTTGGGAAACATGGATTTCGGTCGTCACGGCGCCCAAATCGGTCATACGGCCCCGGATTCGCTCGAAACCAACTCCAACACTTAGGATGTATTGAAATACACACGTTAGAAGAAACGGGATCGAAATCTGACACCCGGTTTGGAAATGGTGGGACGATGTAGGTTTAGGCCATAGTACAGTTGGGAAACATGGATTTCAGCCGTCTTGGTGCCCAAATCGGGCATACGGCCTCAGATTCGCTCGAAACCAACTCCAACACTTAGGATGTGTTGAAATACACGCGTTAGAAGAAACATGATCAAAATCAGACCCCCGGTTTGGAAATGGTGGGATGATATAGGTTTAGGCCGTAATATAGTTGTGAAACATTGATTTCGGCTGTCTTGGCGTCCAAATTGGGTATACGACTTTGGATTCGTTCGAAATCAACCCCAACACTTAGGATGTATTGAAATACATATGTTAGAATAAACGGGATCGAAATCCGACCCCCAGTTTGGAAATGGTGGGACGATGTAGGTTTAAGCCGTAGTATAGTTGTAAAACATGGATTTCGGCCGTCTCGACGACCAAATCGGGCATACGGCCTCGGATTCGCTCGAAACCAACCCTAACACTTAGGATGTATTGAAATACACACGTTAGAAGAAACAGAATCGAAATCCGACCCTCGGTTTGAAAATGGTGGGACGATGTAAGTTTAGGCCGTAGTATAGTTGTGAAAGTATGAGATTAGGCCTATGACTATAAAAGCATGATTTAAGGTTTTTTCCCCAAGTTATCAAATTGTTAACATGCCTCTATATGCTCTATTTATGTTCTCTCAAATCTATGGAATTCCATATGTAGTTCTTCTAAGTGTCTTCATGCCAATATGATGCTCACAATGCACTATGCACAAGCATGCATACATTAATTGAATTTCCTAAGTATAAGTATATGAAAACCTCAAGGGACTCCAAATAAAAAAAATATGTGGAAATCTTGATCCCGAAGATCTTTACACCAAAGAAAACATTTAATATTATCTACATTAAAGAAGAAGAATACCTCGGTGAATGATGTTCACCGGTGTCAGACAAAACGATAGAACTTTAGAACTCTTTGTAGAGATTTCTCGAAGAAATAATCCCAGCTCGATCCTCACTCTTCGTTATCTCCGCGAAGCTTTCGAATCTTTCCTTAGCTTTATGAAGAACAAAATAATCCGTGGATCAATCCTTAGAAGAAAATCCTAAGATGAAACCAAGATATTATGGAGTTCTAACTATTTAGAACTCCACAAGAGGTTCATGAAAATCCCTTGGGCTGTTCTCCCTAGCTCACGACAATCCTTGGGTTTCCACACTTTAGCTCATGAAAATCCTCGTGATGATATTCTATCCCCCACACGTTTTGGCTTGTGGTATATATAGATGTGGATCTAATCCATATCTTGATAATTATATTTTAGAGTTTCTAATAATGATAACACTTATCATTATTAGACTCCTAGTTAATCCACAAAAAGTTTGTTATCACACAACTTCTATATTAAGTTTTCTTTCCAAAAAGGACTCCCTAATTAAAAGGATATAACTAACTCCCTAAAAAATAGGGTTCATTGAACCTAGACAATCTAGATTCTCCACCAAGGGGGGGCGTGAGCTTAAAGGGAGGGATTAACGATTATCCTTTATCTCTTTTGTTTCTTCACAACCATGTAATTATCTAATCTCATTAGATAAAAGATAATTAATTAATAATTATCTACCGACCAAAATTACTAAAAAATAGGGAAGATAAAGTAGACGCCACTTTTAGGGTGTTAATCCCTTGGGTGTGAGCCCACCTATAAGGTCCATTTTAATTGGATTTTATAAATATGGGTCAAACCCATATTCCCTTATATTAGGTTAGTTAAATAATTATTATTTTATCTCTTTAAATTAGATTAACATTTAATCTAAAATATAGATTAACATTTAATCTATTATTATAAATTAACATTTAATCTATTTGTACGAGCTTGTATTTCTTTATGAGCACCTTCACAGATTACTCTGAGACATTCTAACCCTGGCTTACATGGTGTTATCTCATTGACCCTTTAACAGGAAGGACACCGGAATTGCAAGTGACGTGAAATATGCATATTGCAATTGAATCTCAGTGAAAGAATATAAACCAAAAAGGATCCCGCCACATGAACTATTGCATTCGAATAATCCTTCCATTAACATTATCCCTAATAGGCATTCGAGATTAAGATACTATCTAACCCATAGCCTATTGTACATCATCCAGGGTTCCAAGACATTTAATTAAGCCATGAGAAACTATTTCTCATCTTAAAACAATTTGAAAAAATCTTTTATTATATATAATAAATTTTATTAAAAAATATATTTCAAATATATTTGATTTCAAAATCACTTGTGCAGGCTTTTAGCTTAATGGATTGTCTTACCCCGGAACTTTGATAATCTCTCAATTTAATGAGCATGAATTTCTTATTTGATATTCATCATGACTCGAATAGCTTTCTGATTATCTAACTGTCACCTTATCGTAGTCCTTCAATTGTAGAGAGTACTTAGGTGAAATCAAAACAGTCAGATTATTGCTCAGTTATAAATGAACTCATCAGATCTAAGGATCATCAAATTTGTTCAATGTGAATGAGAGACCATCTATCTGATAGTATGTTTATGCAAGAGGTCTCTCATTGAATGCAATCAGTTAATGTACATTTAAACACCCATATGTCGATGTGTAGTCTTCACTACAATAGTTTGAGATGAAACTACATCTCAACCATTGAGAACATCTAAGCATTGTGGTAGCCATACAAGTGAAGTGCCCAGCTTCACCCGTAGCTGTGATTGTATAAGGTATAAGGAACTGGAAAACTATATCTACCTATGTCAGTCAATAACCAATCACATAGCTTTCCCACAATATATCCTAGGGAACTTGTTCGATATCTCATATCGTATAGATTATCTCATGACCTTAGTCAATTACCTATAATAAATTCACAATAAATAAAGAAGATGTCTTTATTAATCTAATCAATAAAATCTTACAATCTAAATGACTTTTCAGGGCATAATGTCCTACAATCTCCCACTTGCCCTTAAAGTCACTATGACATAGATTTCAATCCCATACTAAGTGTGTTACAAATACTTTATTTGATAAAATTTTTGTCATCGGGTCAGCAACATTAAGTTGAGACCTAATCTTTATAACAATGATGTTTTGCCTTTCAAGAATCTCACGAATGAGATGATACTTCCTCTCCACATGTTTCATCTTCTTGTGGCTCCTAGGTTCTTTGCTATGCGTAACAAAATTGGTTCTGGTTTTGTTCAAGATCCAAATCAAGACCAAGAGAAAGGAATATGGGAGTATGACCTTACAACTACCACAAGAGGGAGAGGGGGCGTGAGCTAGAGAGGAGGGAGAGAGAAAAATGTTGGGAGATCTATATTCAAGGGGTGGACGTCCCACCCTTTATATAGATATGCTTGGATTGCTTTCTTGCAAAACCAAGACTTTTCTCTCTTATCCTAATCCAATTAGAATTCTCTCAAAAGATTCCTTAATGATAATTCTCAATTAATTAGGATTTATCTTAGAAAGAAACTAACCTTATCCATCAGTAACAAACTAATCATATCCTTATTTATTAGGATAATTAATTAGTAACTAACTAATTTTATCCTTATCTCAATAAGGAATCATTAGTAACAAACTAATGCAATCCCAAATTAATAGGGATTCTTTAATTAGCAACCAAGCAATCTAATCCCTATCCAATAGGAGATCAGATAACAAACCAACTAAAGAGATAAGGTTGACTATGAAGTGGGCGTCCCACCCTAGGAGGGTCCCACTTCCACACGCCCTATATTGGGTTCTAAACCCTTCTTGGTCAAGTTTTGATCTTGATCAAAATCCCCTATGGCTCCTACCCATATGGTTAATCACATTCTATGTGATTTCACCTATTAGAGTTTCACTATACCATATAGTGATATTCTTAGAGAAATTAATGAATTTAATTAAAAATTAAATTAAAAGTTTTAAGAAGGTCCTAGTGTGTGGGATCTAAAGGGATCTCCTATTTCCGGTTGTGGGACCAAGTGCTTAACCCTTTTGGTTAAAGCCCCGTTGCTAGGAAACACTTTCCTATATAACCATTAGGATTATAGAATTTTATCTATGTCCCTAAACTTCCATTAATCACAATAATGTCCATTAACATAATGTGACTAACCCCCAGAAAATAGAAAATTACTTGCAAGTATTTCTATTACAAGATTTGTTTACAGATGCGTCCCTCCACTTCTAATATTGTTATAAGCTTGCAGGACAATATCTTATACTGTTTGTAATCCCTAACTTATAATAAGAACCCTTTCTCTTTGATACTTTTAGTCAAACTTGGACTTTCAAAAATATTTTTAGAAACTCTTTAAAAGAAATAATAATAATTATTATATTCCTTTTATATATCGATAAAACCATTTCATCAATAAATACCAGCGCTGGTTGTCCAAGTCCGGTTTGACAAGTGTCAACTCAATATAAATTACTCTAGAAGAGTAGTGGAATCTTTGTTGAGCGTACACACACTTCTCCTAGTATAGCGTACATAACCCAACGAGCCCGTATTTAGCCCGGTGTGTTGGACATTGACGATTGGCTACATCAAAGCTACATAGGCAAATACTAAAGAAGATGTCGACTTCTTAGGTTAAAGATAATATGTCAAATGGACTACCCTAAACATACAGACAATATATATCTAAGGGTATCCACTGAGCGATCCAATTTCAATATAAGTGCTTCTTACTTATATCCACATCTTAGTCAAAAGACCATTCTCTCAGTGATTGAGATTCATCACTCCATCATATGAAACTAACAATGTGTACTAGAAATACATTGTCCAGATGTATCCTAAATAACTTAGAACAATTCTAGGTCTACAAGGAACCGGAAAACCATATCACTTTAGCAATTAGTTAAAAACTAATTGGATGGTTTTCCTACAATGTTACTTAAGGGACAAACTAGTCTCATCTAATGAGATACTTTTAATATGTTACTCAATGAAAAAGATAATTTGTGAATACAAAATATGCTTTTATTGATTAAGTAGACTAATACAATTCCGGAATGACTTTTATGGGCATATATGTCTAACACATCTTATATGGGCTTTTATGAATATGTGTCAAACCCATATTCCCTTATATTTGGTTGTTCAAATAATTATTATTATATCGATTTAAATTAGATTAACATTTAATCTAACTATAGATTAAAATTTAATCTATTTATAAATTAACATTTAATCTATTTTATTATAGATTAACATTTAATCTACTATTGTGAGCTTATATTTCTTTATGAGCACCTCCACAGATTGCTCTGGGACATTCTAACCCTGGCTTACCTGGTGTTATCCCATCGACCCTTTGATAGGAAGGACACCCGAATTGCAAGTGACGTGAGATATCCATATTGCAATTTAATCCCAGTGAAAGAATATAAACCAATAAGGATCCCACCGCATTAACTAATGCATTCGATTGATCATTCCAATAACATCATCCCTAATAGGCTTTCAAGATTAATATACTATCTAACTCATAGCTCATTGTACATCATCCGGGTTTCCAAGACATTTGATTAAGTCATGAGAAACTATATCCCATGTTAAAACATTTCGAAAAAATCTTTTATTTAGTATAATATATTTTATTAAAAATATATTTCAAACATATTTGATTTCAAAATCACATACGTAGGCTTTAAGCTTAATGGATTGTCTTACCCCGGAACTTGGATAATCTCTCAATTTAATGAGCATGGATTTCTTGTTTGAAATTCATCATGACTCGAACAACTTTCTGATTATCCAACTATCACCTTATCGTAATCCCTCAGGTAGAGAGTACTTAGGTGCAATCAAAACAGTCAGATCATTGCTCAGTTATAAATGAACTCATCAGATCTTAGGATTATCAAACTGTTCAATATGAATGAGAGACCACCTATTTGATAGTATGTTTATGCAAGAGGTCTCTCATTGTATGCAATCAGTCAATGTACATTTAAGCACTCATATGCCGATGTGTAGTCTTTACTACAATAGTTTGAGATAAAACTACATCTCAACCATTGAGAACATCTAAGTATTGTGACAGCCATATAAGTGAAGTGCCCAGCTTCACCCATAGCTGTTACTCTATATGGTATAAAGAATTGGAAAGCTATATCTATCTGTGTCAGTCCATAACCAATCACATGGCTTTCCTATAATATATCCTAGGGACCTTGTTTGATATCTCATATCGTATAGATTATCTCATGATCTTGGTCAATTACCCATAATGAATTCACAATAGATAAAGAAGATGTCTTTATTAATCTTATCAATAAAAATCGTACAATATAAATGACTTTTTAGGGCATAATGTCCAACACCCCGCCCTCACCAGCTCTTCCAGGAAAGCCCGTATAGCTTTGCATCGGTTGGTGATGTGGCCTTTACACTTGTGAAAGGCATAGTATTCGATAGATCGGGGGTCGTCGTTGATCGGTGGGATTTCCCTGGGTCACCTAAAGAAGGGATCTTTCTCGATTGCCTTTAATAGTGCATAGAGGCCGATCGTGAAGTTGGTCTACTCCTTGCGCTCTTGTGCATGCCATTTGTACAGGCCACCTCATTCTTCTGAATGCCCAGACCTTTTTCAGATAGATGGCGCTGGGTTGTTCTCTACTGCACCGACGGTGGGTGTTTTGTGCTTTGATTTGGCTTGGATGTTTTCCTCGAGCCTTGTATACTTCGTGGCTCGGGATAACAGATCTTCAAGAGTGTCCAACTACTTTTTTTATGAGTGATTCGTAAAGTCATGATCTGGCGAGGAGCAGGTTCTTGAAAATGATGATCGTCGTCTTGTCATCACAATCTTCTAGGGACTATACATCCTCCCTGAATTTCTAGATAAATTCGGAGGGGGATTCCACCCCTTCATCTTTAGGGCAAAAAGAAAATCCACATTGGATGGTTTTCTCTTGTTGGCAATGTATCGGTTGATGAAGACTGCATTCAGTTCGTCAGAGTTATTGATTGAACATCGAGGGAGCCTGTGGAACTAAGCCAATGCCTTCCCTTGCAAGCTCGATGGGAACACGCGGCACATAAGTACGTCATATTTTTTTCCAGAGTGTCATCAGCTGTCTGAAGTGGAGCAAGTGCTCGATGGGATCCATGGTCCCGTTGAATGGGATGAACCGTGGTGGTTAAAATTTTCGGGGTGGGTCCACGCTCAAGATGCTGCAAGAGAAGGGAGAATTTCAGATGTCGCGTAGAGCCAAGTGTTCCGCCTGATCGGTTTGGCCTTTCCCAACCTGGGCCAATATAATGTTGCTTTGGGCGAGGATGAGTACCTTGACCTCCTCTGGGGTCATTCCCACGTTCTTTTATGGGGCACTGCTCTTCTCTGCTTCCTCTCTCCTTGGGGTAGAGTGGTTGTCGTGGATAGTGTGGGTGGTGTGTCTCGCGCTATTGTGTTCGGTCCCTCGAATCCAATCAGCAACGATGTGAGACTCACCTTCGTTCTTAGCTAGAGGCTCTTTACCAATTTTTACCCTTACAATTATTATTATTATTATAAGAAATGAAAAAAAATCACAAGTTTATTCATCAAGAATTTGTAATGGTTGATGAATAACTCACATGTATTTATGTTTGAATTGGCTACCTGAAGAGAATCTATTTATTAAAATGATATCAGCTGCCCCATGAATAAAATGATGTTACCAAACAAAAATTTATAATAAAAAATTGTCCACTGTACGCTACCAAATAGTTTTACTATGGACAAATCTATTTCTTAGTTATTTTTTTCACAAATCTATTTCAACTAGATTTATTTGAAATAGACAAGATCTACCAAACGAGTCCTAAGTCAAAATAAACTCTATTTTTTAAACCTTGCCAAAGGCTAGCCTAAGATAGGTTGGGTTGCAAAAGGTATATGATTAGATTATAGGGAGGCTGCTATCATAAAAATAAAAAGTTTGACGGGTAGGCTAAATAGTCACAAGTGGCCAAAGCATGGCCTATCTTTCATGCATCTATACAGACACTTCTTTTCCCTTGTCAATGAAGTATTGGAGATTGTCATATACAGCTTTAGCTTGTCGGCATTGGTGGGCTTCATAAGTAGAGATCCATCTAAGTCGGCGAGTCGTAAGCATGTCCGAGGAGTACCTCTTTGACAACATTAGGACCTTCCCAATTTGGTTTGAACTTCTCTCTCGGGTCAATTTGATGAGTTCGTATATATCTCAGCACTTACCCCTTCATTAAATGCCTTGGCCACACCTTTTTAGCAAGTGCTCGAGTAACCCACTGTTGGTAAGCTAATGAGGAGGATAAGAAAGTTCCAATTACTCAAATTAACAAAACAGTAGAAGCTACACAGCCCACAAGTTCCCTACAGCCAATCATGGCTCAGGATAAATGAGAAAATAGCAGAATCTTCCAGTATTGCAAAGGTAATATAGTATAGCCACTCCCAGACTTAATTTATATATATTCTCCATTTTCCATCTCACTTCACTAAGCAGATCTTTATACCTGAGGCTCCACCTATACGGTGCAGGGCCACTATGGCATCCCCAGGCTTGCATAAGCCCCTCTGTGTTGCTGACTTGAGGGCACCTTCCAGGATCACCTCTGTAGACTCTGCATCCGTGGCCTTGGCGGATCCTTCTGCTAAAAGCGGGATCAGGCCCCTGTATATCAGGCTGTGCCTTGCCGGGGTTTCATCACTGCAGGTCCAGTCGAACGAATCTGTTGTCAAAAATGGGACCACCACTGAGAGAATCGGGACAGCTGGCCTGTACTTGGCAACCAGCTTGGCCGTGGTACCACCACGCGTCATCACAACAATGAGTGTCGCTTTGGCCTTGTTAGCTGTTCGGACAGCAGACGATGCAAGGCTCTCCAGTGGGCTCATTGGCAGGGGGGGTTGACTTGATCCTCTCCTTGAAGATGGCCCCATTGTCAGAGGGAGGACTCTGCCTCAATACAGATACGAGCCATGATCTTCACAGCAAGCTCCGGGTAAGCTCCAGCCGCACTCTCACCGCTGAGCATGACGCAGTCAGTGCCGTCAAGGACAGCATTAGCTACATCAGTGGCCTCAGCACGGGTGGGTCGGGGTGATTTGATCATGGACTCGAACATCTGGGTGGCAGTCACCACGGGCTTGCCTACAAGATTGCACTTGTAGATCTGGGCAAGGAATATCTTCTCAACCAGAATCTCCATCCCGAGATCACCACGGGCAACCATGAATGAATCCGTCTCACGCAGGATCTCATCGAAGTTTATCACCCCCTCCTGGTTCTCAACCTTCAAAATTCCAACAATCAAATTAAGTTATTCGACGATGAACAAAGACTGGGGACCTTTAAGAGAACTATGTGACCAGTGGACCAGTGGTTCCTGGGCCTTTCACCAAGCGGGAGGTCCTGGGTTCCATTTCTCACTCTCCTCTTGGAGTCAGTCCTGCCCGGATTTTCCGTACTTTCTTGGTGGGGCGGATTGCAGGGCTTCGTCACGTCTTGACCCGAAGGGTTGGGGACACCCCTATGTGAGAACATAAATTCTGCACAAGGGAAAAGCTATCTCAAAGGAGGTACAGCCAAGCCATTTAATGGAAGGGGAAAATCAATCCAAATTGATGATCCTAACCATCAGACTCACGGACCTCTTACTGGGCCTTTTGGCAATTTTCTTTCTTTGAAATTTTGGCTGTCCGGAATCATCTGATTGGGCTATTTAGCACGTAGATGTCTATGCAAGTTCCATTGGACGGTTACAGTGGACACCCTTTGTGTGGGTGGTAGACCATCCTTACCGATGATGGATAGACCCCTTGGATTTTCTTTTTGAAGTACTGTACAATCACAAATTGTCAGGGATTCACATACCTTTGACATCAATTGTATATGCTTGGCATGGGACCCAAGAACCTGACGAACATCGACAAGATCTGAGCCCTTGCGCACGAAGGAGAGAGCAATCATATCTATCTTGTTAGGAACACCCCATTCCAAGATGTCTACCTTATCCTTCTCTGTTAGTGTTGGAAGATCCACCACAACACCAGGGAGATTGACATTCTTTCTCTCACCTAGAGTAGCAGTGTTTTCACAACGGCATCTCACGGTTTCAGCAGATGGGTCACAAGAGAAGACAGTGAGGGTGATGGTGCCATCTGCACACAGGATGGTATTTCCGGGCTTCAAGTCCACAGCAAGTTTTTTGTAGCTCATAGATATCATCTCCTCATCCCCTTTGATGCTGTAATCGGTAGTTACTGTGATTTCCTGACCCTCCTTAAGTTGGATAACTTTTTCACCCTTTAAGAAGCCAGTTCGGATCTCAGGTCCCTGAAACCAAAAAAAAAAAGAGGAAGTGAGGTGTAAGAAAACAGTTTTTGAACTAAAATTCCAAGGAATAGCAAGGACTTCCATGCAGACTCAATTTATGGATGGAGGGCAAGTGATGTTAGAATCACCGGTGCTAAAAAGGATGAAAAAAGATTGTACAAAATATTATGCTCAGGATTTAATTGCAGTACTTATGCAGAGGGTAGAGAAAGCATAAGGTGTCATCCCCATAAAACAAAAAGATGTTAAAAATGGAGCTGGTTTGTAGTAGCTAAGTTGTTTCAAAGACTTTTCAAGACTAGAAATAGGACAAAAGGTGTCTGTACCATGAGATGGAGCTGGGAAGTTATGGTAGTAAACAACGGAACAAAGAAAAGTAACTAGGGAACCAAAAAAAAACTATTTGAACACATGCCTAGGAGACCACTATTGAAGCTGTCTTCATATTTAAACAATTCAAATTGATGAAGGAAGTTTGAAGAGAAGACTTCTCAAACAAGAAAAGCAAATGTAGAGTTCCTAAAGTGTTGTGATGGAAAAGGAAAGGATTTTTCGAGCTAACACAATGTTATCATTAAAGTAAGAGGGAGCTGTAATTGGTGGTGAATATTGTTCATAGCGTCGGTTTACATTAAGGGTCAACAATATGTCCATAGCTTTTCACAGCGATTATGGTTGAATTGAGAGGTCATATTCAATAGGAGGTTCCTTGGTGTATGTTATTTGCAGTTGTATTTGCTTAAGAGACTAGAGATGAGGTAAATGCAAAACCTGAAATATGAAATTAAGTTTGGATTCTAATTTAAGTCTGACAAAGAGAACATACGGAATGCAACATTAGTAAGAACATGAATAGAATGAGTATATAGATGAGAGAAATGTATGAGTAAAGGAAATAAAGAGTTTCCTAAAAGCAACAAAAACCAATATTAAGCCAATTAGGAAAATATGACTCCAGTTGTACACAAAATTAGCGCTCCTAGTACCAGATAGCTCCTTGAGTATAGAGTTCCAACTATATAGTGACTATCCAATATCACTACATAACGTCAAAGGAAGCTCTCTGAAGCTTCAAAAATTCTACAGTTCATTTCTTTCCAAATGACCCAACAAATCGTGAAAGTCAATATCGTCCAATGGATCCTCCCCCCATCACCAAAATGATCATTTGGGCAGCCAAGAAAAACCTCCCTAACTTTTTTCTTCCGAGTCTATGATGTGCCAAATTCATAGAGCCCAAGCGACAGTGGATTAGAAGATCATTTACATTCTCTTCACTAGGTGTGCACATGTTATACCTGTTTGGGATCACCACTTGAGGATCTCATCTAGATGCCGACTATATGAATGATTTTGCTTTTGTGGGAACTTATGCTCTATATAAGTCTTGCCAAACTGAGGGATTCTGACCAGGATATCTTCTTGCCCTGCAAGAAGACCACTGTAGAAAGTTTTAACTGAAAAAACACTTGCATATCTCCTTTTCAGAATTGGCGTCTTCTCTGGATTAATTTGGGATCCATTCAACCTAGAGAGGAGGAGGCACTCTTCTATCTCCCTGTCCATGAGATTTCTTTTGAAGATAGGATTCCAATGTTGGCTTTGCTAAGCCTTGCCCAAGACAATGGAGAGTAGGAAGATGACACTTTGGAGGAAACTAAGCAAGCTAGAATGACACTAAGGAAACTACACTTGAAGACTAGGCTGCTGCCTTGGGAGAAAAAGGAACACTCTTTATTGAGAAAAAAAGCTAGACACTTGAGAACTCTCAACTCCACTCTATGCTTCATCCTCACTACACACTCCCTATTTATAGTGATTACAAGATAGGTACAATTACTACAATAACCCTATTCTAGAGACTTCTATAAGATACAAGTACAATGCCCTTTTGGTCTTTTAAAAATTGCATGTTTCCAAGAAACATTTTTTTAGATTTTTCGTTGCATGTCTTCCAAGTCAACAAGTCTAGAAGCTTCAAGATCAAGATGGTCTCTAGAGGGTTCTAGCTTGAATTTTGAACACCTCTTTAAATGCTTCCCAATCCTAGAAACTTCCGGATTGCTACTTCCAACACCCCCCTTCAAACCGGAAGCTTTCTCATGCCAAGTAATTCTCTTAGTCTCCTGAATGCATCAGTTGGTAAAGCTTTAGTAAAGATATTTGCTACTTGTTCTTTGGTATCACAATATTCCAGCTTTACCGTTTTCTGATTCACGTGGTCTCTTAGAAAATGGAACCTGGTGTCAATATGTTTGCTTCTTCCATGTTGTACAGGATTCTTGGCAAGAGCAATAGCTGACTTGTTGTCCACGTATATGATTGTTGATTCTTCCTGCAGATGATTCAACTCTTTCTAGAGATTCCTTAGCCATATTGCTTCACAAACTGTGGATGATGCTGCCACATACTCAGTTTCACATGTAGATGGAGCTACAATACTCTGCTTCTTAGAGCTCCATGTGAAAGCTGTGGATCCAATGTAAAAGACATATCCTGTGGTGCTTTTACGGTCATCTTGGTCACCTCCCCAATCACTGTCTGAGTATCCATATAACTCTGCATTCTCATTGTAAGAATAGAAAAGTCCAAATTCTAGGGTTCCTGAAATGTACCTTAGGGTTTTCTTCGCTGCAAGCCAATGAGATTCCTTTGGAGTTTCCATGTATCTGCTTAGAAGTCCAACACCATAGACTATATCTGGCCTTGTGATTGTGAGATACCTTAAGCTTCCAATCAAACTCTTGAATAGAGTTGAATCCACGATCTTTCCTTCTCCTTCTTTTGACTACTTTGATCCCATTGCTACAGGAGTGCTTACTGTGTTGCAGCCATCCAATCTGAATTTCTTAAGAAGCTCCATCGCATACCTTTTCAGAGATATGAATATACCATTAGCTTGCTGTCTCACCTCTATACCAAGGAAGTAGGACATAAGTCCACAGTCTATCATTTCGAATTCCTTGAACATAGCATGCTTGAATTAATCGAATATCTCCTGGCTGTTCCCGGTTAATAGCAAGTCATTAACGTAGAGGCACGCTATAAGTAATTCTCCATGGCTGTTCCTTTTCATGTAGAGGGAATGCTCATATGGACATTTTGTAAAGCCATTTTCTTGAAGGTAGTTATCAATCCGAGCATTCCAAGCTCGAGGTGCCTGCTTTAATCCATATAAAGCTTTCTTTAGGCGATAAACTTTATCCTCTTCTCCTTCTACTATGAATCCTTCAGGCTGTTCCACATATACTTCTTCATCAAGAATTCCATTGAGGAATGCTGACTTTACATTCAGTTGGTAAAATTTTCAACTGTGATGGGCGGCAAGTGAGATCAGCATCCTGACTGTATCAAGTCGAGCAACTGGTGCAAGAACTTCTTCATAATCCACGCTATATTTTTGTTTGTAGCCCTTAGCTACAAGCCTTGCCTTGTAACGGTCAATCTTTCCATCGGCCGTTCGCTTGATCATCTTATATACCCACTTAACATCAATTGACTTATGACCCTTAGGAAGTGAAGTTAACTCCCATGTTGTATTCTTTTCGATGGCATAAATCTCCTCTTCCATGGCTGATCTCCAACAATTTTCTTTCACAGCCTCTTGAGAAGTAAGTGGCTCATGATCAACATATAGGCAGAGAAGATTTATATCATCATTGTTTTCAGTTTGCTCATAAATTTCTCTTAGGCTCCTCATTTTGATTGGTCTTATAGATGATGAAGGACTAGTTGAGCTTTGAGTTAATGAAGTACCATATGGAGTTATGAGTCGTGCATCAGGACTTCTTCGACCTATAGATGATGATGCGCGTGGAGCTGGTGTTGAGATAGTTTGCCGCATATTCTCTTGATTTTGTTCTCCGTGGTCTGCTTCTTGCTCTTCATCTCAATCTGATTCTCTTTGATTTTCTCTTATTTATCCCAATTCCATGTTTCTTCTTCACTGAAGATCACATCTCTACTCACCACTACCTTATTAGTAAGTGGATTGTAGAGTTTGTATGCTTTGGACTCCTCACTGTACCCAATGAAGATGCATTTTTCGCTACGATCATCCAACTTCTTCCTTTTTGCCTCTGGTACTTGAGCATAGGCAATGCATCCAAAGATCTTCAAGTGCGACACACTGGGCTTATAGCCGCTCCATGCCTCCTGGGGTGTCTTGTTCTTGATGCTTTTTGTAGGGCACCTGTTGAGAAGATAAGTTGTGCATGCAACTGCTTCGGCCCAGAAATGCTTTGGCAATCCCTTCTCTTTAAGCATGGTCCTTGTCATATCAAGGATGGTGCGGTTCTTCCTTTCCGCAATCCCATTCAGCTGTGGTGTATAAGCTGCTGTAAATTGTTGTCTGATGCCCTGTTGTCTGCAATATTCTTGAAGTGCATTTGAGGTGTACTCGCCACCTCTGTCAGATCTCAGTGTCTTAATTTTATAACCGCTCTCTACTTCAACACGGGCTTCAAAATTTTTAAAGATGGTAAAAGCGGGTAGATTTCTCTTTAATGAAGTATAACCAGAGTTTTCTACTGAAGTCATCAATGAAAGTAATAAAGTACTTACTTCCTCCGAGAGAAATTGGGTACAACGGTCCACAGATATCCGTGTGAACCAGCTGTAATTGTTCTGTTGCTCTCCACGATCTGCCACTCTGGAAAGGAATTCGCTGCTGCTTGCTAAGTGTGCATGTCTCACACACATGGTCCACCTGTTTAATGACCGGTAAACCAGAAACCATGCCCGTTGTGGATAATAGCCTGAAACCATTGAAATTGAGATGCCCGAAGTGAATGTGCCACTTCCATGACTCATTCTCCTTGCGTCCAAGGAAGCACATTTCCAGTTTTGTGTTAAGATAGAGTGGGAACATGCGATTCTTCGCCATTTGAACTTGTGCAACAAGTCTTCCTCGTGCATCTCTCAAAGTAAGAGAGTGATTCTCCATGTGTATTACGTACCCCTTTTCGAGGAGTTATCCAATACTGAGTATATTGTTTTCATATTGGGCACGTAGTACACATTGGAGATATATTCTGGCGTACCATTCTTCTGATAAATTTTAACCTTACATTTGCCCTTCACGGGGACCTTGGATGAGTCTCCTAAGCTCACATTACCGTGAATGCCTTCTGCCATCTCCATGAAGAGTTCCTTCTTCCCACACATGTGATTGCTAGCTCTTGAGTCAAGATACCATAAATCTTGTTGACCAGACACTTCTTCTCGAGTAAGGAGGAGTGTGGAGTCTTCTCTTCCACAATTTGATGCTTCGGCGAGGTTGGATTGCTCTTCTTGATCCACAGATTTGCTCCAACAATCTAATGAATAGTGCCCATACTTGTTGCAATTGTAGCATTGAATGCTTCTAGTATTACCACGACCATATGTGGATCTACCTCTGCTAGTTCCTCTTCTGCGGCTACTGTTGAAATTTCGCTGATTTTGTGTATGACTTTGATAATTTCCTCGTCCTCTACCTCTTCCGCGATTACCATGTGTCGCGCCCCAGAACCCACCCTAGGAGTTAGAGTGAACTTTGGACGACTAATCATGACTTGCTTGACAACTAACCTGCAAAACCCACAGAGCATATACGATAGAGGACAAAACAGCGGAAACATGCTCTAACATGGCATAGCGGAAGTCTACCAAACCTCTATGTATATACATAATCAATCCAAGTTTATACAAAAAGAATCCAAAAGAAAGTGCGGACATGCCCGCCAAAATACATAAATCTGACTCTCGTCTCACCCACAGATAATCTACTCAGAATCTACAACCACCTATTGGTAACCCTCTACTGGAGGTTCCTCCAAAGGCTCCTCGACATACTCCTCCTCCACTCATGGACCAGGAGCACAAACATCAAATGGAGTAGCAGCTCCCTCAGAACCTGCCGACATAAGAAGTATGGCTGAGCATGGAATACTCAGCGGGTACTGAATACTAACCAACAATTATAGCATAAACATGGCAATACATAATCAGGAGAAATTCATATTTGTCACACGGAAACAATTTATATCATACAAGGAAGTAAAGCAGTTTATAATCATGCTTGAAACTCGTAGAAAACCGATAAATCCTCTTGAAAACATCGTGCACCTGACTTGACTTGAAATATATTTTCGTACGTGAAAGCTTGTCTTGTCTATCTTGCTTGATTCTTGTATGTCATGTCATGTCATGCATGCTTGCTTGTGATCATGTAACTTGTGAGATGCACTTGTGAGATGCACTTGTGAGATGCCTTGAGAGGGAAGGGAGACCCTTCTTTATGCAATGCACTTGCGAGGGAAGGGAGACCCTTCTTCATGATATGCACTTGTGAGTGAGGGGAGACCCCTCGTGGAATGTTGGTTCTTGTCTTCTTGTGAAAAGCGAGGTAAAACATATCGTAGGATATGTCCCACCTCTAACCATGTTCTTGAAAACCTCGATAAATCATGCCATGCATGCCGTGCTCGTGGGAACCGTGTACATACTTGCATTCAAATTTAAAGATGACATTTGGGTAATTTCACAACACATATAGCATCAAAGATTGAGTAATGTAATATTCATAGTATTATGGGAAAGCAGGAAACACACTATCATAGTCCCTAGCAATATTCATAATTTATTAGGCATGCATTTCCAGATTTTCAGCTCACTGTGTTCACCTTGGCATTTCATCAAACATGGTATATTCATTATGGATTTATCCTACAACATGCTTTTCTAGATGGGTTTTACTCAAATCATACATGTACGTTCATTATTGGAACAATGCCCTTCCCCATTTGTTCATCACACACAACCATTGGCATCCAATCGCCCATCCCATCTCCATTCACCATTCACCATTCACCATTCACCATTTACCATTTACTATTTACCATTCATCCATCTCATAGCACATGAGTAAATGAAAGAAAATGAAGAGGAAAGAAGGGGAAAGAGGAACTATAACTAGGAGGGTAGTAAAAAGTACCGACCTTGAAGAAATGAGGAAGAAACCCCTTTCCAAAACGACTGTGTAGCTGCTGCCCTAGTTTGAGGAGATGCTCCTCACGAGTTTGTGCCTTGATCTTGAAGAAAAACGGGCTGGAGGTTGATCTAGGGTTTCAAACCCTTTGATTTCTCTCCCAAATGGAAACCCTAGGTTGGAATCGCCTTCTCCTCTTTCTTCTATTCTCTCAAACTCTCTAAGTGTCGAATGATGCCCTAAAGGCTCAGATTAAACTCTTAAGGTAAGAGTGAACTGACCAAAAGACCGAAATACCCTTATTGGGATTTCTGTGAATAGTGCTGTGAATAGTGCCAACTCGTGGTGCTGTGAATAGTGTCAACTCGTGGTCGGTGAATAGTGCCACTCGTGGTGCTTGTGAATAGTGCAAACTCGTGGTGCTTGTGAATAGTGCCACTCGTGGTGCTTGTGCCACTCGTGATGCTTGTGAATAGTGCCACTCGTGGTCCGTGAATAGTGCCACTCGTGGTGCTTGTGAATAGTGCTACTCGTGGTGCTTGTGAATAGTGCAAACTCGTGGTGCTTGTGAATAGTGCCACTCGTGGTGCTTGTGAATAGTGCCACTCGTGGTCCGTGAATAGTGCCACTCGTGGTGCTTGTGAATAGTGCCACTCGTGGTGCTTGTGAATAGTGCCACTCGTGGTCCGTGAATAGTGCCACTCGTGGTGCTTGTGAATAGTGCCACTCGTGATGCTTGTGAATAGTGCCACTCGTGGTCCGTGAATAGTGCCACTCGTGGTGCTTGTGAATAGTGCCACTCGTGGTCCGTGAATAGTGCAACTCGTGGTGCCATGAATAGTGCAAACTCGTGGTGGCGTGAATAGTGCCAACTCGTGGTGGCGTGAATAGTGCCAACTCGTGGTGGCGTTGTCAAGGGTGACGAACCCGTTGTCACGTCGTCTCATGTACAGCGTGCCCGTGGTGAGTTGTACAACGTGCCCATGGTGAGTTGTACAACGTACCCGTGGTGAGCTGTACAACGGATGCACACAGTATACGTTTTCCTACGGGTACAGACTGTTTTGGCCATATCTTTTGACTCGTTCGTCCGATTTTGACGATTCAACTTGCGTTGTGTTCGTACTTCGAAGAGGAACAATTCTGGCATTTCGAAATTTCCAAATTCTTCCTCATTTATTAATCATACCTCTTAAAAAGGCAAGATGACAACGAAAGTGTCATGTATTAAGCATGAAATAGTCTGGGGCTCTACACCATGGTTGCCACCACCACGTTGTGAATCTCCGCGATTGCCCCTTTGATCTCTTAGAGTCAATTTTGACTCTAATGCTTGTTCCAATACCATGGAACTAGAATTCTTCTGCATGCGTTGCTCATAAATTTGAAGTGATCCCATTAACTCCTCAACTGAGAGTGTCTCCAAATCTTTGGATTCTTCAATAGCCACAACCACATATTCGAACTTGGTTGTGAGGGATCGTAGCACCTTCTCTATGACCCAGAGGTCTTCAATCTTTTCACCATTCCTCTTTAATTGATTCACAATAACAAGTAATCCCGAAAAATAATCAGAGATGCTCTCACCTTCTTTCATATGGGCTGTCTCGAACTCGGCTCTTAGAGCTTGTAGGCGAATCCTCTTAACACGATCAACTCCTTTGAAAATGGTGCCTAGGATCTCCCAAGCCCTTTTGCTTGATGTTGCTTCAGCGATCTTCTCGAACGTTGATTCGTCCAACGCTTGGTAGAGTAAGAACAATGCCTTTTTATCCCTCTTTCTTTGATCCTTGAGAGTGCTCTTCTGCTCCACGGTGTACACGGCTTCTTGCTCCATGGTGGGTTCTACGTACCCATCATTGACGATCTCCCATAGATCTTGCGACCCGAACAATGCCTTCATTTGTATACACCAATTCTCAAAGTTGTCTTTTGTCAACCTTGGAATTTGAGGTTGAACCAAGTTGGAGGCCATCTTCACGATCCAACAAAAGGAACACCGGAGTGACTCTAGAATGACCTTGGCTTTGATACCACTTTGTTGGCTTTGCTAAGCCTTGCCCAAGACAATGGAGAGTAGGAAGATGACACTTTGTAGGAAACTAAGCAAGCTAGAATGATACTAAGGAAACTACACTTGAAGACTAGGCTGCTGCCTTGGGAGAAAAAGGAACACTCTTTATTGAGAAAAAAAGCTAGACACTTGAGAACTCACAACTCCACTCTATGCTTCATCCTCACTACACACTCCCTATTTATAGTCATTACAAGATAGGTACAATTACTATAATAACCCTATTCTAGAGACTTCTATAAGATACAAGTACAATGCCCTTTTGGTCTTTCAAAAATTGCATGTTTCCAAGAAACATTTTTCTAGATTTTTCTTTGCATGTCTTCCAAGTCAACAAGTCTAGAAGCTTCAAGATCAAGATGGTCTCTAGAGGGTTCTAGCTTGAATTTTGAACACCTCTTTAAATGCTTCCCAATCCTAGAAACTTCCGGATTGCTACTTCCAACATTCAAATGATTTCCCTATTTATACACCCAAAGTAGTTTCCGCCATAGGTCTTTGTTTAAGGGACTTGTCTGTAGACATTGGAGCATAGTCACCTAAACAGAAAATCCCACACCAACAATCCAAAAACCGAATTCTACCGCCTCTCCTCACTGTGTAACTTCTGCTCCAATTATTGATCTTGGTTATGCATAACCTCCTTCCCATCTTATTCTATAAGATCAAGCAAGTGACGTGCTCTTTATCCCACCTGCTGGCAATTCCAAAGTTGGTTCCAATGACCCTTCTGGCCTTCTCCACTATCCTCTTTGCTATACCACCCCAGCCAGTTTCATAGGAGAGCCTTATTCATACATCATACATCATAGCTATTGAACCCCAGGCCACCACTCTTGGGTGATGAAAAACAAGGATCTGAAGACTGATTTAAGGACTCCGAGGAGAAGACTTTTTCTGGAAAAAACTTTAAATGAAACATTTTAGCTTTTATTTTTTACTTTTATGTTTAAATTTAAGTTCATTTCATATGAGATAATAGTATGTTTAATGTTTATAGCGGATCAAATTCTTATTCTTTTGAATAAAATAGAATCTTGAATCTCCAGCCAATCAATAGTATGTTTAGTGTTTATAGGTAATCCCACACCAGATAATAGTATGTTTAATGTTTATAGGTAATCCATATTTAGGTGTAATTCCATAGGTTATGTATCTCCAGCCATTCAATCGATTGATTGGCCAAATATTTTCTATTTAAAAAAAATTAAATTTATTTTTATTAATTAGTTAATTTTAATTATATGTAAATATTTGAATAAGAAGTTATCTCTCTAATTAATAATCATAAAATTAATATTTAATATGAAATCACTAAATAATTAAACTACAAAAAGTATGGCTTATTTTTTGTACGTTAATTAACTTTTTCTACCTAAATTATTAACAAAAAAAACTATTTACAATTTGAAATTGATTTTTTAAAAATAGCTTAATTAGATGTAGCACATCTTACTTATAAAGTGCATGGCTTTTAAATATTATGAAGTTATTATATTTTATTTATTTATTTATAAATCAGGTTAATTAGAACATACTTTAATGCACACTCACATAGACATATAGGTATATTAGAAAGTAATTGGTTTATAATCTAATATTATTCTGATTTCTATTTTACATTTCTTTAAGCGTCATTGTTAGGATGTCAAGGAGGAGACCTTGACATCAAGTGGCAGTAGGAGGTGTCATACCGACTCCTCCCCACAAAGTTGCTTAAAGTTTTTACAAAACTCCCAAAACCAGCTAGTTTAATCGGTCACTCCTCTCAAATCGTTAAAAGTACCAACATGGTTCAAAATATCAATATTGGGTGTCATATCAGTAAGTCCAAAACATGATATATATCAGACCATATCGGATGGATACAACGGTAAAATCAGGATACGCTAAGAAACGCTTGAATATGGAAGAAAAAAATTGAATACTGAAATTTCCAATGCGTATCCTTAATCTATGATCCCGAAGACCTAGAGGGGGGTGAATAGGTATATACTAGGGATTTCTACCTTTTTTAATTTTAGCAATTGTATAGGCGGAATATAAACAAACAATTGCAAGCAAACCACAACACAGGAGATTTTTACGTGGAAACCCTTTCAGGAAAAACCACGGGACCTCGTCCAGTCAAAGAGATATCACTTTGACAAAGTTAACAGAAACTTACAGGAATCGAACTAGACTCCATTGGACTTGATACTACGATCCTTCAGTACTCAGTGCTCCTGACTTAATAAGTCACCACGTACGCGCAAGTCCCGTGATCAACCGTAGCAGCCTGAACTTCTCTTAGGTTTTCCAGAAACAGTGTCAATTCGTCAGTAACGGTGTCGGCTCTTCACTAACCACACACTCTCTCAAGTGCTGAGGGTATTGAATCTGGTTTGCAATAACAAACTCTAGAGGGATCTTATAACGGAAGAACATCCAGTGCAAGTCGATGATAATCGATAATGAAGCTTGCAACACTAGAGGGAGAGCAATAGAGGAGGAGCAATGGCCAATGGGTATCATCCAAGGGAGAACCCTAGATAAGCTTGCAAAGTCATCACTCTATTCTCTAACAATACATAAAATTCCTAATCACGGATTAGGAAAAGGCTATATTTATAGAGCAACAAAAAATAAAGTTTACAAATTCAGAATCTACTATTCCTGCGCAACTCGGTCGACAAAGAGCTGAGTGGGTTGACCTCGTTCGACCGAGCTAAAAACCACTCTATGGAATTTAAGGCATACAAAATTCCACGCATTCGGTTGACCGAGATAGGGGTCGGTCCACCGGATTGCCTAATTTCTTGAGATTTGGAAATCCGAATTTGCAAAACAAGTTACTCTTTGTATCTGGTCACCTAAGGGCAA
Organism: Tetracentron sinense; assembly: GCA_015143295.1. NCBI lineage: Eukaryota > Viridiplantae > Streptophyta > Magnoliopsida > Trochodendrales > Trochodendraceae > Tetracentron > Tetracentron sinense. Next base: position 33,460,509 of record CM026573.1, on the reverse strand, counting down.
AACACATGGTCTAAGTTAATTCCTCCTAGGTATAAACTAAGTATCTAAGTCTCACTTACCATCCTAATGCGAGAGCGAAGCTTGATTGCATTTTCTTCAGTCTTCATCTTCATTGGACATGAGTAGAGAGGCAAAGACTAATACATACTAGACACTGTTTTGGACTCGGAATTTCGCCAACACAAATTTGGACTTCACAAATACTTTGCATAAAACTTTTTTAAATACAAGTATAAGCTAAAAAAAAATAAATAAAGGTCTCCAACTATATTTATGACTGTATATATGAGAGTTAAGAATTTTATTGGTTAAAAAAAGGTGAGAACGTTGATAAACAGGTATGAAAATACAAATCATAGTCACTTAGCCAAATATAGGAAATGCAATCTAGATATTAAAACCTTACATTCAATGAGTTAAAAAAGAATGTGTTGAATTACAACAAAAAATTATAAGCTTAAATGTATCTTTTTATGTTGAACTGTAACACTGTTAGTTAAATTTTGACCCTGCATAATAAAATATTTTGATGATTAGAATGACTTTTTTTGCCAGACTTTTGAGTTATGGTAATGTTTTGATATAGTAGAATTTATGAAATTTTAATATTTTAGAAATACCTTACTATTTGAAAGTTGAAATTTTGACCTAATCCATAAAATGTGCTAAAAAGAGGATTTTGTTACTGAACTGGGAAGTTGAATTTTTATTCTTCAAGAATTTGGATCAAGGATAATTTTTATTGAATTCAAATGGGGGTATAACCTTATTTATGTATAAATTTCTTAAATAAATGGAAATAAAATTTGAAACTAGTTAATTATGTAAATAAGTTGAACGTATCAAGTGTGTGCTATGGATCCTAATGTAAATGGAAGGAGATAAAAAAAACATTAAAAAGAAACATCCCCCGTACTGACTGTATCGGACTCGTATCGATCTCGTATTGGCTCGATACGCCCGATACGAGGTCAATACGGGGGATTTTTTTTCCAACTTACCAGTACACGGCGTAGCTCCAAATCCGATACGTATCGGCCCATATTGGCTGATACGTAGCAGAATTTTAAACTATGAGTACCAATGAAGGGAACAACAGTTCTAGGGCCTTTGCAAACAACCTACAAAGATGTATATAGATGATGAACAAATGTAGGGCCCTTGCATACTACTTGCAAGGATGTATGCAGATAATTAAAAAAATTGAACTGCCCAAGTGCTTAGGGAATGCACTCTGCCTTGAGAATGTTGTCCTCATTAATATTTATAGAATTACTTTTTTATAGATATTAGCATTTATAGTAATGCTAAACCATAGGAGAAATCTGGAAAAAAAAAATTCCAATAATTGCAAAAAATCACCTTACAAAACCATAGGTAAAATATCAAAACTAACTTTACAACATTGGTTACAACAATGTATTGACAACAATATATTGGTATCAATCTTATCCTTGTGTATCTACCAATAAGTCATAATATTTCTGTTGATTTTGTGCAAGTTGAAGGCTCTACAAGGGTGAGAAGAAGGACAAAAAGACATGGATTGAAGTAATGAGGAAATATTTGATAACATACCATTTTACCAAAGTTATAGCTTTTAATAAAATGGAATGGCGGAGTCGACTAATGTTTTTGATTCCCAAGTAATTGGGATAAGGATTTGATGATTATGATTGTTAATCTTGTCGATATTGTGCAAAGAATTCTTTAATCCCTTTTTGGCATCGTGTACATGCATGAATTTTCACAAATAACTAGTAAGAAACCCATGCGATGCACGGAAATGTGAAAGAAAAATGTATGACAATATTAAAAGACAGATGGTTTAATCTTGTTGAATAAGGAAGTGGTGGAAGTATCAAATGAGAAGAAAGGGGGCTGTTCATCATCGCTCCTTTGTCGTTTCATTAATGCTGATTTCTAATGGGTCCCTTCTGGGGTATAAGGCCCAGTGTGTTCTAGTGAGCAGAAACATTTCTGGTTGAAGCTTGATAACACTAGCTCAAGATGGGGAGCTCATTGGTACATTGGGGGTGACTTCAACTGTGTGTGTTATGTGCATAAGAAATCAAGAGGAGGCACAGTCAATCAAATATGAGAGGTTTTGGGGATTTCATTTTCACGCAGGGCCTACGTGAATTTCCCCTCAAGGTGCCTACATTCATATGGTCTAATTTCCAGATCCCCTATCCCTTTGTAGGTTGATCGCTTTTTTGCGTGTCCTCAATGGAAGGATAATTTCCTTGATGCCTTGCTTTTGGCTCTCCCCAAGCCGATATATGATCCCGTTTCACGGTTGTTAGACCTAGACAACAAGCGTGATGGGCCAAAACTGTTCAAATTTGAGAATTATGTGGCTCCAACATCTGGATTTATTGTCTATGGTAGAAGAGGTTTGTGCAAATTTGAAAATTTTTTTTTTGGGGGGGGGGGGGGGGTTTCGCGAGCACCCGTTTTGGGCTCAAATTGAAGGCAGATAAGCAAAAAATTCAAGGTGTAGAACAAAGAAGTATTTGTGATCATTTCTGAAAAGAAGAAAAATAATCTTGGGGGAATTGAACTCTTGAATTTGAAAAAGGAGCTATCCAATCTTTCTTTAAGAGAATCTAAAGAGAGACATTCTGAAAAAGGAGTTTCAACACATTTTAAAATTTGAAGAAATGAATTAAAACAGTGTTAGATGGCTGAAGAGGGGGGCAGTAACACAAGTTATTTCCACAAGATGGCTAATATCTGTCGGAGAGTGAAGAGAACCAAGAGATTATAGACGAGAGAACTGGTGGGACAAATAAGACGATTTGGGAGTCCAATGGCAGCCTTTTAACCCAATGTATAAAGAAGATCAATCTTATAGGCCTCTGTTGGATGGGTTTGTCCTTTGAGAGTATCAATAAGGAGATGCATAGTCAATTGGAAAGATCATTCTTGGAATTGGAGATATTGTCTGTTATCAAAGGAATGAAGGGCAATAAAGCCTCAAGGCCGAATGGTTTTTCAATAGAGTTCTATACAAAATTGATAAAAAAAAAAAAAATAGAGTTCTATACAAAACGTTAGCAAATTATCAGTCAGGATTTGGTGACAGTCTTTCACTGAACACTTTTGATTTGGTAGAGTTTTAAATTATTCTTATTCCTACATTGTTCTCATTCCTAAGGTGTCTAGGACCCTGGACATTAGGGATTTTAAAACCTATCAGCCTCCTTGGGAGTGTGTATAAGCTTTTATCCAAAGTGTTGACAGATAGGTCGATTCTAGTCATTGGTCATGTTATATCCCTGGAGCAGGGCACTTTGGTAGGCAAATGGGATCCTAATTTTTAATAAATGTGTGAATGAGAGGTTAAAACGGGGTGAGCTGGAAATTATTTGCAAGATAGACATGGAAAAGGTCTATGATCGCATGAGCTGGGATTTTCTAGATTATATCATACAACATATGGGTTTTGGGATTATGTGGCACACTTGGATGAGATGTTGCCACTCTTCACCTTCCTTCTCAATGATTATCAGTGGCTCTCCTTTTGCGCATGGGTGACCATTATCTCCCCTGCTATTATTTATCATGGTCACTAAGCCCTCAATAAGATTATTTAGAGGACCTCGGTGTAGGAAGGATTCGCAATAGGTAGCCCACTCGTGATGATATCCATCTGCGATTTACAGATGACACCTTGCTATTTGATGGGGCTTTAGCTAGGCAATTAGCTCTATCAAATGTTTCGATGCAGCATTTCGACTGAGAATATCTTTTCATTAAAGCCAAATTTTAATTATGGAGGAGGTCCCTAACCTTGAAGGCTCAATGCATGGGTTGCAAGACTAGGTCGTTTCTAACTAGATACTTTTTTTAGGAAAGAAGAGTTGGGGTTTAGGTAGAGCCCGACCAAATAAATAAATATATAATAGAAGAAAAAAGGAATACAGAGAAAAATTAGGGAGGAGGATAAAAGAAAGAGAACAAAGGGTCACCCCGAAGGGGAAATGGAAGACCCACCAAGGGCAGCCACACTCAAATACTCATCTACAAGGCACATTGCCCAGACCCATCCAACCCCAAGAAACTCACAGAACCTCGACCCCAAGGAAAAGCCACATTCTAACTATACACTTGGGGTTGCCTTTGGGGGCTCCGCTCAAAGCGAAGTCAGTTTGGGAGACAATTATGGAGAGATTCAATAAGAGATTAAGAGGGGTGGAAATCCTCTCATCTCTCGAAAGGTGGGATACTCACTCTTTTGACAAGTACTCTTTGTAGTCTTCCAAAATCCAACCTATTACCTTTTTTTTTCAACATACCAATATTAATTGCTTCTCAGTTGGAAAGGATCCAAAGAATGTTTTGTGGAATGAGAAGGTAATATCAACAAATACCACCTTGTGAAGTGAAATTAGGTTTGTCGGCCAAAATAGTGAGGGGGTCTCAATGTGTGGCCAATTAGGGCCGTTTGTAACGACCCAAGTTTTTTATTTTTTTTGGTTTGTGATAATCAATGCATAATACGCAAACCGTATAAAAGAATGGTAGTAATAAAAGTATGCAAATATAGATAATATGGGTATAATATAAAACTTATTACAGGGCTTAATATATATAATAGCTCATTAGGGTCTATGTCTTTATGGGCCTTACAAAATACAAACCCATAAGGGTCTATGTTTTGTGGGCCTTACCTAAGTAAGCCCGTACACTACATGAGTGACACATAAGATAACACATAGGATAGCTACATGAGTGACACATTCCAAAATCATTATTTAACATTCACGTTGTAGTTTTGATGCTTATTTGTGAATTTTTTTTCATAAATAGAGAGATTTTAGAACTTGTTAGTTGTTTGTAGCATTTTAATTTTTTTGTTAAAGTCTTGGCGAAAGGTAATTTTATACATATATTTTATATTTTTAGACGAATTTTTAACAAATTATTGACTCTTGACCCGTATTATACTCGAATTATTCTCGTACCGCACCATTGACATCCTGCATTTTTTCTGCCGACTTTTTGAATGAATTATTAAATTACTATTCTGGATTATAAACGAATACTTCTTGTGCCAATTTTTTGTCTTGTGCTGAATTAATGACTATGGGCATGGCACAACACTCATTGGAACGTGCCTATACCGTGCCATGGTGACGTTGGCATTATGGTTAGGCATGTGACACTTCAAGCATGCCGTGCCATTTAATATATATATATATATATATATATATATATAACCTTTTTGTTGAGTTTTCAGCAACATGGACAAAACTTATTAGGATAGCGGCGACACCAATGATGATCAATAGGTATGTCTCTCTCCCTCTCTCTTGTTATCTCCTCTCTATTCTCTATATTTGTATTTTCTTATAACTTTGGTTTATAATTTAAAAAAATTGGGGACAGGTGGTCCACTCTCTTTCTATTTTTATTATTTTCTCTATTTTTTAAGTTATAATATATAACATAAGTGTTAAAGTGTATAGAGAATGCTTGAAGAAGCCAAAAAGCAAACGGTGGTGGAAAAATAGAGTGCCAAACCAAAGTTTTGAGCTATCAAGGTTTTAAAAAATGGTTTCGGTTTGTGTAACGGGTCTGACCGAAACCTTTAGGTACTAATGTAACATAACAGTTTCATCTGTTACAACCGGAACCCCTCACCCTCATTTTAAAAATATAAAATTAAAGAAAATATGTTTAAATATAATTTTAAAAAATTTAAAATTACATACTATCCATGAAAATGCCAATGCTTCATTTTTCATACATAATGAGATAAAAATGTAAATGTACAACCCAAATCATCACAGATTCATTGATTTCATTTAAAATCTATGAATCTATGTTCTAAACTTATTAATATGCGTTAACTAAGAAACAAAGATTGAAAAAGTTAAAATGATCTTAGCCCAATCAAAAAGTCCCAAACTGTTTTTTTTTTTCCTAAAGTGAATTGTAAAGATTCAAATTGTTGGTTAATAGCGAAGGTCATGTTTGACTTGAGAGGGGAAAGAAATTGAATTTTGAAAGAAGTGAAATAAAAGGAATTTCTTAAACTCATGATATATAATATATTATCAAACGTTTTGTAACGGTCATTAAGTAACGTAATTTGGCTTATAATAGTTTCAATGAGATTTATTATTATGCAAGCCAACAAAGTTCTTGAATTATTCCCGAACTATTCATTTTTTAAGGCATACAGTTTAAAATGTTTTTTTTTTACGAACTGACGAATAATTCTCAAACTAACGAATTATTCGCGAATAATTTTCCAACTGACGAATTATTCCTTTTTTTTACGAACTGACGAATAATTCTCAAACTAACAATTATTCACAAATAATTCTCCAACTGACGAATTATTCCAAACTTATGCCGAACTTATTCTGAATAAAGATTTCTCACAAATTATTCGTTTAGCCTTATTCAGAATTCTAAAATAAGAATGAGGGCAAAATGTATTTTGAAATTAGCAATAGAGTTATTACCAATAACCCGAGACTTATTTCACGCTAAGAAATCTCCATTTGACTGAAGTCACCAACTGATAGAATCATGATAAAACTCTATTCAAGTAGCTTTTTTCAGGGTTTTGATTACATTCGATTGATTGAGAGAAAAAGATGATTTTGCACGCTGGTTAGTCAACTGAATTTCGATCGAACTGGAGAAATATATGAGTTGTGCTTTTTATCCTGAGCCAATTCTATATTTTACTAAATAACTATGTTATGCCAAATAAATGCTCATACATTGCTTTCTAATTTTGTCTATTCAGATTCTTATTTTTCTCATTTCTATACAGTTCTGAATTGCTTATGTAATCTGATTTGCATATACAAACATGTAATTTACATTATTCTTTTTTCATAAGTTACATAAAAGTTTCTTAAGCCTTATGTAATTTTTTCATGAGTTCGCTAGTTTACATAATGCTTGTTTTTTTAGGCATTGGGGTAAATGTCTAAAATAGTAAGAGATTTCAATAGATCTAGTTTGGTAGATGGATTAGTTGGTATCACATTCCTATTTTTTATAATTGTTTAATTATTTTCTTTTTCTGAACTTATCCCAAAATTTACAAGTTTTGCACTTTATTTTTTTTAACTTAACCCGCGACATATAATTTTTGAACCCGAATTTTGTTACTATGGTTGTTATCAATATTGCTCATAGCTCGTGCAACATCATGGAACCAAGCACTTTAGATGTCAACGACACTATATCAATGAAAGTGAAAGTGTGGGCAAATATGTACTCCATTTGTGAATATTGGTGATTAGTTAGCCGACATCTTGACCAAGAAAGTTAGTAGTACTCAATTCTATGGTCTTTTAAGCAAGCTGGGCACGATGGATATAAATGAACCAATTTGATATGGAATGTTGAAATATAAGTGTTTTTCACATGTCATTCTTATGTTACCAGTGTCGCTGTAATTTGCTCGGTGTTGCTATCATGTTTGTCTTTTCTTCTATGTATAATTAGGCCTGTCAAAACAGCCCGCCTGGAAGGGTACCCAGCCCGCCCAAACCCGTTCAAGCCCGGCTCTTCCCCAGCCCTTGAGCCAAGCAGGGCCCAAAAATTAAAAGCCTGTGTATTGTTGGACCGGGCTAGGGCACCCCCCTGCGTGGCCCTTTGTAGCCCGACCCTTGTCCATACTTGCTACACCATATCTAATGTTTATAAACCTACATATATAACTACAAAGTATAATATATATATATTCTTGAAATTACAAAAGTGTCCCTTTCAAATAGTTTATTATTAGGGTTCTATAGGTAATTTCACAAACTCACCATTATAAGAACCCTCCATACCTAACCCTAACCCTATCTCTATCTGAATCTCTAATACCTCATGCGTATCACCTCTCAAGTCTCACTGTCTCAGCATTTCAACCTCTCTCACAAGTCACATGCGGAATCATCTTTTCTCTCTCTCTCTCTCACTCAAAATCTCACTCACTCTCAACTCTCTGTGCTGCTACTGTTAGCCCTAGTGCACATGCTCGTATTCTTTTCTCAACTTTCAAGCACCTCAAACCTCAGTCTCAAGTCTCAAGTCTCAAGCTCCCTGCTCAGAGGAGAGGATCACGGCCATCGCTCACGGTCACAACCACTGCTCATTGTCACGGTCTGAGTATTGATTTTCTATACTAGAAACCATAATTCCGATTTTTTAGTATTGATTTTCTATTTTAAAACCACTTAAAACCCTAACCCCATAATAGTTAATACCCTAACCCCTTAGTAGTTCATACTTATTGTTTCTAAGACCCTAGTTTCGAAACCCTAAACCCTTGATATATTTTTTAAATTTCTGATTTTCCTCTTTGAATTTGTAATACTTGTTAGCCTAAAGGTTACAACCTTAGGTATCCTTAATAATTTTGAAGATTACACAATAATGAAATGATCATTTGTGTTACCAATGTCTCCTTTAAGTGTTTATGAAAAACAGTGTACAAGAATATTAGCCAATCATTCAAATCATAAAGCATGGAATTGTCATCCAAGTTAGAAAAAGAATCATTCAAGTAAAATTAAAGAAACACAAAGCAATCAAAGTAAAAAAGAAGATACAATCATTCTTGAAGATCAAGTTGAAGTTCATGCCAAATTTCATAAGAAGATGAAATTTATCAAAGAAAAAATCTTCGAAGATCTCAAAGTTGAAACCATCATGGAAGATTCAAGATCAAGGTTTTAGACTCTCAAGAAGGCTTATAGTTTAGTTTTTATTCCTTGAGAGTGCCTAGGACTTGTGTAAAAAGTCCTCAAAAGTTGGATGTTGGAAAAGCTCACGAACTTAGATTGACCATAAGTCCCTTAAGACCGAATTGAAAGTTATTCTAAGGACCTAAAAATATGGTAATTATCTTGATAAAGATAAGGTAGAAGACCTATGAATTTATTCCCATCATTAAGGTCAAGAAAAAATGATTTTCTGTTGAAAATCATTCATCCATTCGACTAGATCAACCATCCAGTCGACTAGATGAAGGCTAGGATTTTATTCTGGCCACTGTGTCCATCCTGTCGACCAGAACACCATCTAGTCAACTAGATGCTTCGGGATGAACATTAAATGGACGATAACGACTATTTTGCATTAAATGCTACTCCAACGGCCATAAATCCTTTTGGGCTATAAATTGAGTTCATTTATGAACTAGAAACAACTCTTGAATCATTATTCATCAAAGCATTAACTCCCATCAATTCTCATCAACCTTACTCGATTCATCTATTGAGAAAACCTAAAAATCTCAAATCTCTGTTTTGAGCTATTCAGCTCCAATTTTTGAGAGATTTTTAGAGTGATTTAAGTCAATCTTATTCAGTTTATATCAGGAGCCAATTTCTAAATTGAAATCAATTTCATACAATTTGTATTGAAGAAATCAAGATTCGTGGATTCTTGTCCTTGAAGTAGGGAGCTTTGTAAAAGTCAAGAGAGGATTGTTTTTTTGCATTGTTAAGGTCTGATCTTCACCCAGAAGAAGATTGTAAAGGTTTGGTCTTCAGCCGTAAGAAGATCGTGCGATAGTGTATCGTGATGAATCCTTGAGCGGGAAAGCTTAAGGCGGGGACGTAGGCGGGAGTGCTGAACCTCGAAAACAATTCCTTGTGTTTACTCTCTCTTACTCTTATCTTTTCTTCATTATTGCATTAATTAAGAATTGGTGGTTTCTATTCCTTTGATTAATTAGTTTAAATTAAATTCCGTAAAAAGGGATTAGGAAGAAATTTAAAATTTTCAAGACCTTATTCACCCCCCCTCTAGGGTCGAATACTTGGACAACAATACTGTTTGGGATAACATCCTACTCAAGGCTTCGAAAACGATGACAAATAGGAAAGGATAAAGAGGATCCCCCTGCCTTAAACCCCTAAGACTTTAGAAGTAACTCACCAGGCTACCAATAAGTAGGATGAAGAATGACATCAATGAGATGCACAATTGCATCCAATGACACCATCTAGGACCAAAGCCCAATCTTTTCAACACACGCCCTAAAAACTCCCAATTGACATGATCATAGGCTTTCTCCATGTCCACTTTGCATACAATGCCCAGAACCTTAGATCTAATTCTGTTATCAATACATACGTTTGCTATTAGGATACCATCAAGAATCTGACGACCGCCTATAAAAGCCCCTTGTTGAAGGGAAATGATATGACTCATCACTCTCCTAAGTCTAGCTATTAGTACCTTGGATAGAATTTTATAAATAATGCACACTAGACTAATGGGGCGAAAGTCAGTGATATCCTTTGTCTCTTCTTCTTGGGTATCAGTGTTACAAAAGTGTTGTTAATCACCCTATTAAATCGCCCAACCTCATACATCTTGTGCATCACAGCCATGACATCCTTCCCAATTATATCCCAACATGCTCGATAAAACTCAATGGTGAACCCGTTTGGGCCAGGGGCTTTGTCCCCTGCCATATCATGAATGGCACCAAGGACCTCCTCCTCAAAAGGAGCCTCCAAATCATCTTGATGATCCACGGGCAAAAGATCAAAAGGAAGACCATCCAATTGAGGGCGCCACTGTTCTTTCTTCTTATATAAATTTTGATACAAGGAAACAATGCTTTCCGCGATCTCTGTGGACCCCTCCCTCCACTCACCATTTACCTTTAATCGGGAAATGAAGTTACTTTTTCTGTAGAAATTAACTATTCGGTGAAAGAATTTAGTATTTCCTTAAGCCACCGAACTCGAGATTTCTGTTTCCAACTAATCTCTTCCAATTTGGCTGTATGTAAGAATTCCAACTTTTTGGCTTCCTTAGATTGGACCTCATCAATGGTAAAGGGTCTTAATTTTCAGCCATATCAAACTCCCCTATCTCCTTCAGGAGGCTAGAAAATCTGGCTTGGATGTTACCAATGAATTCTTAATTCCAAACCTTAAGACGCACTTTAAGGGCTTTGAGTTTGAGCCTAAATCTAGTGCTAGTGGATCCCAGACCCTTACAAGAGTTCCATACCTCCGAAACCACCCCCTTAAATCCCTCATCATGAAGCCACATGTCTTTGAATCTGAACGGAGTAGGGCCCCCTCGAAAATGCCTCGATTCGAAAGATAATGTGGTACATGGTCCGAGATGGGTCGGGCAAGGCCGATTGAATGAAATTTGGAAACTAGCTTTCCCAAGATGGGGTACATAGGAACCGATCCAGTCGGCTTCCTAAGCTGCTAGTTGCAGAGTGGGCCCATGTGAAAAGCGTACCCAGTACTGGAAAGTCAATCAATTCATAACACCTTATGAAATCCCCGAATCTCCTCATTTTAGCATTCATCACACCACCATTTTTGCTTCATCAAGCTCATCAACATACTACAAAGCCTTTTAATTCAATCATGGAGAAAAAATTCACGTAGATAGAACAACAAAGGACCCTTACTGAAAGTTCTTCATGGAGCAAATCAGTAATTAAATCAATTCAATGGCTCTAATATGGAAGGAGTTTCATGTAATTAGAGTTTTTGACTTTACTATTACTATTCATTTGGATTGTTTTTATGACTAGATGACTTATTTAACAATACAAAGGCTGGCTAGAATCTTTGGGCCGCAAGAAAAGAGGAAGTCCCAAGAGAAGAGGAAGTCCAACTGCATAGAGGCTCAATAGGATTAAAGGTAAGAGCAATCAGATCCTTATCTCCTCAGAGAGTATTCCGGCGAGGAGTTTGCAGTCGGCAGGAGCTAGGTTTGAGGAGGACGAGGACCCTCTTTATATATCAAAATGGTTTAGTTCAAAAGGGGAGAAGGATATCGTTGAGATTGTTTCCATCAACAGCTTGAGTGAGAGGGGAAGTAGTGAGGCAAGTGGGGAGTCTGTTCAAGCCATGGTAGCTCTGGAGGGAGTTCAAGCTTGTCAAGGCAGTGCGGTAGGGGAGGCAAGTTCTCGGTCTGATGAGCGAAGTGTGCTCACCTCAAGTGGTTGGCAGAGAGAGGGCTTAAGGAGGTTGGTGGCCGATTATGGAGAGGAGGGTAGAGGCAGTAGCATCAAGTTAGCTCAGGATGGGACTGGAGAGTAAGTAAGCGAGGCACCTTCGAGCGGTAGCTGTGCTGAAGAATTGGAGGGAGATTCGTTGTTGTCGGTTAATCGCTGTGCATCTGTAAGTATAAGTCAAGGTTGCAGCAGATTAGGAGGGGTTTTGTCTCCAGTTTCTTCACATTCTCTAGGTCGAGGGAGGGGTAGTACTAAATCATCTATTAGTCCCTCAGGGTCTCTTGAAGGTCAGGTGAAGAGCTCGATTTCTAGGGTCAAGCCCGGAGTTAGGATCGCTCATCTCCCTGAGAGCGATATCAGCCCTGAGTCGGGGTGTTCGTCACCTCGATATTGTGTAGGGGGTGTGGTTGTGGATAATTCTAGCTCTTTGTCCACACCTACAGGGGCCGAGGCAGTATCCAGGTGGGTGATCGACAATGTTGGATGGATAGGAAACTTCCTAGGATTATTAGTGGAAGGGCATGAGACATAGGTGTCGGCTTTATTCCAAAGATTAGAAGAGCATGCCAGTGATGGGGTAAATCTAAATCCAGGTCTCTCAGAGGCTGGGGGGGAGCTTCGGTATTGGAGTTGAAGAGGTTGAAGTGTGACATTAATTATGACAAGTCAGGCCCAATAGGCATGTCTAGTAGCCCGGGGGAGGGAAGAGGGCGCAGAAGTTCTTGATGGTAGAGCTGTCCATTTTATCTTGGAACATCCGAGGGTTAGGGCATGCAGAGAAGAGAAGGGCTATTTATCAGTTTGTCAGAATGAAGAAACTGGCTATTTTGTGCAGTCAAGAAACTAAGTTGGAAGCCATTCAGGAGTTCATTATTAAGGACATCTGGGGTATGACCACTTCAGATTGGTTGGCCAGTGCTTCGTTAGGGGCTTCTGGGGGAATTCTTCTATTATGGGATAAAGAAAGGATTGAGGTGGAATTCGAGCTGGGGGCTTATTCTATTTCCATTCTTTGTCACTTAGTGGGGGAGGAGTTTAACTGGGTGTTTTCAGGAATCTATGGTCTGTCAGGTAATTCAAAATATGCTGAGTTTTGGATCAAACTGGAGGATGTGAGTGTTAGATGGGAGGTTCCTTGGTGTCGAAGAGGGGATTTCAATTGCATCCGTATTCCGAGAGAGCGGAAAGGAGGAGGCTCGTGGACTGGTAAAATGAGGAGATTCGGGGAGTTCATTGCTAGGAATAGGTTAATTGATTACCCCTTGAAAGGAGCGGAATTTACGTGGTCTCAGTCGTCAACTAGTCAGTTGGCAAGCAGGCTAGATAGATTCCTTGTGGATGCGGAGTGGGAATCTCATTTTCCAAATTTTGTGAAATCTTCGCTTCCTAGACCAACGTCAGACCATGTCCCCATTTTGTTGGAGTCTGTATGTTTTAAGGGAGGTTCAGGCCGGTTTAGATTTGAGAATATGTGGCTTGAGGATGATATATTTTTGCCTTTGGTAGTTGAAGTATGGAAAACAGATTGTGGGTGGGGTTCAGCTAGCACTAAATTTGGTCTCAAGTTCAAAAATCTTAAGGCCAAAATCAAACAATGGAACAAGGAGGTGTTTGGGGATGTGGTTGCGAATAAAGATAGATTGCTTAAAGAGATTGAGGGGTTTGATGCAAGTGAGGAAATTCACTCTTTATCTCCTCAAGAAGTTAGAGAGAAGGACTTAAAGGCGAGATATTTGGAAGTGTTGAGAGCGGAGGAGATAAGCTAGAAGCAAAAGTCCAGGGTTAGTGGCTTAAAGAGGGGGACCGGAACACTAAGTTTTTCCATAGAATGGAAAACTATCGCAGAAAGTGCAATTTCATATCAAGGCTTAAGGTTGATGGGGTGTGGTGAGATAGTAATCCGGAGATCAGGGAGGGGGTTGTGGCCTACTACAAAAATTTGTATTTGGAGAAGGAATCGTGGCGTCCTAAGCTAGAAGGGTTACCTTTTGATAGTATATCTTTCGGGCAGAGGGAGAGCTTGGAGGGTCCTTTCGAGGAGGTTGAGGTCCTTAATGCCATCAGAAGCCTGGCGAGGGACAAGGCTCCCGGTTTAGATGGCTTTACTAGAGAGTTCTATCGTACGTGTTGGGAGATTGTGGGAAGTGATTTGTTGGTAGTTTTGCATGAATTTTACATCTTGGGATGCTTCGATAAGGTGATCAATAACACCTTTGTGGTGTTAATTCCAAAGAAGAAGGGAGCGGAGGATATTAAGGATTTTAGACCTATTAGCCTTGTTAGCAGCGTGTATAAAATCTTATCGAAAGTGTATCAAAGATGTGCTGAGCTCCATTATTGCTCCGCAACAAGGAGCCTTCGTGAGAGGAAGGCAGATATTAGATGGCATCTTGATAGCTAATGAATGATTAATGATCGCCTTAGATCTGACATTCCAGCGATCCTATGCAAAGTGGATTTAGAGAAGGCATATGACCATGTGAGTTGGGAGTTCCTGGACTACATGTTGCATAAATTGGGGTTTGGCCTCAAATGGTGTCAGTGGATGCGTTGGTGCTATTCGTCGGTTTCCTATTCCATTATGGTAAATGGTAGTCCAGCGGGTTACTTTCAAAGCTCTAGGGGTCTTAGACAAGGAGATCCGCTTTCTCCCTTTCTTTTCATTATAGTGGTGGAAGTGTTAAGTAGAATGTTGGTGAGAGCAGATGGTTTGGTATTCGAAGGACTCAGGGTAGGGCCGACAAGGTTGGGCATTTCTCATCTCCAGTTTGCTGACGATACGTTGATTTTTTGTGGTGTTGCGAGTATATAGCTTCTTCAACTCAGATGTTTATTCCGATGCTTTGAGGCAGTGTCGGGCTTGAAGATTAATTTGTCTAAAAGAGAAATTGTGGCCGTAGGAGGGGTCACAGAGATGGAGGAGTTGGCTGGTTGTTTAGGCTGCAAAGTGGGATCTCTCCCGACTGTGTATCTAGGTATGCCCTTGGGATCAGGTTATAAGGCGACCTCAGTTTGGAATCCAGTTCTTGAGAGAGTGACTAGTCGTTTGGCAGGTGGAAAGCTTCTTTTCTCTCAAAATGGAGGAAATTAACCCTTATTAAGAGTACTTTGAGTAGCCTGCCAACGTACTTCATGTCTACCCTCACCATTCTAGCTCAAATTGAGGCCAAATTGGAGAGAATTCAGATGGTATTCCTATGGAATGAGTAAATGGAAAAATTCAAGTACCACTTAGTATCCTGGGATAAAATTTGTCGTCCTAAACAAGCAGGAGGATTGAATCTAACCTTGGTGAACAAGGCGCTTCTAAGCAAGTGAGTGTGGAGGTTTGGAGAGGAGAGAGAGAGTCTGTGGTGAGCAGTGGTAGTGACCAGACATGGTGAAGTTTCTAGGTGGGTTCCAAAGGAGGTCAGAGGAGCTTATGGGTCTGGTGTATAGAAAGGAATCATGTCTAAGGTGAGGATCATCTCCCCTCACGTTAGATTCCAGGTGGGGTTTGGTATGGAGGTTAGGTTTTAGACAGATCTGTGGTGTGGTTCTTCTTTGCTCCAGGATGATTTTAGCACTATGTTTAGTCTTGTCATTGATAAGGAGGCCGTGGTTGCAGATTGGTGGGATGTGATCGGGGGTGGGGGGGGGGGGGTTTGGAGTCCTAGATTTAGGAGAGACCTTAACAATTGGGAAATTGAAGAGTTCTATGGCCTTCAGGAGTGGCTCAGTTTGGTCTTCCCGAGGTTGCATCAAGCGGATGGTAGAATTTGGTCTCACGGCAAAGATGGCCGATTTTCTGTGACTTCAGTGGTTCAGCTGTTGAGCGCAGCTCCTTCTGTATCTTTTCCTGAATCCAGATGTTCCTTCCAAGGTGTCGTTCATCCTTTGGGGCTGCAGCATTAAATAAAATCCTCACCTGTGATCACTTGAAAGCTCGAGGATGGTAGATGGCGAGCCGGTGTTTTATGTGCTTGGGAGAGGAAGAAACAGTGGATCACTTGTTCTTGCATTGCTCAATGGCCCAGGTCATTTGAGGGTATTTCCTTTTAAAAGTAGGCTTGGTCGGAGCATTTTCTTCTTCTTTTAGAGATTTGTTATCTTGTTGGTACTAGGCCGATGCGGATGGGACTAAGAGGTTAGTATGAGGAGTGCTCCAGGGGGCGATAGCCTGGGGCATTTGAAAAGAACGGAATAAAATAGTGTTCGAAGGTGCAGCTTCCTCTTCTAATCGTATTTGTGCCAAGATTTGGCATCTAGTTCTGGATTGGAGTTTGGCAAGGCTAGCAGCGGAGGTGGGGGAGGAGATGATAGGGGAAGTTGCGAGTTCTTAGCGTGCAGTGGGAGTGTTTTGTGTTTGTGTTTATAGAGCTTTTTTGCTAATTTGTGCTTCGAGTTTACTAGCTTGTAATCTCCCAGTTCTTGTGTTTGGGTTTTCTTTTTTTTAATAATATTTATTCGGTTACTGATAAAAAAAAAAAACTTTGATGGGAGTTCATTACAACAAGTCATCTCTTCCCATCTATGGTTGGGCTGAGGAAGATGGCAGCATGTTCAAAATTGCATGCATTATATCCAATTGCAGTCATGAATGATCCATAGGTGGGGCCTTTGTGGGGGTCGTTTGATTATTTCAAAGACCCTCCTCTAAACTTTTGATCATGAATTGCATTTCACTTAATCACACCAACGACTAGAAAACAAAACATCCATGGCTGATTTCATATATATTGAATGAAATTTCAACTCATTTAATTGTTTTGTTTTTACTTTTATAGCAACTCATTTACTTGTTGGTTTGTAATTTTCCCTGGGTATATACCTAAATGTTGAAACATGCCTCATAAGAGGACAATAACCGATAAGGGTCCATGAGAAGCATGCCTACATGTTGCAATTCTTCTGCTGGAGAGAGCACACAATTTCATCCTTAAGCAGGGAACATTTTCATCTTTGCGCTCAAACATACGTGATTTTTAGCTCATTGGAAAGATGCCTTCAAAATTTAAATCATCTACTTCTATGATTGTTGAGGTTCTTCTCTTGATGTGAATATGGTTTTAGATGTTTATGGTATATAAATATATATATATATATATAGAGAGAGAGAGAGAGAGAGAGTGTCGCGACTCAAAACCCACCCTAGGAGTTAGAGTGAATCTTGGACGACTTATCATGACTTACGTGACTTGCTTGACAACCATCCTGCAAAATACGCCGAGCATATACAAATAGAGGACAAAAGTGGAAGCATAAATAACCTTAGCACAGCGAAAGACTAACCAAACCTCTAAGTATATATACATGATCCAACTTTTGTACAAAATGCAATCACAAAAGAAAGTACGGACATGCCCGCCAAAATACAAGAATATACTCTCTCAAGCTCACCCACAATCACTCAGAATCTACCACCTAGTAGTACTTGTCTACATGAGACTTCTCAGTAGGGTCCTCGACATACTCCTCTTCTACCCAAGGGCCAGGGGCACAGATGTCGAATGGAGCAGTAGCTCCCTCAGTACCTGCTGACATAAACGTACGACTGAGCATGAAATACTCAGCGTGTACCAAATGCTAACCAACAGTCATAGCATAATAATAATGATATATAAAACAGGAAGCAATTCATATGATAATAGGAAAACAAAACAGTTTATATTCACTCTTGCATAACATAAAAGCCGATAAAACTCTTGAAATCATCGTGTGCTTGACTTGACTTAAAATACTCTTTTATTGGAAAACTTGTTATGCCTGTCTTGCTTGATCTTGTCAAGCGTGTCATGTCATGCGTGTCATGCATGCTTGCTTGGAATTTCAACTTGTGAGGTACACTTGCGAGAGAGGGGAGACCCCTCATTATGTGAGATGCACTTGAGAGGGAACGGAGACCCTTCTTTACATGAGATGCACTTGAGAGGGAAGGGAGACCCTTCTTTTAATGAGATACTACTTGCGAGAGAGGGGAGGCCCCTCTTATCTATGAAATCTACGTGTGAGGGAGGGGAGACCCCTCCTTAAATGACATGCACTTATTCTTGTTAAAAGCGAGGCAAAACATATCGTAAGATATGTCCTACCTCTAAAATCCTTGTTCTTGCAAAAACCGGTAAACCAAGTCATGCATGTTGTGCTCGTGGAATCGTGCACATACATTCACTTGGAATTAAATATGACAATTGGGATTTCAACAATACATAGAATATCATTAATTTAAACAAGTAAGTATTCATGCCATTTAGAGAAAGCAAGTAATCACACTATCATAATCCCTAGCAATTTCATACGCTTTTAAACATGCATTTCTTGATTTACAACTCATTTTCTTCACCTTGACATTTCATCAAACATGTGGTGTGTACATTATTTGTTCAAACCTACACCATGCTTTTCTAGGTGGGTTTATGTTCACAACATACATGTGTGTTTATTATTGGTACAATATCCTTCCCCTTCCATTCATTACAACACATTCACATGGCATCCTTTGCCCAACATTCATCTCCCTTCATGCATCCCAACTCGTAGCATAGTTATAGTTTAGGGAAAATAAAGAATATGAAAAGAAAAGAGGAAACCATAATTAAGAGGGTAGCAAAAGGTACAGACCTTCAATAGGATGAGGAAAACCCTCCAAAAACGTGGGTAGAGGTGCTACCGAGCTTGGAGGAGGCGCTTCTCACGAACCTTGCCTTGGATTTGAAGAATCCAAGCCTTTGGGAGTGATCTAGGTCACCCACTTGCTCAATCTCTCCTCAAAGATGAAAACCCTCTCTTGGAGATCCTCACTCTCTCTCAATCTCTCAGGACTCTTTTTAGGTTTAGGGTAAACCAAAACCCCCAAATGTAAGTCCCTATTTATAGGCAAAGGGTAGAAAACCTAAAAATCACGAATTAAAATTCTGGGTTCGCTATCTACGATCGATCGTAACATGTCTACGATCGATCGTAATTATTCTACGATCGGTCGTAAGTTTCCACGATCGATTGTAAACATTATCGAGATTTTTTTCAATTCTTGAGATTCTACAATCGATTGTTGTCGCGCCCCAAAATACCCCCTAAGAGTTAAGGGATACTTTAGAGGTGACTGTACGTACCTGCCAAACCATCCTGTAATGAACAAGGCTAAACATGATATAATACAACAATAATCAGAGTGTGGAAGCTATATCATGCATGTGGAACCATAAACCAAATTTTTTTTTCTATATATTAGGTTTGTATTCCAAGTTCTATACAAAACACATCAAGGTAAAGGTGGACATGCCCACTTAACAAAATACAAAAAAAGAACTCTCTCAGACTCTCCTCTTAGCAGTAGTCGAGGTATGGCTACACGTCCAAATCCCTATCCTCTTGAGACTACAACGGGATAGGTGGCTTCCTCTCCTCTACGTACTCTTCCTCGACCCAGGGCTCAGGGTCGAGGACATCCACGGAACCTATCGATATAAAAGTATGGCTGAGCATGGAATACTCAGCAAGTACAAGCTACTAGTTAACCGTAGCAATAACGAAAGCATAACAACAGTGAACACGATATGAAATATCAATTAAAGCAATACTAGCAGCATAAGATAAATAGTATAGAACATGAAGAAATATCAATATCTTGACATGCGTGCATGAATACAAAAACCTCGGTAAAACTCATGTTGGGAAACCCTTTCCATGTCTCGGTCTTGCTTGTGAAAATCATGCATGCGTGTCTATCTTGTCTTGTATTTCATGTCTTGACTTGTATACTTATGAGCCAGAGGCTAGCACCCACACATCCCTAGGCTACCAACCTCCTTGACGTGGTTTCATTTTCTTGTGAGCCAGAGGCTAGCACCCTTTCACTTGGGCTACCAACCTCCGTGACATGTACTTGTTTCCTTTAACTTGTGAGCCAGAGGCTAGCATCCTTCACTTGGGCTATCAACCTCCTTGTCTTGTTTCATTTTCTTGTGAGCCAAAGGCTAGCACCTTTCACTTGGGCTACCAACCTCCTTGACATATGCTTTTTTTCTTGTTTGATTTATCATGTACAAATACTCTTGAAAAACCCAATTCATGCATGCATGCGTGCTTGTGTGCTTGTCAATAGTGGCAACCACGATGAAACGAGCAATTTAAAGAAATGACATATGACATTTTAAATTCTAATTCTAACATAAGGAAAATAGGCAAGCATATAAGACATTGAATCAATTTATCATTTTAGGGAAAATCACACAAGCCCTACTTTCATATTCTTCCTTAAAATCCATTAATTTCTTATTTATGCGTTTTATCAAACACTTGACATGCACCATTCATAGTCATGTTATTTTCATTTCTTAGAGTGTATATTTCATACAAACATCATGGTGTATCCGTTATTTGTAGAATGCCCTTCCACCATTTTCCATTACACACATCACACATCATCCATACAACATTCAATCGCCTCAATCACCATTTCATCCACACATCCATACCTTTTATTCTATCTTGTTTATGTTTAGGGATTTAGGGAAATTGATACATTTCAATAAAAGAAGAACACAAGATCAAAAGTCATGATTTTCAAGAGGAAAGATTTAGGTTTGTCACGCCCCAAAATACCCCCTAGGAGTTAAGGGATACTTTAAGTGTGACTATACGTACCTGCCAAACCATCCTGTAATGAATAAGGTGAATATAATACTAACACAATGATAATCAGAGCACGGAAGCTGAACATAGGTTGCGGAAGCGTAAACTAATTTTTCTTTTCTTTATAAGTTCCAAAATAGTATTCCAAGTGAACACAAGTATATACAAAACACGTCTAAGTCTAAGGTGGACAGGCCTACCCATCAAAATGTCACAATACACCAAAGAAAAGTCCCCACGCACTCTCCCCTCAACAGTAGTCAAGGTATGGCCACACGTCGAGGTCTCGGTCCGCCTGAGACTGTAGTGGAATAGACGGCTCTCTCTCCTCTATGTACTCTTCCTCGACCCAAGGCTCTGGGTCGAGGGCTCTCTCAGTACCTGCCAACATGAAAGTACGGCTGAGCATGGAATACTCAGCGAGTACAAGCTACTAGCTAACCATGACAATAATAAAACACAACAACAGTAATACTATGCACAGTAAGAGGAACATCACAAAGAAACAATGTTAAACATGGTACAATACAATCATCTTGACGTGCGTGCATGAATGTGAAAACCTCGATAAAACTCATGCTTGGAAATCCGTTTCATGTCTCGGTATGGCTTGAGAAAATCATGTATGCGTGCATGCATGAATGCCTTGTCATCATCTTGTAAACTTGCATCTTATAACTTGTGAGCCAGAGGCTAGCACCCGAATCTCCCTGGGCTGCCAACCTTCTTGATATATGGTTTTCTTGTGAGCCAGAGGCTAGTACCCGAATGTCCCTGGGCTACCAACCTCCTTGACAATACGTGAATTTTAGTCACTTGTTTAGTTTTCTTGTGAGCCAGAGGCTAGTACCCGAATGTCCCTGGGCTACCAACCTCCTTGACATGTAGTAATTTCAGTTTTCTTGTGAGCCAGAGGCTAGTACCCGAATGTTCCTGGGCAACCAACCTCCTTGACATGTAGTAATTTCAGTTTTCTTGTGAGCCAGAGGCTAGTACCCGAATCTCCCTGGGCTACCAACCTCCTTGACATGCAAAGTTTTCTTGTTGATTATTATATGCATATGCTCTAGAAATCTTGGTTCGCGCATACATGCGTGCTCTTGTTCGTGGCAATGGTGACAATTATGGGAATGCGGATAACAAGAGAGATATGGCATCACAATTCAATTCATAGTATATGCTTATGAGAATTTGAGTAATCTACTTGGCATTGGATCAATTCATCATTCATGAGAACACATGCATAAGGCCTACTTCCATTTCTTAATTTAAGTTATTTATTCATGGTATAGGCATTTTGTCAAACACATAACATGCAATGTTCCTTCGTAGTTCATCTTATTCTTTTTAGTGCATACTTTCCATCCAATCATCAAGGTACGTTCGTTATTTGTAAAATGCTCATCCTCCATTTTCCATTTCACACACCACACACATCCATACATCATACATTCGGCATCCCATCGCCTCAATCAACATCCCCTACACATCCATACCCTTGTTCTTATCTTGTTTATATTTAGTGAAGATGATACATTTCATAAGGAAGAAAACATACTATCAAGAGTCACATTTCACAATAGAAAACTAGGTTATTGCTAGGGGAAGTTAGTAGGGTGTACTAACCTTGAATCAAGGCTTGATCTTGGTAGAAACCTTGATTGAAGCTCCAACTTGAAAGAAGGAGGACTCTTGCTTGAAGAGGGCTTGAGTAGGAAGGAAACCCTCTTGAAAATACCTTGGAAAATGCTGCCCTTGCTTGAGAGAGACTCCCCCACGAGCTTGAGGCTTGGCTTTGAAGAATCCAAGCTTTGGAACAATCTTGGGTAGCCCAACTCTTGATTTCTTCTCAAGAGGAAAACCTAGGTTAGGAATCCCCTTCTCCTCTCTCTCTATCTCTCAAAATCTCCTAAGTGTAGTGAATGGGGTCCTCAGGGTTCGGGCAAATCCTTTAAGGCAAGAGAGACCCGCCCAAATAACAAAAAGACCCTTAATGAAATTTCTGTAAAAACGCGAAGACCGAGTGATCGGTGGTTATGACCGATTGATTGGTTACCTACCGAGCGATCGGTGTTATTGACCGAGCGATCGGTCAAAAAATGCTCTTTGGAAAATTTCCACATACAAAAAAGTTGACCAGTCGATAGCCTCCGATCGATTGGTTTTGGACCGATCAATCGCTACTCAAGACTGAGCGATCGGTTGCTCTGCAAATCTGCTGCTGAGTTCACTTTTCACCCATTCTTACTACTTGAACCTTTTCCTCTTCCATTCTAATCTCTCCAAAACTTGCCTAGGACATTTTCGAGACTTATAGATATTTTTAAATAATTAATTTAATTAATAATAGCATTCTTAGCAAAATTCCTTAAAGCTTCAAATTCTCATTTCATGAATTCTTTTTTTGAGATTACATATGTCTCATGCCTTGACACACCTCCCAAGGCATATACAAAAGTTCCGGGGTTCTACAAGGTTATTGCTAAGGGGGTTAGTAGAGTGTACTAACCTTAATGATCACATTTGATCTTGCAAGAAAACCCTTGTTTGATAACCCCTCTTGGTGTGTAAGGATCCAACCTTGAAGGAGGTGCTCCAAACTTGAGGGAGAACTCCTCCTTGAAAATGGAAGAAACCCTTGCTTGATTTGGGAAGATCAATCTTGGTCTAGATCTCTTCCTTCTTCAATCCTCCTTCACTTCCTCTTAGTCTCTCTAGGCTTAGGGTAAGCCAAAAACCCTCTAATGATCCTCTATTTATAGTGCAAGGGGTGAAAAACCCCAAAAAATCCCATAAAAGAAAGTAAAATCGCGTATCTATGATCGTTCGTAGCGATTCACGATCAATCGTAGCTTCCTACGATCAATTGTAGCTTCACCCGTGAGTTTCCAGCATTTTCTGGGGCTTTACGATCGATCGTAGCAACTCTACGATCGTTCGTAGCGTCGCTACGATCGTTCGTAGGGTCCCTACGAGCGATCACAACTTTTGCAGAAAGTTTCTAGTTTTTCGTATTTTTGTATTTTGGCCATAACTTTTGACTCGCTCTTCAGATTTTGACGATTCAACTTGCGTTAGATTTTTCTTTTAAAGGAGAATAACTTTTATGTTTTGCATAATTTTTAATTCTTCTTTATTCTTGGACCATTTTTCCTTTAAAGCTGACTGATCTGCAATGGGTTGCGACAGTCCAATTTTGCAGCCAACCCGGTTTTGGAAATCGGATGTTTGACTCTACCTCGACTCAAAATCCGGAAAAGTGATCAACATGAACCTCGAAGAGGGTTCCAATAAATTTCTAAAAACTCAAGAATCGCTTGATTCTAATGAGCGGTGACAAAACTAAAGCTCCTTAAAGTTGAGGGTAATGCTAAGGCATAACCTTCATTAATACTTAAGAGTATTTTGCACTCTTAAACCTTCATCCAACACCCATAAACTTAAGAAAATACATCTTAAGGCATTTAATACATGCCATATACATCATATAACTGCAATATATCAAAACCAATCATTGATAACCCTTCGAGACATTACAATAGGCTTTTAAGCCTTAGACACTATTCACAAGCCATACCATCAAGATCCAAGTTTCTACATTTACCCTTAGGGTATTTATACCCTAGATACTCAAGCATTATTATACCCTTGTTTTGAGACTCAACATACACATATAAAATCCTCCCTTCACTTTTCCCAATATCAAGAACACATGGTAGGTCTTAGGCCTTTACATGCGTTGTACACCAACACTATCCACCTTCAACCCTTTAAGCACTTAGGGTATTTTATATACCCTTACTTCTATACATAGAGAGTAGATTTGCATTCTCCTTTTGAGACTCAACACCCGCACCTTAAAACCTCATTCTCATTAACCAAACCCAACTTATAATAAGGGCCTTTGGCCCATTCAATTCTAGTGCCCTCGGCACTATTCACTGACACTATTCACTTGAACAGTGAACCTAATTTCCGGGGTTCTACAATCGTAATTTCTATGATCGATCGTAGCTCACCTACGATCACTCGTAGGGTCTGTATGATCGTTCATAACTTGCAAATTTTTTTTTCAGATTTTCCTTCTTTCGTGTTTCGGTCATAACTTTTGACTTCTTCGTCGGATTTTGACGATTCAACTTGCGTTGGATTCGTCATTCGAAAAGGAACATTCTTGGTGTTTTAGAATTTTCAAATTCTACTTTATTTATTGACCAAATTACCCCTAAGGTTAACTGATCCGCAAATGGGGTTTAGAACTCGGATTTCCAATAGATTCGACTTCGGAATTCCAACCTTCAATTCAAAAAATGACTTTAAAGCTTTAATACATGCTGAAAAATCCGGGGTGCTACAGAGAGAGAGAGAGAAGCGTTCCAAAGGGTGCCACCCATGACATGCTGTTGTGAGTGCCCTTAATCTTAGCAATTCAAATATCAATGAACGACCCAAATTAAGAGAAGCATTAAAAACTCCCGAAGCATCATTCTTCTTTTCTTTCTTGTCTCTTCCCCTCTTCTCCCAAAGCATCATTCCATCCCCTCCCATCTCGTTACCCCTTTCAAATTCCTACAGACTTAACTCTCGTCTCTTTACCCCTTCTGAAGGTCTCTACAAGTATATTTGTAGAACATCTCACAAATTTTTCCTTCTCCAACTACTGAATCCTTACTCACTCAAAGGCTTCCTCATCTGAGCCATCAACTCGAACTCTAGGATGCTATAATAGACATTCCGTCATCAACTATGCATAATTAATTAGAAATGAGATCTTCAAAAGAAACCCAAAAACAAACAGACATTCATAAATCTTATATGGCGAAGCAACATGCGAATTCCACAAGAATAACTTGACCTATTGATTTTAGGATTGAATTGCAGTCATGCAATGTACAAAACAGACCCTCCTAAAAAATTGTATCATTTCATATTTACAGAATAATGTAGAATTAATCTTCTCTTTACTATTTTTTTAGTAGACCATTGTAGAGCACATAGATCTCAGTCATATCTTGGGTGGAATTAATTATTAACGAGGACAATCACATATAAGTTGAGTAATACATTGAAGTCTGGAGGTGGCGATCCCCACTCGTGTGCTTTCAGAATTCAGGTATGGTTATTCTTTTTTTAGGGTACTGTTAAAGGAGAATATTCTATAGAGAGCTTCGGCTGAAGAGGATGGCGTCTCAGGTTAAGGCGGTAACAATAGGGGACTTTCGGGGGAAGAGTGTAGAGACCCAAAATTTAGTTTCTCGACATTCGTGCCATTTATATGAATTCTTGAAATATGTACCCGATTTGAAATGCATGTGTCCCTAAAAGATGAATTAAAAGGAGTACCTTAACATACCCTCAAGTTCAAGAAGCCATAGTTTTATTGCCGCAAATCGGAATCGAGTGATTCTTGAATTTTTTGAAAAGTATTGGAACCCTCTTCAAGGTTCATGTTTATCATTTTTCCAAATTCTTAGTCGGAGTTAGGTTAAAAGGTTAGATTTCTGAAACCGGGTCTACTGTAAATCTGGGTTGCTGAAATCCATTTCTAGATCAGTCATCTTTAGTGGAAAATTAGTCCATGAATAAAGAAGAATTAGAAATTTTGCAAGACATCAAAGTTGTTCCCCTTCGAATAATAGTTCCAACGCAAGTTGAATCGTCCAATTCTGATAATCGAGTCAAACGTTACCGGCAAAATACCGGAGCAAGGTTCAAAAAAAATAAAGGGATCCGACCAATCAGGTAACTAGTGCCGATCGATCGGTGGTGGTAGGGATCGATCAGTGGGCGCTGAAATATGTGCGAAAACGCCGATTTTTGACTTTTTAAGTTTCCTTTGGTCCACAAACTCTATAAATAACCTTCAAACTCATGAGTTAGGGTTTTTATAGGCTTCTAAACCTAAAAGAGAGAAAAGGGAGAGCTTCCTAAGAGATCAAAAGGGGGAATCTTGAGGAGTTCAATGATTAGATAAGAGAAAGAAAGGAGGAGGCTTGAAGATCGAGATTGAGTCTTATTCGCAAGCGATAGATCGTAGGGAAGCGATCAAGTGAGGTAAATAACTTTCCCTAGGTCTCAATGTTATAACTATTAATCTAAAGTATGAATCTAATGATAAGATCTATGTAAAGAATATGATTAAGATGTAAATAACATAAATAATAATCCATAATTCTCAATTTCATAAATATTAATGTAAAGTAAGATTTAAAAAGGTAGATCTAAGTAAGAACTTGAATACAAACGAGATCTATGAATTTCTATCATCCTTTATGTTTACTTTCTTAAGAATTGTTAAAGTAGGATGTGAATAACATAAGTAGGATGTGAATAACCTATTGATATTATATTTTATGCAAAAATAAAGGGAAATAAAATCAGGGAGATATGTGAATGTATGTAGTAGAATGGATGTATGCCGGAGATTGGGTTGAATGATGGTATGTAGAAAGGATGATTTCTATATTTTTGTATGAATGAGGATTTCATGATTACTACTTTATGTATGAATTACTTGAAACCAATGTATGATGAATGACCCATTATGAATTTTAACGCCCGAAGAACCATGATGATGTATGATCTATGGAAGTAAGATTCATGAATATATGTTATTATTGTTATTGTAAGAACCTTGATTTATTGATGTTTAAATTATAATCTATAGAATTTATATGCACGATGATCGATAATAGATGTAAGTTATGAATTGCTACATGGATAATATGCATTCGGGTAAATAAGCTTTGGTTAGGGTTTTAGTGGTTTTAGGATTTTATCATGGTGATGTGAATTGCTATGATGGATTCCTGATGCCCTCAACCTATGATCGAGAGTGAAATTTAACCGAGGGTTTATTACTGTTTTCAATCACAACAATGTTATACATACGCACAATGTGAATATGAATACAAGAAAGTAAGAGTCACAGAAATAAGATTGCATGAACGAGTTTTCTCATAAATAATAGATACCAACAAAGTAAGTAACCAAGGGTATATCGTACCCAGCTCCAAGTCTAAGCTCATCGATGGTATATCATGCCTGGCTTCAAGTATAAGTTATGCAAGGGTATGTTATATATGGTTTCAAGTCGAAATAACAAAGATGCTAGTGCCTTGCTTCAAGATAAGTTTCCAAGGGTACTAGTTATCTAGCATTAAGAAAGATCTCAAAGAAATGTAAGAAAAGAAAAGAAAAAGATGCTAGTGTCTTGCTTCAAGATAAGTTTCCAAGGGTACTAGTTATCTGGCTTCAAGAAAGATCTCAAAGAAACGTAAGAAAAATAAGAAAAGAAAAGGATGCTAGGGCCTTACTTCAAAATAAGTTCCCAAGGGTACTAGTTATCTGGCTTCAAGAAAAATCTCAAAGAAACGTAAGAAAAGTAAGAGAAGAAAAGAAAAAGTAAGAAAAGAAATGGATGATAGAGCATTGCTTCAAGATAAGTTTCCAAGGGTACTAGTTATCTGACTTCAAGAAAGTTTTCTACTAAAAGTAAGAAAAGAAGAAAAGTGAGAAAAAAAGAAAGAAAAGTAAGAAAGGAAGAAAAAAATAATAATAAAAAAAAGAAATGAAGAATAAGCAAGATAAGTATAAGTGAGCACATGAAAGAATTGAAAAGAAAAGATGTTTCCGTATTCTGATTTATGTATGTGAATTGTAATTGAACTGTTACTTGTATGCATGTTATCGTTATAATATTGTTACTATGGATTGTTATATACGCGGAGTAACTTGTTACTCAGCCGATGAATTTTTTTGTCGGCAGGTTCGAGAATTGAAAATTGTATCCAGGAACCTTGATTTAAAGAGGAGTACGTAAGGAAGATCTTACAGGTGATCATTTCGAAGAGGAACGGGATTTCGATGGATGATTTTACTATTATTGTAGTTTATTAGAAATTGTTTAAATTCTGGAGAGATTGTAACTAGTTTATTAAGTTCTAGTTTTAATTTGTGATATTTAGATTTGATTTAGTTAATTAAAGAGTTGAGAATCACGAGGATGATTCAGGTTATGTAGGTTTAGTTTAATTACAGATTTTTAATTGATGTTCAGTTGAGGTATTAAATGAAGAAATTTTTTTGGTTCATGTTTTTAGTATGCCTTAAATGCTTCTAATAGGATGATTTGTTAAGTAAGTCACGTGCCAAGATCTCACATTCTCCTAGATGGGGTTTTGGGGCCCGACAAAGAGGGAAAAGAGATAGGAGAGAACCCAAAGGGGAAAGAGATGAAAGATGAACGACGCTTCAAGAGTCTTAATGCTTCTCTTTAATTTGGGCTATCCGACCAGATTTAAACCTCTTGGATTAAAGGTACTCACCACAACATGTAATCGGTGGCACCCTTCTCTCTCTCTTTCTCTATATATATATATATACATATATTTGACAGTATTTTAGGAAATTTAAGGAAGACTAGACTTGGGCAAGCAAACCCTCATACCTACCCAAAGCAATTCTTAAGGGTACGTGGAAGCGACTAACACAAAATAGAAAGGAAAGCATCAATTTCATTCAATTAAAGTCAAATTAGAAACACATATTAAGGGAACTAGTAGTATGCAGATAAAGAGCTTCTTGCAATGCACAAATGTTTACTGCATCCAAATTGAAAAGACACTCGAATCCCTAGTAAATAATAGAATAACAAGGGAATGGGCACATTGAAAATATAAAAGTAAAGCCAGTGGAATTTGGGCAAGAACGAAATCTCCAACTTTCAATCATAAAGCTTGAAACGCTCAAGGAAAGCAACTACAAAACATAGGGAAATGCAGCTCTCAGAAAGGAAAAGAGTGACCTTAGTATCAAGATGACGGCGCACAAGATCTGAGTGCTGAGCATGGCGGTCCTGAGATTTTCCAAGGTCTCCTAATGGTACTCATGGGTACCGTGAGAGAAATTGAACCTGGCAACGTTCATCCCGGCCCTCAGAAGTTTCTCGATCATAGGCACAGACTGAGAAGCTGGACCTAGCGTGCACACAATCTTCATCTTCGGGATACGTCCATCATTTGGAAGCTCCTTCAAGATTCCCTCTATGTCGATGTTTGCCATTAATCACAACCCTTTTTTTGATTTGCTGGAGACCCCTCAATACCTCCTAAAATCGTATCAAAAAAATATGAAAACCAAGGCAGAATCAAATAGAAAAATAATATATATATAATTACGCTGGAGAAACAGATCTTCCTGATCAAAACCCTGGAAATAGTTTACGTATAAAAAGACTTTCTCAAGAATTGGAGACTGAAATCTCTGAAAACTAAGAAAGTGACGAAAAAAAAAAAGGATCGACTGGAATTGGAGAAAATCATAATTTCTACCTAGATATTACGCAGATAATAACGGCTTGAAAGCTTTCA
Source organism: Tetracentron sinense (assembly GCA_015143295.1). Taxonomy (NCBI): domain Eukaryota; kingdom Viridiplantae; phylum Streptophyta; class Magnoliopsida; order Trochodendrales; family Trochodendraceae; genus Tetracentron; species Tetracentron sinense. The sequence continues at coordinate 33,430,557 of CM026573.1, read as the reverse complement.
AATGGGATTTTTTTTTGTTGTGTTTATGAGAAAAAAAATCTAAAAGGAAGCATTATATAAAAACTCACCAAACCAAGCTTTCTGCTGTCTGGGGCTAGCACTCCTGATTCTGAAACTATGTGATTTATGGCGTTCAACAGTCTGGTGGGCCGCATAATTTCGTACAGACCCTTTAATCTATCCTCGACAAAGAAGCAGATTTTTTGAGGTTGGAATATAGATCCGCCTATTGATATCGTCGACACGGGGAATGGTTTTCTTCTGTTCAAAACCACGAACAAGGATGACCGAGATCGGGTTAACCAGCAGCAACCCTGGTCATTTCAGGGACACCCCCTTCTCCTCGTACCTTGGCGGCCAAACATTCGGGTTCAGAAGCTGCATTTATTTCAATTACCGGTATGGGTTCAAGTGCATGGTTTTCCTCAGAATCCGTGTAGCTATAAACATATTCCAACCTCTCCGTCCTTATGTGGTGTTGAACCTCAGTTCCCAAGTCCTGGCCATTTTTCCGTTAACCTACGAAAGGCTACCATCTTGTTGTTTCTATTGTGGATTGGTTGGCCATGCAGAACGGTTTTGCAAACTCAAGAATGATCAGGAGAATTCAAGCAAAACCAGTGAGGGTGATGAAGCAGAAGCAAACTTGTTCAGGAAATGGCTGCAATCGGAGTTTTTCCACTACCAATCCTGGCCATTGCGGTATGTTTTGCCTAAAACAGAGGACACTATTGTCGGCAAGATGGACATGGACGCATGGGACCAACCTTCTGAATCTGGTTTTCCGGCGAAGAAACGAGACGATGTACGGCCCCAGGATCATACCCACGCCATCGTTCCGTTATCAGTTGTACATGAAAGATTGTCTCTTGGATTGACTAGTAGCCCGGGCATAATTGATACGGACATGGTACAATCGCCACTTATTCGCCTCTCACCTGATGGGTGCAGGGACTGTCCCCCTCAACCAAAACGGTTAGCACCAGGCATGACTTCTCTCTCCGTGGACAAAATTGATTCACCGTTCCTTTCTTATCCTTTGTTTATCCATGATGCTGCACCTGATTCTGAGAGCCTGGGCCATAATGAGGTATCCGAATCCATGGACCAAGCTATCCACGGACCTACCCACATCTGTAATAACCTGAAACCTGCTTTTGCCATCCCCGCCCAACAACATCCAGAGGGCCTGATTGATAATTATGGGCCTCCAAATCTTGTCACCCAGAATCCCATTTCTACAACAGGCCATTATTCAGTTCCTTCTAGCTCCACTTCCCATTCCGTCCTAAAACTAAAGAAGTCCAAGGACTAGAAAGCTAAGCTCATCCCAACCTTCCACCCTTATTCTTAACCTGCATCCCCCAACCAAATTACAGGATCTCAACACTACCATGGATCGGAGGTTGTTACTGCGTACGATCACCCCCTAGCTTCGATGAGATTTCCATTGTTGATGGGCGGGCTACTGCTGATGAAAATTGGCACATTTCTCAGGAGGCGGCTGACAGGGATCAGCCCCTCCGGGCAACATGAGTATCATCAGTTGAAACTACCGGGGGCTGGGGCGACTCGCGGCAGTTCAAGCTCTGAGAGAGCTTGTTCGTAGATGGTAGCCTGAGTTGTTCTTTTTAATCGAGACTAAAGTATAGACAAGTAGATTACGACAGATATGCGGGACGCTTCAGTTTGATCAAGTGATTACAGTAGACCCAAATGGTTCGGCAGGGGGACTTTGTGTTATGTGGAGATCCCCTTTTGTGGTTCAGTCCCTATTAGAGAGTAATAATGCAATTCGAGTTTCTGTTGTGCCTAAGCTAGGGTCCCCCCAGTGGGACTTATTTCTAATTTAAGGTGCTCTTATGGAGATTCATTGACCGGCCTTCTGGTATGACCTTGGCTGACTTATCTCCTCTAGTTCCAAGGAAATCCATTTACTTGGTCGAATCATCGAGTGGGGACGGCTCAGATCCGGGAAAGACTAGATAGTGCTTTATGTTCTACAGAGTGGAAGATGTGTTATCCAGAGGCCTCAGTTTATCACTTACCATGCACAGCTTCTGATCATTGCCCAATCCGACTGGTGTTAAATCCTGCAGGGAGAAATCGAGGGTGGGCATTCAAATTTGAAGCCATGTGGACCTCAGTAGCGGAGAGTTCGGACATAGTTGCTCAAGCCTGGACAACCAGCACAGTGGGATCTCAGATGTTTCAGCTATGTGCAAAGATCAACACTTGCCGTCAAAAACTGATTATTTGGAACCGAGAAACTTTTGGAAATATATTTCGGCAGAAAGAGGATCTGCTAGCTCAGCTTGATCAAATCCAGCAGGGGACTATGAGTGGCTATGAAAAAGCTGTGGAGGATGATTTGTTGAGGAGGTATGATCATACTTTAGCGCAGGAGGAGGCTTTTTGGGCACAGAGGTCTAGAGTTCGTTGGTTGAAGGACGGGGACCGAAACTCCAAATTCTTCCACCTGTCCACTCTTCATAGGCGGCAAATCAATCTCATTGATTTTATCAGATCGGAGGATGGTATTGCTCATTCGACGGCCGATGAAATTGAGAGATGTATTCTGACTCATTTCACCTCCCTATTCAAGTCCTCTTCTCCTTCGGGCATAGATGATATCTTGGAGGGGGTCCCTTCCAACGTTACTATGGAGATGAACAGGCACCTGTGCCGCCCCTTAGTGGATTCAGAAATCAAGGAGGCTACATTCCAAATGGGGCCAACCAAAGCACCTGGGCAGGATGGGATGTCGGCCATATTTTACCAAAAATACTGGCCTATTGTGGGGTCTCAGGTCATCCGAGTGCGAGGGTTCTTCGAAGGTGGATATCTTCTTCACAAAGTGAACCTCACTAACATCGTTCTCATTCCTAAGGTTTCGGCTCCGTCTCATCTGGGACAGTACAGACTTATCAGCCTTTGTAACGTGGTTTATAAGATATGTGCGCGGGTCCTTGCCAACCATCTCCTCTCTATTCTGGGCGATTTGATCCACCTGGCCCAATCTGCCTTTGTGTCGGACCGGAGCATTGTGGATAATGTATTCATCACTCATGAACTACTTCATTTTATGAAAGACCAGCGAAAAGGGAATGATTATTCTATGGCCATTAAAATGGACATTAACAAAGCCTATGACCGGTTGGAGTAGTCTTTCTAAGAGAAAATGTTGTGCAAGATGGGTGGGCCTTATTATGTAGTGCATCACGACAGTCAAATACTCCGTTCTTATAAATGGAGTTGCTCGGGTCTATTCGTCTGGAGCGTGGTCTTCGCCAAGGTGATCCGCTGTCCCCTTACCTATTCATTTTAGCTTCTAATTGAGTTTCTTATCAACTCAATAGGTTGGAAGTTGTGGGCCATATTCAAGGCCTTAAAGTTCGTCGCCACAGCCCCCCTATTTCCCACATTCTATTTGTAGATGACAGTGTGTTATTTGTTAAGGCCACTCTTGATAGTGCCATGGAGATCAAGAATTGCCTTTCGACCTATTGCCAAGCCACCGGTCAACAAGTGAATTTTCAAAAGTCCGGCATTATTTTTAGTTCTAACACACCTTGGAAGTTTCGAAGGATGAATTCTTGCCTATTACATATGCGTATCTTGGACAATGCAATACCTCGGCCTTCGTACTCAGTTTGGACGATCTAAACGGCACATGTTCTCTAACATTCAGGATAGAGTGGTTTCGAAGATCCAATTGTGGAAGGGGAAGTATCTTAACAAAGCGGGTCGAGAAGTGCTGCTTAAGGCGGTGGTGCAAGTGATCCCAGCATTTGCTATAGGTTGTTTCAAACTGCCCATTTACGTTTGCAAGGAGATAGCTTCTTGTCACGGTCAACTTTTTGAATTTGCGGAACAATCATGCGGCGCCTCCATCATCCCATAATCTTGGCCAGCCTTACACCATTATGCTATCCATCCATTGAACTGACCCAACGTCTCATTCCACAATGCTACGACAAGGTACGACCCGCTACCGAGTCCCATCTGCTAAGCTACGCTCAACTGGCTTACGCATCACTTCATCGTGTCGCACCCGACACTCGTCTAACACATAAGGTTCCCGCGTCACCGAGGTTCCGTCTCGCGCATCTCTCATGATGCTAAGGTTCCCTGATCAAGCCGAACATCCAACACGGCCCGATACTCTCGAACATGACTATCGGTCATCCCCACGCATCGCGGATAGCTTAGGAGCATCACTGCCCCGTTTACCGAGCATTGAGGACATGGCGCCCACAACGCGATCCTCGGTCCTCTGACCGAGTATCCCAACCATACCACGGATCCCTCCTAGACGACCATGATGCATACCGCACACTTAAAGGCCGTACTAGGGAGAAACCTCTTGCTCGGAGGCTCTTGCGCAGTGCTAGGAAGTCCGTCTCCTTTGCACCGTCCTTGGATGCTCCAACAATCATCCAAGGAGACTCCAAGATCCCCTTCAGGATCCTAGAGTCCGCCCCCAACTCCTTTGGGGTTGCTCATTAGGTGGCCCCAGATGTGCCACAAGGGAAGGTAGAGGTACGCCCTTCTCCTCAAGGTGGATGATAAACCTTTCACCCTTTACCAGAAGGAAACATCACCATTGCCGGTGGAGTCATACTGGTCTTTTACGGAACAGTACCCTGGATATCCACAAACCGTCTGTACCATTAAACTCGTATTCACTTTCTCTTCGAATGAAGGTACTATCGGCCCTACTTCCAGCATACCATGTGGGCCCCACAACACTCGCCCACATGTGTCCGACCAAGCACCAAACTCAATCTTCACTCCATAACTCTTCATGTGCACTTCACCCAAACCATAGTACCTCATACACCACATCAAGACATCTCCATGTCCCTTCACTTCAGTACCTCAACACTAAGGCACCAACCTTGCACCACGTTGCGCTATCGCTTGCATAGTGCCTCGCCTATCTCCTAGGCACCGCATTGGCATCCTTTGCCCATGCTCAGGCCATCCCGACCCCGTATCACGGTCATGACAGTACTTGACAACTTTTGACCGTGACATTCTGCTATGTCAAACTTTTGGTGGGGGCAAGATGAGGGCCAGTAGAAGGCCCATTGGGTCAATTGGGCTACGTTATGCAATAGGAAGGATATTGGTGGTGGAGGATTCCGGGATTTATCAACATTCAATCTAGCCCTTCTAGCTAAACAAGGATGGTTGATTATGGAGCGTCCTCAATCCATTTGGAGCGCTTTAGTGAAGAGTTTCTACTTTCCGCCTACGGATTTTTTGAAAGCTAAAGTGGGAGCTAGGCCATATTGGGCTTGGAGGAGTTTGATCGCCGGCCGCAAGGTCCTTGAGGCAGGTGTCAGATGGAATGTTGGCAATGGGGTCTCTATAGATCTGTGTGTTGGAAACACAAACTTGGAAGTTTCTAGAGTCTAACCTCATGATGTCTCTAGACTCCTAGAGTTTCTAGAATTTGGTAGAAGCATTTGACTTGGAGAACATGCAAGGATTTTCTAGAAGATTGTTCTCTTAGAAAAGTAAGAAATTTTTGAAAGTTTAAAAGGGCATTGCCCTTGTGTCGTATGAAAAAGTCTAGAATAAGGGTACTCTTGTAATTTCACTTATGATGTAAACTCTATAAATAGGAGTGAATAGGCTATGATTTTGGCATTGAGTGGAGAAAGACTTCTAGTGTTTGTAAGCATTCCTTTATCCAATACAGTGAGTGTCTCTTCTTAATAGGCAGTAGCCTTCTTTGAATTTTAGCTTTCTTTGTGTGGTTAGCAACATCTCCATTGTCTTGGGCAAGGCTTAGCAAAGCCAACAAAGTGGTATCAAAGCCAAGGTCATTCTAGAGTCACGCCGGTGTTCCTTTTGTTGGATCGTGAAGATGGCCTCCAACTTGGTTCAACCTAAAATTCCAAGGTTGACAAAAGACAACTTTGAGAATTGGTGTATACAAATGAAGGCATTGTTCGGGTCCCAAGATCTATGGGAGATCGTCAATGATGGGTACGTAGAACCCACCATGGAGCAAGAAGCCGTGTACACCGTGGAGCAGAAGACCACTCTCAAGGATCAAAGAAAGAGGGATAAAAAGTCATTGTTCTTACTCTACCAAGCGTTGGACGAATCAACGTTCGAGAAGATCGCTGAAGCAACATCAAGCAAAAGGGCTTGGGAGATCCTAGGCACCATTTTCAAAGGAGTTGATCGTGTTAAGAGGATTCGCCTACAAGCTCTAAGAGCCGAGTTCGAGACAGCCCATATGAAAGAAGGTGAGAGCATCTCCAATAATTTTTCGCGATTACTTGTTATTGTGAATCAATTAAAGAGGAATGGTGAAAAGATTGAAGACCTCCGGATCATAGAGAAGGTGCTACGATCCCTCACAACCAAGTTCGAACACGTGGTTGTGGCTATTGAAGAATCCAAAGATTTGGAGACACTCTCAGTTGAGGAGTTAATGGGATCACTTCAAATTCATGAGCAACGCATGCAGAAGAATTCTAGTTCCATGGTATTGGAACAAGCATTAGAGTCAAAATTGACTCTAAGAGATCAAAGGGGCAGTCGCGGAGATTCACAACGTGGTGGTGGCAACCATGGTAATCGCGGAAGAGGTAGAGGACGAGGAAATTATCAAAGTCATACACAAAATCAGCGGAGTTTCAACAGTAGCCGCGGAAGAGGAACTGGCAGAGGTAGATCCACATATGGTCATGGTAATACAAGAAGCATTCAATGCTACAATTGCAACAAGTATGGGCACTATGCATTAGATTGTTGGAGCAAATCTGTGGCTCAAGATGAGCAATCCAACCTCGCTGAAGCATCAAATTATGGAAGATAAGACTCCACACTCCTCCTTGCTCGAGAAGAAGTGTCTGGTCAACAAGATGTGTGGTATCTTGACTTGGGAGCTAGCAATCACGTGTGGGAAGAAGGAACTCTTCGAGGAGATAGCGGAAGGCATTCATGGTAATGTGAGCTTAGGAGACTCATCCAAGGTCCCCGTGAAAGGCAAAGGTAAGGTTAAAATTTATCAGAAGAATGGTACGCCAGAATATATCTCCAATGTGTACTACGTGCCCAATATGAAAAAAAATATACTCAGTATTGGACAACTCCTCGAAAAGGGGTACGTAATACTCATGGAGAATCACTCTCTTACTTTGAGAGATGCACGAGGAAGACTTGTTGCACAAGTTCAAATGGCGATGAATCGCATGTTCCCACTCTATCTTAACACAAAATTGGAAATGTGCTTCCTTGGACGCAAGGAGAATGAGTCATGGAAGTGGCACATTCGCTTCGGGCATCTCAATTTCAATGGTCTCAGGCTATTATCCACAACGGGCTTGGTTTCTGGTTTGCCGGTCATTAAACAGGTGGATCATATGTGTGAGACATGCACACTTAGCAAGCAACAACGAATTCCTTTCTAGAGTGGCAGATCGTGGAGAGCAACAGAACCATTACAGCTGGTTCACACGGATATCTGCGGACCGTTAGACCCAATTTCTCTCGGAGGAAGTAAGTATTTTATTACTTTCATTGATGACTTCAGTAGAAAACTCTGGGTATACTTCATTAAAGAGAAATCTGCTGCTTTTACCATCTTTAAAAATTTTAAAGCCCGTGTTGAGGTAGAGAGCGGTTATAAAATTAAGACACTGAGATCTGACAGAGGTGGCGAGTACACCTCAAATGCACTTCAAGAATATTGCAGACAACAGGGCATCAGATAACAATTTACAGCAGCTTATACACCACAGTAGAATGGGATTACGGAAAGGAAGAATCGCACCATCCTTGATATGACAAGGACCTTGCTTAAAGAGAAGGGATTGCCAAAGCATTTCTTGGTCGAAGCAGTTGCATGCACAACTTATCTTCTCAACAGGTGCCCTACAAAAAGCGTTAAGAACAAGACACCCCAGGAGGCATGGAGCGGCTATAAGCCCAGTGTGTCGCACTTGAAGATCTTTGGATGCATTGCTTATGCTCAAGTACCAGAGGCAAAAAGGAAGAAGTTGGATGATCATGGCGAGAAATGTATCTTCATTGGGTACAGTGAGGAGTCCAAAGCATACAAACTCTACAATCCACTTACTAATAAGGTAGTGGTGAGTAAAGATGTGATCTTCAGTGAAGAAGAAACATGGAATTGGGATAAAGAAGAGAAAATCAAAGAGAATCAGATTGAGATAGAAGAGCAAGAAGCAGACCACGGAGAACAAAATCAAGAGAATATGCGGCAAACTATCTCAACACCAGCTCCACGCGCATCATCATCTATAGTTCGGAGAAGTCCTGATGCACAACTCATAACTCCAGAAGGTACTTTATTAACTCAAAGCTCAACTAGTCCTTCATCATCTATAAGACCAATCAAAATGAGGAGCCTAAGAGAAATTTATGAGCAAACTGAAAACAATGATGATATAAATCTTCTCTGCCTATATGTTGATCATGAGCCACTTACTTTTCAAGAGGCTGTGAAAGAAAATTGTTGAAGATCAGCCATGGAAGAGGAGATTTATGCCATCCAAAAGAATAAAACATGGGAGTTAACTTCACTTCCTAAGGGTCATAAGTCAATTGGTGTTAAGTGGGTATATAAGATCAAGCGAACGGCCGATGAAAAGATTGACCGTTACAAGGCAAGGCTTGTAGCTAAGGGCTACAAACAAAAATATGGCGTGGATTATGAAGAAGTTTTTGCACCAGTTGCTCGACTTGATACAGTCAGGATGCTGATCTCACTTACCGCCCATCACAGTTGGAAAACTTATCAACTGGATGTAAAGTCAGCATTCCTCAATGGAAATCTTGATGAAGAAGTGTATGTTGAACAGCCCGAAGGCTTCATTGTAGAAGGAGAAGAGGATAAAGTTTATCGCCTAAAGAAAGCTTTATATGGATTAAAGCAGGCACCTTGAGCTTGGAATTCTCGGATTGATAGCTACCTTCAAGAAAATGGTTTTACTAAATGTCCATATGAGCATTCCCTCTATATAAAAAGGAACAACCATGGAGAATTACTTATAGCATGCCTCTACGTTGATGACTTGCTATTCACCGGGAACAGCCAGGAGATGTTCGATAAATTCAAGCATGCTATGTTCAAGGAATTCGAAATGACAGACTGTGGACTTATGTCCTACTTCCTTGGTATAGAGGTGAGACAGCAAGCTGATTGTATATTCATATCTCAGAAAAGGTATGCGATGGAGCTTCTTAAGAAATTCAGATTTGATGGCTGCAACACAGTAAGCACTCCTGTAGCAATGGGTTCGAAGTTGACAAAAGAAGGAGAAGGAAAGACCGTGGATTCAACTCTATTCAAGAGTTTGATTGGAAGCTTAAGATATCTCACAATCACAAGACCAGATATAGTCTATGGTGTTGGACTTCTGAGCAGATACATGGAAACTCCAAAAGAATCTCATTGGCTTGCAGCGAAGAGAATCCTAAGGTACATTTCAGGAACTTTAGAATTTGGACTTTTCTATTCTTATAATGAGGATGCAGAGTTATATGGATACTCAAACAGTGATTGGGGAGGTGACCAAGATGAACGTAAAAGCACAACAGGGTATGTTTTTTACCTTGGATCCACAGCTTTCACATGAAGCTCTAAGAAGCAGAGTATTGTAGCTCTATCTACATGTGAAGCTGAGTATGTGGCGGCATCATCCACAGTTTGTGAAGCAGTATGGCTAAGGAATCTCTTAAAAGAGTTGAATCATTTACAAGAAGAATCAACAATCATATACCTGGACAACAAGTTAGCTATTGCACTTGCCAATAATCCGGTACAACATGGAAGAAGTAAACATATTGATACCAGATTCCATTTTCTAAGAGACCATGTGAAGCAGAAAATAGTAAAGCTAGAGTATTGTGATACCAAAGAACAAGTAGTAGACATCTTTACTAAGGCTTTGCCAACTGATGCATTCAGGAGACTAAGAATTGCTTGGAATGAGAAAACTTCCAGTTTGAAGGGGGGTGTTGGAAACACAAACTTGAAAGTTTCTAGAGTCTAACCTCATGATGTCTCTAGACTCCTAGAGTTTCTAGAATTTGGTAGAAGCATTTGACTTGGAGAACATGCAAGGATTTTCTAGAAGATTGTTCTCTTGGAAAAGTAAGAAATTTTTGAAAGTTTAAAAGGGCATTGCCCTTGTGTCTTATGGAAAAGTCTAGAATAAGGGTACACTTGTAATTTCACTTATGATGTAAACTCTATAAATAGGATTGAAGAGACTATGGTTTTGGCATTGAGTGGAGAAAGACTTCTAGTGTTTGTAAGCATTCCTTTATCCAATACAGTGAGTGTCTCTTCTTAATAGGCAGTAGCCTTCTTTGAATTTTAGCTTTCTTTGTGTGGTTAGCAACATCTCCATTGTCTTGGGCAAGGCTTAGCAAAGCCAACACTGTGGACTGATGCATGGATCCCCGGATTGCCGGGTTTTCGTATTTCCTCTCCGAAACCACCCCCATCGAGTATCGGATTGCATTTCCCCTATTAACCATGGTTGGAATCACTCCCGTCTATACCTGGTATTTTCGGTAGCTGAGGTTGATTCCATTGGGAGCATTCCATGTAGTCAGAGACGCGGTCCAGATCACATTATATGGCATTTTGAGAAGAGCGGCCGCTACTCGGTGCGATCCGGGTATCATTGCATGCAGGAATTCCATCCTTCCGGCATAGCGCTGCGCCCTTCTTCTTCATCCCCTCAATTTGCTGGATGGAAAGCGCTGTGGAAGTTACAACTTCCAAAGAAAATTTCTTGGTTTCTCTGGAGCTGTTTACATAATGCGCTTGCCGTGTTTGCGGTTCTTCAGAAAAGAAAAATTACCTCTGTTGCTCTCTGTCCCATTTGTGGTCTTACAAATGAAACGGTGGAACACATGCTGTTTGAATGCCAACACGCTTGGTAGACGTGGCTGGGTTCTCCAATTGGTGACCGGGTTAAAATTTGTGGTGTCCCTAACTTGTTCACCTGATGGAGCAGAAGAGCCTCTTCGTCAATGGAGAAACGCTCTAAACTTCGACTCCTCAACTTCCTTGGCTCTCTAGCTTGGAATATTTGGAAAGCTAGAAATCACTTTGTCTACCAACACTCAACTCTTGCCCCGGATCTCTCTATTGAACAAGCTGTTCGGTTGGTGGAGGATTGTAGGGGTGTAGCCCTTTGAATCTTACAGTTGGTCCTAGGGCAAATTAGTGGACACCCCTCTCGCCGACTGCATTAAATTTAATACGGATGGGTCAGCTTCCTCCGATGGGAGATTTGCTGGGGGTGGCTCGCAACTGTACTAGAGAAATCCTGGGAGGTTTTATTAGTCCTTTGAAGAGAGGTTGTGGTGCCCTCTTGGCCGAGGCACATTCTCTTCGCACCGCTGTGGACTTTGCTACCCGACAACTTTGGCGGGTTGTTTAATTTTCTTTAGATTCCCTTCTGTTAGTGGAAACCATCTCTGATAACTCGGGTGGCACCTATTGGGAAATCCAGGCTCTTGCTCATGATATCAAGAGTGTTTTTGCATCTCATCCAGGTTTTAGTCTGTCCTTCGATCGGAGGACGACCAAACCCTTTACCCATTGTCTGGCTTCTCATGCCATTCGCCTCTGTCGTGAAGGGAGGTGTGGGCTGTTATCTTTAAATGCCTGGAGTTGTAGGCGTTTCGTTGCTGTTCGTGGGCCACGGCCCCCTTGATCTCTGTTTCGTTCTTTTTATAAAATTTTCTTTCTAGCAAAAAAAAAAAAAGAAGGATCAAGGGGAGAATAACACATTCTAATAGTGTGAGATTTTGCAACTTCCGCTGGTCGTCGTTTCGGTAAGATGTTTCTCTGGTCAGGAAAAACAAACAACCACGGTAACGGCTTCCTGTATTTTAGTTAGGGGAAAATACATTTACACCCAAGGTTTGACGAAAATACACATACACCCCATTAGTTTTCAAATAATACATTAGGTACTTACTTTTTAAAAATAATGACACTTACACCCCCTCCATCAGTTTACCGTTAGTCCACTCACAAAAATGCTGATGATGATGTCATATGATTAAATATGTAAACTTGGAACATTGCCCTTCAATTTTCAGAAAACACTATTCCTACTCCAAAACACTATTTAATTATTATTTAAAAATCTGGTTATTACCCACTGAGGTCGTCACGTGTCCCTTTTGACACCCCTTAACCGTGGTTAAGATTCATCCACCCATCCTTGGTTTTTTTTTAAACATTAATTCATTTTTGAAGTGGTTTTTTTTAAACATTAATTCATTTTTGAAAATAAAAAAAAAATTAGAGTTTTTTCATATCAAAAACTATTTTTTAATATCACCCCTTGAGGTCGTCACGTGTCCCTTTTGACACCCCTCAACCATGGTTAAGATTCACCTATCCATTCTTGTTTTTTTTAATATTAATTATTTTTTGGAAATTAAAAAAAAAATTAAAATTTTTTTAATATGAAAAAAAGTTTTTTTAATATCACCCCCTTGAGGGGGTGTCAAAAGGGACACGTGGCGACCTCAAGGGGTGATATTAAGAAACTTTTTTTAATATTAAAAAAATCTAAATTTTTTAAAATTTCAAAAAATAATTAATATTAACAAAAAATAAGGATGGGTAATTGAATCTTAACCACGGTTAAGGGGTGTCAAAAGGGACACGTGGCGACCTAAGGGGTGATATTAAAAATCTGTTTTTAATATTAAAAAAACTCTATTTTTTTTTAATTTTTGAAAAAGAATTAATATTTAAAAATAAACAAGCATTGGTGGGTGAATCTTAACCACGGTTAAAGGGGTGTCAAAAGGGACACGTGGCAACCTCAAGGGGTGATATTAAAAATCTATTTTTAATATTAAAAAAACTCAGATTATTTTTTTTAATTTTCAAAAAGAATTAATATTTAAAAATAAACAAGGATGGGTGGGTGACTCCTAACCACGGTTAAGGGGTGTCAAAAGGGACACATGACGACCCCAATGGGTGATAACCAGATTTTTAAATAATAAATAAAGTGTTTTGGAGTAGAAATAGTATTTTCTGAAAATTGAAGGGGCAAAGTTGGAAGTTTATACATTTAATCACATGACATCATCATTTCTTTGAGTTGATTAACGGTCAACTGATGGAGGGGGTGTAAGTGCCATTATTTTAAAAAGTAAAGGTATCTAATGTATTATTTGAAAACTGAGAGGGTGTATGTGTATTTTCTTGAAACGTTAGGGGGTGTAAATGTATTTTCCCCTTTTAGTTAAGATTACAAATTGGGTGTGCAGTTCTTTGCACGTGTAAATTTAATAAAAACAACAAAAAGATTTAATGAGGCATTTTGATAAATTAAATTTTGTATAATTAAAAATCATCCCTCTTATCTTCTCCTCTTCACACCCCGCCTCTTGCTTCAATGGTGGGGTGCTTCAATTGTGGGGTGTGGTCTCTCTCAAAGTGAAAAAGGTCTCGAGATCTAATCGCATTGAGCGATAGTTGTAAGAGCTCTAATCCTCAAGCTAACCACTATTATCACCAACAGGAGGCAAATGATATTCGAACCAAAAATAAATAAATAAATATTCACTTCTCTTCAGACGAGAATGACAAGGTTAAAAACGTGAATTGAATTTTTAGCTTCATTTCAGACTACCCTTTACTCATATGGGTTCGAAACTGAATCAATGTAAGCTAATTCCAAAATTGCTCTTTACTCATAAGTTCAAAAAGTTCAAATAATTTTTAGCTAATTCCAACCAGCCCTTACTTATATGGGTTCAAAACATTGATTGAATTTTTAATTAATTTCAAAACTATCATTTACTCATATGCAAATATAATATTTTAATTTAAACGGTTGATTGAATTTTAGCTTATTTTCAAAACTACCAATTTGCTAATATATAAAGAGAATGATACTTGAAAAAGTTAATTACTCGATTTGGGTGTAGATGGCCCATGTAGGATCCATCATGTAGATATGGAAGGTTTCCATATGAGATTGGGTGGTTGCCAAGATAGTTTTAGTTGTAGGATAGATTCATTGTTCTATTTTATCTAGATTTCAAATCGGGCAATCGAACAGTCCACTTGTGGACTGTTCTATTATGGATGGTTGTGAATTTTAACTAATTACAAGACTGCCCTTTACTCATATGAGTTCAAAACGTTAACAAAATTTTACTTAATTTCAAAACTACCATTTACTCATATATAAAGAAAGGTAATGTCACTTTAAAATGTTTATTAAGTTTTAGCTTAATTTCAAAACCACCTATTTCTAATATATATAAAGAGAATGTTACTTAAAAGAGTTAATTAAATTTTAGCTTGATTCCAAAACTGATCTTTATTAATTTTAGCTTTTATTCATATATATAGGGTACTTTTTCGCCAAGAAATATAAGAGATTAAAAAGATTGAAATTTAATGTAATATATATAAAAGCAATGTTTTCATAAGCAGATTGACCGTCGAATTGGTCGGGTGATTGGTTCCCAATTCGATCAGCCTAGTTGGATTATGTCATTTTATTATTAAAAATATATATTTTTATATTTTTTAGTCTAGAATGTCCTATTTTCAAAATGTCCTATGGTTTTCGGCCATTTGACTTAACTTAGACTCAAAATCAAGAAAAATGTTCAACATGAACCTCGAAGAGGGTTTCCATACCTTTCGAATGGCTCAAGAATCGTTCGATTCCAATAAAGGGTGACAAAAATACCATCATTTAAAGTTAACTATAAATAATAGGAAAATAGAGAAGAGGGAAAGGGGTTTGACCTCCCTACACGTATATCGAGGCTCCGGAGTGGAAAATAGAAGGCTCAGTTGCGTCCGTAACGCTGAAAAACCTCAAGGTAGACTCTTTCTCTAGGTCTCACTTTCTCTCTCTAGACTTCTCTCTTTCTCTCTCTACATGTTGATCGAGGTGTCAGGGAGGAAAACGGACATTGCAAGTGCATCAAGAATGTTGAAAAACCCCAAGGAGACCTTCTTTTCTCTTCTCTCTCTACTTTCTCTCTCCTCTCTATACTTTCTCTCTCTAAAAATAATTTGGGAAGAGTTTCTCCCCCAAACTATGCGTGAGAGAATGAGAGAGCTGGCCCTTCTTTATATAGTGAAGGGTCTCGCCTACGTGGCGAGGCCAGGTGCTTAGCAAATGGGCCCGATGATGTGGCCGTTGACCAGTTGACCAATCTTTGATTTTTTTTTCCCATTTTTCACATATACGGCATCCGAAACCCTGTTCAATGACATTCGATAGTGACGAAACTTCAAGTGACCGAACTTGGGATAGTCCAACAACCGCTGTAGAAATTTCAAGGAAAAATGTTGAGTTTTGAAATTAAAAAGCAAGTCCGGAAGAAAATTGTAAAACCTATAAATTTTCTGATTTTGTACACAAAACACATTGTAGTTTTTTCATTTGAGATGATGAACTGCTGAAACGACAGACAGACGTCCCCACGATTGATAGACACACAGTGGTATGAGTTTTGCGGAGTTCTATTGGAACACTCGATAAATATCGAGTCCCAACTGAACTTTGAAAATCTATGAATTCTCTAGTTTTCTTGATTTTCTTACATATAAGGCCCTCGTTGTCTCACGAATTGATGCGCGACGGAACCGGTACAATAGGTGATCGTCCCGATAACCAACCAGTACGCTGTCTGCAAATTCCAGAGGAAAACACTGGATTTTTATTGGTACACTTCAGTTTAGAATAAAATTTATTTTCCACAAATTTATCAAACACTTAACTATTGTTGGAATGAAAGAAACTTTCGTTCTAACGAAGTCGCGGAACCAGCTGTTATAAAATCTTGTTCGAATTCATTTGTACCACTTTGGTTCGAACGAGCTCTAGGGTTTTTGTCTCCTTTGCCTTCCCTCCTACTCAAAAGGTAAAATCTCTCATTCCTCCTTGTTCCTTTGGCTCCGGGCTTCTCAATCGTCCATCATAGAATAGTCCACATGTGGGATCCTACAAGGACATCTACACCCAAACATGATATCTTGTGGATTGAATTGATCTAGACAAGCCTAAACTTGTGACCAAAGAAAGTTAGAGCATGATAAAATTAGATTAATACTAATCTTGTTACCAAACATATTTGGAATAGGTTAATTGGATTAACTATAAATCTGTAACTAAACAAGATTAATAAAAGAATTGATTCTGGCCAAACCATAAACAAATTATGTGAATAATTGATTATGGTCAAAACCAAAATCTGTAACCAAACAAAATAGCAATAGACCTAATCTGGAATAGGTTGGAACCAAGATTAGACTAAACCAGAGTGTGCCTAATCTTGTAACCAAACAAACCCTTAGACCTTGAAGGGACAAATATTAATTTTAGAAATTGACCAGGTTATTAGATAATCTTTTTCCATTAATCAATTTGGGACTTTAGGACATTTAAATAATTGGTAATCTCTAAATAAACTAATTATTTAGATGTATATTTAATTTTTCAATTGCATCTTAAAGGAAGATCAGTACCGGTCTTCTACTAAGTAGTACAAACTCATAAGGAAGATCGGAGATAATCAAAGCTGAGTTATATCCCAAAGATAGAGCTGATACATCCCTTACACATGAGAGACTTTGACTATCTTCAAGAAACACTCATTTATAGTGTTTCTCAGCAAAACGATTCTCAATTATAATTAATTAACTTAATTACTTGATTAATTATTTATTCATGTTTCTAAGTGGCTATGTGTCAGAGAATTAGCCCAATTTACCCAACACTATGTACATTAAATAACAATTTCTAAAAAATTAATTAGAACCTTAAATAATTGTAGTAAATTTAATTGAGTTTTAAATAAGCTTACTAATTGTCTAAAGTAAAATTTCCTATAAACTATTAAACATAAATTAATTAAATATTCAATAAATAAATCATTAATGCAAAACATGTGCACTTTTACTAGTATATATAATTATTTTAAACTTATAATAAATAAATTTAGGAGATAGTAATTACAACAACAAAAAGTTGAAAAGTTAAAAGAAAAAATCGTAACCCTAACTCACTTTTCTCTGGACCGGAGGACTATCCCCAAATCTTTTATTATTATCATTATTATTATTATTTTGTATGCATGATTGGATTAATTTTGTTTATTTTTTGTATTGAAATTTAGCACTAAATGTCTTAGTAAAATGATAAAAAAAAAAAAAATTGATTAAAATAATCTTAGAATTCGAATCAAGCTTGAGTCAACTTGAGCTTGGCTTAACCTAAATCCATTTTGAGCACAAGCCAAGCTGAGCACAAACTTGAGCTTGATCAAGCTTGTTCAAGCTGAGCTCAGGTTGGACATTAGACTTGGAACCAAATTCAAGCAGCTCGATCATGTTAATGCCACGTTTGAGCTTGGGCAAGTTAAGTACTGAACTGGACTTGAATACGTGTCTATGTTTTATGTATGATAGGGATAATCGTAGAACACGTGGAGAGAGAAGGGTGAGATTGTTTTTTAATCTTCTTATTTCTTTTTTTCTTCTTGTGTTGGGACATTTTTTTTCTGTCACTAGGTCGTGTCAATATTAATATTTGGGGTGAGTGGGCCTAACATCGCATCACTAGAGAACTGCTACCCTGGATGGTTTAAAATCCCGTTGAGATTTTGTGGATGTCACGAAATCCCGATTTCGTCCAACCCCCCATGTAAGGATTTCGGAAAACACGATTCAGTTGGGATTTTAGAAATCTTATGTCAAATTTGGGAATTCCAAAATTTCTGGATTTTGGCAAGGTTTCGGAAATTTGATTTTAAATAGTTTTTAATATTATTTTTATTAAAATTCTAAAATATTTGAAAATATTTCGATATTTCAAACGAAAATTTCGTGAAATATATTTTTAAAAATTTGAAAATAAAACAATAATATGTATATAAATATAATAATTTTTAATAAAATATTTTTTAACAAATATATTTAATAAAATATTAATAAATCTGAATTTCAATATCCCACGGAGATAACCGAAATTTTCACAATTTCGGTTCGGGTTTGACAACCAAGATCACATATAATTTCGGGATTTCAAACCTTACCCTGTTCTCCCTTAGCTTTCGAATTTGAGAAGGATCTCCCTCAACAAGAGGCACACCGTCCTATCTTAGTTAGAGAAGAGAGGCGGATGCCCTTGAGGAGGATGAATGATTACGATAGGTTTTTTTTCTTGGATATCCAAGCAAGATACGGCCTCACTCGGTGGATGATGTTTGTGCCTGGGACCACCACCATTTTGCGTATATTTTCTTGATTGTGTTCTTTGGATTTGGTTTTGTTAAAAGCCATAGGACAAGAGTGGTCCAAGATTCCATTGCTCATATTCTATTATTACCAAAGCCTGGTGTAAGGGATAAATTTCGTAAAAACTAATTGAACGTTGGGGAACGAGCTAGTTTTTGTTGTTTTGTTCACGAAAGTGACACGTGGACATATGTTTGGGTCACGTGCTTAAAATAGAAGGATAAACACTGTCTGATGCACAGCGTTCACGTTGTATAAATTACGACGTATCTGTGGCCTTGCAGATAACGTTTTCGTTGTGGTTTGACAACGTGCTCGTTGTCTTATATGCACAACGTAAACGTTGTATTCTCGGCAACGTTTTCGTTATTAAATGAACAACGAGTCCGTTGTAGCTCAGATAAAAATGTCTAGGTCATATTTTAAGACATATACAACGTACCCGAGCTTGAGTCAACAACGAGACCGACTCGCAGGAGGAAGTGATCAGGAGGCGATCAGTTATTCTAACAAGTAGGCCGAAAGCACTGTCTTGGCATTTAATGCTGGTCACTTCTGTGTGCTGTCAGACCCAACCGACTGAACTCATGGTAGGCTTTTACGTGTGATGCAACAGGTGACAGATCTTACTGACATATTTGGTAATGAGTGCAGGGCACGTGGTATGGGCATCTATGGTCATCTATGGCCATACCAAAGGTTAACCTATAAATACCCCAAGAATTTCAGTGTTGAGGAGATCCAATAACACACATATATTATTCAGTGCTATTGTGCGTATTACTGTTCATCATCTTCTCCACCTACTTACTTTATCATCGGAGTGCAGGTCAGGGTATCACACCTTTCAACTCCTACCTTCTACCAGTAAACCAAAGTGTGAGCTGTTGCAGTTGACGTGTGTTCTTTCCGGTATTTTTCCCACTCAAATTTGGCACCGTTTATGGGAAATTATAAACGAACCTCCCTTAGCTCTTTGCGATCATGACTGATCAATCTTCTGTACCCGGGCGTGAGAATCAAACCCCTCAGGCCACCCCCTTCGCATCTTCTGTCGTACAGACTTTCATTCCTGGGATCAGTCCATCATCTGAGCAACCAGAAAGGACCATGCCCCCCTATTGAGCCTTCTGTCTCTGATCGCATTTTGATGATGTTGCAAATACAAGAGTCTGCTCTGGATCAGATCACCAGACACCAGCAGATGATGCAAAAAAGGCTCGATGCATTCGAGCATAGCAGGCTCGAAGTAGATGATAGGCCATCTTAGAGATCATCAGTGAGACGTCAGCTTGACTTCTCCTCCCCCCCATTAGCACCAGAGAACCGTGACACCAGGTTCGTGCTTCCTCCTACTGAGAGGGAGGCAAGACAACCTCCAGTTCGTGCGGAGCAGAGAATTCCTTCTGATCGTATTGATTTACGAGAAGAAGCATGACAAGAAGATTCGAGAGGTGTTGCCGAAGGAGCGGTTGCTCAGAAGACTTGGATGACTTCCAAGGAGGTGGAGGCTATGATCAGTGCTCGTGTCAAGAGCATGAAAGGAGGGATTCCTGATCACTTTACTCAGTCAGCAAAGGACAACGTCGAGAACTCTCATTTCACAGATGTCATCAATCAGTCATACACTTCTTCCAAGTTTATGACCCCGATCTTCCCCATGTACACTGGGAAAACGGATCCGGAGGAGCACTTATTCGACTTCAAGCATGCGATGGCTATTCGCAATCCAGATGATAATCTGTATTGCAAGGCTTTCCCCAATAGCCTGGCAGGAGCGGCATCAAGATGGTTTCGTAATCTGCCTCCTGGTTCAATCAGCAACTTCTCCGAGCTCAGGTCGGCTTTTATTGATCAGTTCATTATCAATAAAAAGAAGAAAGCAGATGCAGATACTCTCTTCTCTTTAAGGATGAAACCAGCAGAATCCTTGAGAGACTTCATTTCGCGCTTCACTGACGAAGTCCATAGCATCGATAAAGTCGACGAAGGGAGTTATATTGCTGCTTTTAAGAATGCTATCCTCAGGCATT
Source organism: Tetracentron sinense (assembly GCA_015143295.1). Taxonomy (NCBI): domain Eukaryota; kingdom Viridiplantae; phylum Streptophyta; class Magnoliopsida; order Trochodendrales; family Trochodendraceae; genus Tetracentron; species Tetracentron sinense. The sequence continues at coordinate 33,410,220 of CM026573.1, read as the reverse complement.
CCGAGCTCTATAAATCCCTAGCTCTTGACTATCCTGTTAAGATGGACGAGATGATGGTTCGTGCAACCAAGTATGGAAGATACGAAGATGATGTTTCCATTGTGTCGAAGCCAAGGACGAGAGGGGTGGATGTGATAGAGAAAGCACGCCGGTCGTCTAAGAGGAAGGAGAAGAGGTAGAGGTATGAGTCTTCATCATCTGAGGACTCACCACCTAGGAAGCAGAAGGAGAAGGTAGTGTACGTGACTCAGCGGGATCAGCCGGTTCGGCGCCCGTATGAAGGTAGTTACAATCAATCCCAGCAGCAGGGTAGGACGGAGAGACGTCCTAACCCGAACTTTCAGCAGCAAGTGAGGCAGCATTATCAGCCTCGCTAGGAGCAGTCACAAGTGCAGCGAGAGAGGTGTTCAGCCTAGCGAGAGGCGACCTTTTGCAGCTCGGTCAGATCCCATCCATTTTACTGCTAGCCCAGCAACCATCATGAAGACAATGGAGGACTAAGCGTATTTCGAATGGCCTGCTAGAGCTGTGCAAGATGTTACGTTGGGACCACGGGCACATGAGTATTGCCATTATCATAAATGCCGTGGTCATCTTACAAACCGGTGTCGCATCTTGAGGGAGTATTTGGAGAGGCTGGTCCAGGAAGGGTACTTGGGAGAGTATCTCAGTTCCGGTAACGGTAGCGCGACGCGCACCAGAGAACAGTTACCCCAACCCCGTACCGGAGAACCTGCCAGTAATCCAAGTACCAGTGGAGGAGGATGAGGGGGAGCCCCTTTGGGCACTATCAACGTCATCTGCCGTGTGCGAGCACCGGAGGAGGATGTAGAGAGAGACTTCAGAGCAAAGACGAGGAAGATGTCTCATGAAGCTGAGGTATGTCAGGTACAGATGTCTGCAAGAAGCGTGGGGCAGGCGCTTACTTTCACTGATCATGATATGGCAACGGTAATCCGGCCTCATTATGATGCTCTTGTTCTCACCATAAGAATATGAGATTTCGACATTAAAAGGGTGCTCGTAGATTCCGGGAGTGGGGCAGACATCTTGTATCTTCATGCTTTCACTCAGATGAAGTTGGATCCATCTGTTCTCATCTCTGCTCAGACCCCACTGTTCGGGTTTGACGGCAGTTCGATAAAACCGTTAGGCAACGTCGTCTTACCCGTTGTGGCAGGACCCGTTGTCCTACAAACCAGATTTTCCGTTTTGGATGCGCCATCGCCTTACAACGCAATCTTGGGTCGATGGTGGACTCACGAGATGAAGGCTGTTCCCTCCTCGTATTATCAGGTGTTGAAATACCCGACGCAGGACGGACCCCAGGAGATTAGAGGGGATTAATTGGCGTCGCAGAAATGTGATTTCCCTCCTTCCGTTGCGCCCAAATAGCAATTACAGGTCGCCTCCGTTGTAGAAGAGAGCTCGGAGGCCACGTTGTGCAGATCTTCCGTTGAGCCCACGAAGGCAGTCAACCTGGGAACGGAAGAAGGGCTAAAGGTGTTGCAGGTCGAGACGAGCTTGACAACGGACGAAGAGGGCGAGTTGCTGAAATTTCTGAAAAAGAACCTTGATGTCTTTGCATGGTCGCACAAAGATATGACAGGCATCCATCCGAGCATTATCTGCCATCACCTCAACGTTGATCCTGCTGTCCCTTCGGTGAAGCAGAAACCTCGGAGACTTGCCCTAGCCTATCATGATGCAGTGAATGAAGAGATAGATAAGCTGATCCAGTTTGGGTTCATCCAAGAAGTGCAGTATCTTGACTGGATAGCTAATATAGTAGCTGTACCCAAGAAGAATGGAAAAGTGAGAGTTTGTATTGACTTCACTGGTGTCAATAGAGCATGTCCCAAAGACTTTTTCCCTATGCCAAGGATTGATAGGCTCATCAATGCCACTGCTGGTCAGGAAATGTTATCATTTATGGATGGTTATTCGGGCTATAACCAAATCCTTCTGGCGGAAGAAGATCAAGAGAAGACCACTTTCATTACAGATCGCGGTTTGTTCTGTTATCGTGTAATGCCTTTCGGTCTGAAGAATGCTGGTGCCACGTATCAACGTTTGATGAATCTCATGTTTGGGCCACTTCTCGGCAAAACGGTTGAAGTTTACATTGATGACATCGTTGTGAAGAGCTGACTCCGGAATACCCTGGTGATGGACCTTGCTGAGCCTTTCTCTATTCTGAGAACTTTCAATTTGAAGATAAACCCAGAGAAGTGCACCTTTGGAGTTACCTCTGGCAAATTCTTGGGATATCTTATGAGTCAACGGGGTATTGAAGCTAATCCAGCTCAAATTCGTGCTCTGCTGGACATGTCGGAGCCCAAGTCGAAGAAGGAGATCCAGAAGTTAATAGGGCATATCGCTGCACTCAATCGATTTATCTCCAAGTCATCTGATCGTTGTAAACCTCTCTTCGAGCTCCTGAGGAAGGATTCTATTTTTGTGTGGACGGCTGAGTGTTCTCGAGCTTTCATTGCTTTGAAAGAGTATTTAGGCTCAGCCCCTATTCTCTCCGTCCCTAAACCAGGTGAAGTCTTGTATTTTTATCTTTCTGTCTCAGAGCAGGCCATTGGCTCCTTCCTGGTCAGGTGTTGTGGCGGCGTCGAGAAGCTTGTTTATTTCATCAGCAAAACTTTTCTCAAAGCAGAATGCAATTACAGCAAGCTTGAGAAGGTATGTCTTGCTCTTGTCTTCTCTACTGAAAAGCTTCGTCCTTACTTTCATGCTCATACTATCGTTGTCATCACAACGTATCACTTGAAAGTCGTGTTGGGACGACCCGAGTTAGCGGGGAGGATGTCAAAATGGGCTGTGGTTTTGAGTGAGTTCGATATCCAATATAGAGCGAGACGTTCAGAGAAGGGGCAAGCAATGGCATGATTCCTTTCTGATTTCCCTGTGGAGGAGGAGGCAGAGGAAGTGATCGCTAATCTCCGTGAGCTCTCCGATGAGGTTGACAACGAGGATATCGTTGTAGATGAAGATAAATCATCAGAGTGGGTTGATTGGCTGCTGTATGTAGATGGATCTTCTAACTCGAGTGGTTCAGGACTTGGTGCTGTGCTCATTAGTCCGGAGAACACAAAAGTGCAGAAGATGTCACGTCTTGGGTATACTGCCTCCAACAACGAAGCTGAGTACGAAGCATTGCTGCTTGGTTTATAGAGTGCGCATGAGCTGCAGGTCTCTAGATTGAGAGTTTTTTGTGATTCACAGCTTGTAGTGAATCGGGTGAATGAAGATTATGAATGTAAGGATGATCGAATGAAACAGTATGCTGCACTCATTCGTTTGCAGTGTGAAGCATTCACCGTTGTGGAGATCAAGCATACACGAAGAGATGAGAATAGGCATGCTGATGCTTTGGCTTACCTTGCTTCCATGATGCAGTCTGATGAACCCAAGGCCATTCTTATGGAATACAAAGAATATCATTCGATAGCATTCCTACCACAACGAGAGGTATGTTTTGTTAATCCAGTGCCCAGTTGGATGACAGGGTTGACGGCCTACTTGAAAGATGGAGTTCTTCCTATCATTGCAAAGGAGTCATGACGTATCCAGTTCAAGGCACCTCGTTATGTCCTGGTGCAGGGAGAGTTAAATAAAAAGTCTTTCGGGGGACCTTTGTTGAAGTGTGTTCATCCTGTAGATGTGGAAAGGATTCTTGCTGAGCTTCATGAAGGTATTTGTGGCATACATTCGGGAGGGAGAACGATAGCTCATCGAGCTCTGGGGTAAGGATACTTCTGGCCTTATATGCAAGCTGATGCTCAGAAGTATGTGAAGAAGTGTAGCCAGTGTCAACGATATGCTCGTTTAATTCATGCTCCAGCACAAGAGCTTAACACTATCTCTCAACCTTGGCCATTTGCATAGTGGGGCCTTGATATTGTGGGACCTTTCCCTAAAACCCCAGGGAATCTAATCTTTCTCCTCGTGGCAACTGATTACTTCTCTCGTTGGATTGAAGCCGTTCCCCTTGCTCGTATCAGAGAACAAGAAGTGAAGAAGTTCATGTGGGAGCATAACGTCTATAGGTTCGGCATACCTCAGTCCATTATCATTGACAACGGGAAACAGTTCCCAGGACGTATCATTGCAGAATTTTGTATCGAACTAAAGATCAATCACATTTTCTCGTCTCCATATTATTCTCAGGGGAATGGATTGGCTGAAGCAGCTAATAAAAATATATTGAATGCCTTGAAGAGAAGATTGGAAGACTCGAAGGGAAAGTGGACTACCGAGCTGCACAACGTGCTTTGGGGGTATAGGACAACGCCGAGGAGTCCTACAAACAAAACACTTTTCTCTTTAGCTTATGGCATAGAAGCTGTCATTCCTACTGAGATTAGTTTGCCCACAATACATTCTTGGCATAGCAAGAAGAAAGGTGGAGAGAAAGACAAGAACGTTAAGCTCATAGCCGTTCACCTCGACTTGTTAGAAGAAAAGCGAGAAGATGCCAGCATTCAGATGAGAAGATACCAGGAGCAGTTGAGGAAGGCATATAACCGAAAGGTACAACGAAGGGTCCTTCAGGTCGGAGATCTCGTTCTCCGGAAAGTGTTCCAGAATAGCAGGGAGATTAGTAGTGGCAAGTTGGGACCTAACTGGGAAGGACCTTATATCGTAGAACGATTAGGGAGTCCTGGTGCTTGTTACTTGGAAGATCTACAAGGTAATCTCATCCAAAAATCCTGGAACATTATGAACCTAAGGCAATTCTTTCAATAATAACTGCGATGTATAAAGAGTTGTTGCGATCAAGAGTTTTCCAGTGTTTTTACATGAACGTTTAAATTGCAATGCTATGAAGTTTTGTGCTAATTCGTTGTCTGGAATATCAGTGTAATATTGTGAATGTTTTGCAAATTCGTATAAAATTTCGCTTGAACAACATACTCACAACGAGACACTAGTGGCTTATCCTAAGGATGTCATCTGAGCAAATCTAGCAGCTTATCCTAATGACATCCTCTGAGCAAGTGTCTCTGAACTGAGTGACATTATGTTCATCTTATGAAATTTTATTCGTCAGATTACATTCACAGTGAACTACATAATGATGTATTTGGGCCAATTTCTCTTTTCCGTTGTGTATGATTCAAAGTACTTTGTTCGGTGTATGTATCAGTCATTAAGTATGAGCTTCATAAACCTAAACCCAAGTGCATACGTTGTGAGTTATTATGTTCACATCTGTTCTATGATCCGCGAAACATATTCAGGTACTTATGTTATATTCTTTCTTGTATGCATATGTTGTACGAGCTCCATAAACTCCAGTTACATTACGAGATTAAAGAAAAGTACAAATGGAAGAGAGAAATTGTTCATTCATTCATAAAAAGAAACCCATTGCTGGGCGAAGTACAGAAAAACCCCATTACACGGGGGGAAAGAAGATGCATTACAAGTAACGATATAAGAAAACAGAGAAAGAAGATATCAAGCTTCGGTAGTAGCAGGAGGGGAGACGGTAGCATCAGCACCAGTAGCTTCAGCAGGAGGATCAGCAAGAGGATCTTCTGCAGCAGGGGGAGCTTCAGGAGCAGCTGGTTCAAAGTATGGTTCAGCAGGAAGGGGTGTAGGACCTTCGAAGGGGTGTGGCTTCTCGATTCCTTCAACTTCGGTCTCGTTGTCAAGGTCGATGACGTCCTTGCTCTGGAGCTCGGAGAAGGTGGTCACGTCCTCCTCGTTATCCTCCTTCAGTCGACCTTGTTGTCGGAGCATGTTCATCACCTCCTTCTCGGTCTCTGCCCGATCCTCATCGAGAAGAGTGTCCAACTGAGACTGATAGTGTTGTTGCAGTCTCTTGGTCACCGCTTGCTCGATGGCCCCTTCAGCCTTCTTGGCTTCCTTGAGTTCTTCCATCAGCGCTGTTCTTGCTGCCTCGGCTTCCTCCAGTTGCCTGCTCAGAGCCTGGGAGACAAGCTCTAACTCGTTGATTCAGAGAACAGCGTTCTCCACGTCTTGTTTTGCTTTCTTTTCTCCCTTCTTGGCTGCTCGAGCTTCGCTTTCTGCCTTCTCTTGCCCCTTGAAGGCGGCAATGAACTTCTCCTCCACCCGCACCACTTCAGCTCGGGCATGAGACAGGTCGAACTTGATCTTGAGTCTATCTTCAGCAAGGGTTCTCTCCAGTGTCTCAGCCCTTCCTTGCCAGTAGTTGATGGAGTCTCTGAGATGATTGTAGTGGTAGGTACTATGCTCACACAACTCGTGGAGGAGGACGTTCAGCTGTAATAAGAATGATCAGAAATATCAGCACACCACAACAAGAATTAAACAAGTAGATAGGGAAGAGAGAACAGAGATCATACCGAGGCCATGGATTGGCAGGCAGCATAGGAAACCTCGGGCAAGGACATCTTGCTAGCATCAGCAATGTCCTTGGGAAGCCTCATAGAATGGGTCAAAGCCCGGGCAACCTTCTCTGATGTCTGCACCGAGTCGTTAATGGTGGGCCTTCCGTAACGCATGAAGTCGGGTGACCAGTCTATGTCTTCTGAAGGCGGTGCACCAATTGGCAGACGCGTTGTGGTCGTCTCCGTTGTGGCAACAGTAACCAGAGCGGAGCTCGAAGCGATTGGGGCAGCCACAGCTTGAGTAGCAGCAGGTATCGTGCTGACTACTGGCGTACCCGTTGTAGCTTTAGCTCCTTGATGTGTTGCTGGAGCAGAGGGAGAAGGGACGGCAGAGCATGTATTGTCCTTCTCACGACGCTTTTCCTCCTTTCTTTTCTTTCTGGCCTTGAACTCGGCCTACGTAAGGATCTTCCGTTTTGGCTTGGAAGGTGCCGCTCCCGTTGTGGAAGGAATTGTCTTTGGCGGAGGTGGAAGAGGAGGCAGTGCGATTGCAGGATGAGCGGTCCTTGGCTTTCTGATCAACGCTGGGGGGTTGGTGTTGGCCATTTCTTCTTCTGAACTCGGCTCAACTGTGGGTGAAGAAGAGGAGGTGCCTTGTTGCTTGTGCGAAGACGGGTTCGAGCTACCGAAGAAACTCCAAGTATCAGGTGGCAGCGGTGTCCACCGGATGTACTCCCCACCTTGCACTCGCTTGATGTTTGTGAGTAGACCTTCTTCTTCTGGAGCGAGTTTTTTGAACGGGAGTTTCTTCCCTTCAACTGCAAAGAGCGAAAGCAAAACAGTGTGAGACAATGGAAGTGAGTAGGACGAACAAAAGTAACATACAACGGACACCGGGATGGAGAGACAGAAGAACTAATGCACAGCGGACAACGGACAACGGCATTTTGTTACCTGGTTTATCTTGGAAGACATTAGGAATGGTGGAAGTCTCTGCCTTCCAGCCCCCAGAGACAACGAATGGAGTTGCCTTCCACCCTCTTTCTCTGTCCAGGATGCCGGAGATGAGGTCTGGGTACAACGGCTTCTTGTTCCAGGAATAATAGTTGTAAGGGCCATCGTCAGTACCTCGGCATCTGACGGCATGGCAGAAGTGGAAGAGGTGTCTAGCTTCTATGGGGAATCCGTCCTTGATGAATTTAATCATCATGGACATATATTTGTAGAAGCTGGGGTGCATTTGCCTCGGAACAAGGTGTAGAGTGGAAAGGACTTCGTCCAAGATGGGATGTAGAGGAAATCGAAGGCCAGCTTCGAGTTAGGAGAGATAGATGACGATACAGGCGGATCGTTTATCAATGTGAGCGTCTTCTCTTTTGAAATGAAGGTTGACGTGGGAAGGAAACTCGAAACGCTCCCTAAAATGGTTAAGGTATGCTAACTGTTGTTGGCGTAGGGCGGAAGATTTTTCTATGTAGGCACCATACGGTGCACTACCAGTGCAACTAGCCTCATCTTCGGTTTGGCCTCTAACCTCATCTACGCTAATGGGTCCTATGGGAGTCTCGGCAACCATGGGTTGAGAAGAGTAGAACGAAGAACAGTGGGTAAGAAGAGGATGGACAGACAGACAGAGAGGAAGAAGAAGAAGCAAAGAAGAAGAGAAAAAGAGAAAGAATCAATAAAGAAAGTAAGAAAAGGAGTAAGAACGTACCACAAACAGAGAATACGAGAGAGCTTGAACGTTCGCTTGAGACGCAAAGTGGGCAGATTAACAGTACTTCAATGGCAAGATAAGCAAAACGATGCAACTCAGAAGGATTTTTATAGATATCTCAGATATATGAAAAGACAAGAATACCCTCCATCAGAGCCGTACACCTGTGTTAAAGCTGGAAAGAGTAGTGGCAAGATCGTCGTTTTACACAAAGAGAGTAACCGTCAGAGATATAAAGCGTTTTGAATTCCGAAACGGTAATGATGACAGCCTGTCTTGCATTAATGAGGCGTGATGGTTTGCACGCGTAAACCAGCTGGCATGAGCGTTTTATCTTCTCAGCGTTTCAATCACGCAACGATTTAGATTCCGGGAGCAGAGCCAGGTATGGTCTGTTTCTCTTTTTGTCCGTTTATAACACTTCGAACTACGTTCTAAGCCTCATAAAGGGGCAAATTGTAAGGGATAAAATTCGAAAAACTAATTGAACGTTGGGGAATGAGCTAGCTTTTGTTGTTTTGTTCACGAAAGTGACACGTGGACATATGTTTGGGTCACGTGCTTAAAATAGAAGGATAAACACTGTCTGATGCACATCGTTCACGTTGTATAAATTACGACGTATCTGTGGCCTTGCGGATAACGTTTTCGTTGTGGTTTGACAACGTGCTCGTTGTCTTATGCACAACGTAAACGTTGTATTCTCGGTAACGTTTTCGTTATTAAATGAACAACGAGTCCGTTGCAGCTCAGATAAAGATGTCCAGGTCATATTTTAAGACATATACAACGTACCCGAGCTCGAGTCAACAATGAGACCGACTCGCAGGAGGAAGTGATCAGGAGGCGATCAGTTATTCTGACAAGTAGGCTGAAAGCACTGTCTTGGCATTTAATGCTGGTCACTTCTGTGTGCTGTCAGACCCAACCGACTGAACTCATGGTAGGCTTTCACGTGTGATGCAACAGGTGGCAGATTTTACTGACATATTTGGTAATGAGTGCAGGGCACGTGGTATGGGCATCTATGGTCATCTATGGCCATACCAAAGGTTAACCTATAAATACCCCGAGAATTTCAGTGTTGAGGAGATCCAATAACACACATATATTATTCAGTGCTATTGTGCGTATTACTGTTCATCATCTTCTCCACCTACTTACTTTATCATCGGAGTGCAGGTCAGGGTATCACACCCTTCAACTCCTACCTTCTACCAGTAAACCAGAGTGTGAGCTATTGCAGTTGACGTGTGTTCTTTCCGGTATTTTTCCCACTCACTTGGAATAGTAGGTCATCAAATTTGAAGAAATTTGATTTCTATAGAAGTCTAGAACCATCCACCCTGTTTTCTAAGCAATGTGATGGTCCAAATCGAAGAGGATTTGGATCTACAGACACCTTTTGTGTATGACTTGGGATTCTTTCAAATTATAAATGGACCGGTTATAGCTGTTGACATGGCATCTGTCCCTGCATTACTGTACCATGACCAGGGGCGGAGCCAAGAAATTTTCTTGGGGTGAAGTACATATATCAAGAAAATTAATTGGATTGAGGGTATAGGCCTTGGGGGTGTAGCCCGGAGAATTTGTTTTGGAGTAATAGGTCCATTGTGGTGATAAAATCCATTAATGTTGCATTCTAAAATTGGGTCCAACAATAAGAAAAACATGGACCCTCCTTTTTGATAGTCATTATATAAACAAAATTAAGGTAAATGCTTAACTTACTGCGGTTTTCACTATGTAACGAAATGTCAGTCTTCATTGGATCATGCCCACCCTTTTAATACCCACTAATTGTGGTTAAGATTTACTCACCCTTAGGGTTCATCCATTTAATTTTGTTTTTGGAAAAAAAAAATTTAAGTTGGTTAAGCCTAACCACGGTTAAAAGAGATGAAATGAGAAGTAGTCAGGGGTGAGCTACTCAGTGGAACGTGAGCACCTCCCCTACTTGACACGTCTCTTTTAACACCCATTAATTGTGGTTAAGATTCACTGACCCCTAAGGTTTATACATCTACCCTTGGTTTTTATTTTTTTAAAAAATTTCTAAGATAATAAATCTTAACTATAGTAAAAAGTGACATATAAAGAATCAATCGATTTATATCATACATATAAAAATATTTACAATATTTTTTTAGGGCCACTATATAGAAAATTTAGATATTGTATATATTTTTTAAAAAAATTATACGTACAAAATAATATTTTTTTTTTAAAATTGAGGCCTCGCTCCCCTGAAAAATCCGGTGAACCTCAAATCTAATGTTTGAGGTGAGAAATCACAAACCCAAAGGGGTGGTTAGGTCTCCTTACAAGTCTATTTACCATTTTTAAAGATTATGTAATCATATTATTAATTAAGGGATGATAAATAAAAGTGCAAAAATATAGTAGACAATCAAACCACAACTCAAATGATTTTTACGTGGAAACCCTTCTGGGAAAAACCACGGGACATAGTCCAGCAAAGAAATATTACTAAGAGTAAGAGCAAATCAATACTTGCAATACTCGAACTGTACTCAACCAGACTCGATACAACGATCCTCAGTACTCAGTCCTCCACACCTCGATAAACAATCATGAACCCGCAAGTCTTATAATAGCTTGTGCTCCTCCTAGATCTCCACAACAAACACGATCCTCCTTGGATCGATTTTCTTCGCAAAGCCTCCGGATCACACCGGTTAATTGTTCTTAACAAGAACGAGTTGATAGTTGATTAATAATACACTCTGGTTGGATTCCAAACAATAAGAATATCCAAGCAAGCAATAATGAAGCAATCAATGGCTTGCAATCTCAAGGTTGAAGAAGAGAGGAAAATGGTTATGAGAAACCCTAATAATCCTTTAGAAACTCTCTCTAAACTCTCTAATCTTCTTAGGTTTGAATGGGGAATCAAACTCAACTTAAATAGGGTCATAAATGGACTTCTAATATGAGAAAAGCATTGTTTACGTGCTGACCGTTCAAACGGTTGTAGCACCGTTCGAACGGTTGAGGCTACAGGTGCAAATTTATTGAAACCGTTCAGGAACCATTCGAATGGTTCCTTAATCGTTCGAATGGTGACATCAAAACTCAGAATTTAGAAAAACTTCCTTTACAAAAGGTGCAGATTTTTTCATTCTGGTCGATTTGATATATTATGGACGAAAATCTGAACTACGGTCAATAAGTTATGCTCCTTTCACTGAACCTTGGTTTCTTTGACCCTCTAACATCTCTCAAGGCTACATATCTAGTCACTTAAGGTTCATATAATTATTCTAAGTCAATTTCCACCTAAGGTAGCATAGTATCTAGGTCAATTACATTCCTATGAGTGATATGAAGGCTATGATCGGAATGTCTTCAACTGATCTTCTTCGGTCTTCATCTTCACTTGTCTTGGACGCTTCTAGGCAATGACACAAGACACACTAGACTCACTGTTTTGACAACGAAATAAGTTAACACTAAAACATAGATGTTACACCCCCTAACTCCACCCCTGATTGTAACTATATTGTGAAAAGAGACATTTGTCATCTTTGGGGTGGTAACAGTTTCTTTGACTCCGGTCATAACCTAGGAGAATCTCAAATCTTCTATATCTATATATACTAAGATGCCGTTTGGAATGTCTACACTTTGAGTCTACTTATCTATATGTCTATTAGGGGTAGACGTTTTCACGTTTTAAACCGTTTGGTAGCATGCCTACTTACTATAGCACAAAAGTCATGAAATGTCTAAATCAGAAATTCAAGTTTTTGGTGATTTTTGGAAAAGAAGCAAACATCTATTCTAGAATTTTTTTTGGTTAAACACGTCTATTCTATATAGATGAGAAAACTGAGATTTTAGTCATTTTTTTTGACCATTTTGTCAATTTATTATTATTATTCTTCTTAATTTTAATAATTCTATTATTATTATTATTATTCTATTACTTGCGGGTGGCACCTGCGATGCACGTGGGGGCGAGGATATGATTTAAAAGGGACACGTGTTAACCTGCAGGTGTGATTGAACTCTCCCCTGAGTTCAATCGCGATTGGCTGTGATTCTATTTTTTTAATAGATAGATGAGCAAGGGGTAATTTGGGAATTAAAAGTAAAATGAAATCACTTTTAATTCAAAAAAAAAATCAGGCTACGCTTGCCTCTCGCATTATAATAGTAAAGATAATAATAATAATAATTATTATTATCACTACTAGTGTTATTATTATAATTACTATTATTATTATTTAAAAATGAAATCATTGCCCCTACAATTATTATTATTATTAATATAATAATTATTGTTGTTATAATTGTGAGCACAGATTTTTTTACTCATGGGTGTTTAAAGTCGCCACATATTCATTCAGAAGGGATAAGTCCCCGGGGTTTGGATAAGATCTTGGTCTGCGATTTGAGATTAGGGGAAGAAGTTCGGTTAAGTCTGGGGAAGGTGTTAGGCACCCCGAGGCTTCCATTTTACAATAGTTCCCTACTCCCTAGGATTAAGTTAATTAATGTCAAAGTTTGATAAAATGCCTAAGTATTTAAAGTAATACTAATTTAAGAAAGAAAAGCTAAACTAGGGTCGAACCCGGTTTGGGTTGCCTATGTACTCACATTGGGGTGAGATCAGACCAACCGTAGTTCTGGCACATGAGACCGTGCCAAGGCTAGGGGGTGTCTATGTGTGCACCAAGGGTGGCTATCAAACTAGTCCGATTCATTAGGGTTTGGTTGACCGAGGGTGTTCAAGTGCATGGTTCAAGCCCAATAGGCTTAGGGGGGCCCGGTAGGCCAAGAGAGGAGTTTAACCAAAGTTAGGGTTGCTGACCGGGATTAGGTCAAACTAAATATAGTTGGAATGGTAAAGTAAAGCCCGGTAGGCTGAGGTTGGGCCCAGTAGGCCAAGGGTGAGTCCGATAGGCTAAGGGATGAGGCCCGGTAGGCCAAAACGGATTTAACCGAGATTAGGGTTGCTAACCGGAGTTTAATGGGAGTTAACCATAGTTAGGGCTGCTAACCATGGTGAAAAGGTTTAGAAACTGCTTTTTTGGTCCTTTTTTATATTTCTGATTTTTTTTTATTTTTTCAGATCTCTTCTAGTGGTTAAGTAATACTTAACCATGGTTAAGGGGGTAGGTCATCATGGTTAGGGCTGCTAACTAGGGTTAAATGGTCGAGACAGACCATTTCTAGACTTCTCAGAATATTTCTGATTTTCTAAGCAATTTTTCAGATTTTTGTGGGTTAAGGGCTGCTTAACCAGGGTTAAAAGTTAACCAAAGATGGAGTTTGACCATACTTAAGGGTCCTAATCAGATTGAAAATGATCACAAAAGATCATTCTGGAATCCTTGGAATATTTATGATTTTTTGAATATTTTTTCAAAATTTTGTGGGGGAAGGGGTGCTTAACCATGGTTGAATGTTAACCCAATGTGGATTTAACTATGGTTAAGGGTCTGGTCTGGTCAGGATTGGGCCTAGGGAGCATGGCAGGGCCTCCTACCTGGTCTGGGCCTTGTACAAAGCCCATTAAATTTGAAAATAAAAATGGAGGTAATCGGATTACCTCTATTACAGTCTTGCATTCAATCTAGGTTTGCATGCTGTTAACTTGGGTTAAGGGGTGAACTAGAGAGTTCTGAGGCTATAGAGGTGTAGCCTGAATTGCAGGGAAGACCCTGGGCCTTTGGTGGGCTCAGGGGGAGGTAGCTTGTGGGCCCCACAATGGCATGAAGGTGGTCTACTCAAAAGACTAAAATGGCGGTAGATGTTCTACCGCCATTAACTGACTATGGGTTTGAAGTTAATTTAACCAAGGTTAGGGACATGGTTAAGGCCTAGAGGGACCAGGGATGATGGTTAGGGGTCTGAGGGTCCTGACTATGGCCCTGGACTTGACCAGGGCCTGACCTAACCCTGGTTAACAGGCTGCTAAAGACCAGGGTTAAGAATGGCAGTAGTAATTCTATCGGCATTATAAAAATTTTCAGAAAATGGATTTTCCCCATACTGTGGGTTGCGGTAATGCACGTCTAAGGGGGTTCCTCATGGCTTGAGGGTCCCTTAGAGTGTGAGGGGAGTTAACCATGCATGAAGAGGGTAGGTGAACCCGAGATAGGCCTCAAGGGTCTCCCCTATGCTTATGAGAAAGGCAAGGGGGCCCTATCCTTGGTTGTACAGTTTTTGTAAATGAAAGAAGAACAACATGGGACCCCTGGAAAGGGACCAGGGGTCCTTTACAAAGCTTGCAACAAAAGTAAAGAGGTATGGGAGGGGTGGCCTACCCTTGTATAGACTGTTACAGTTGTCGTGGCGACTGGTCACGGCTGTGGTGGTTGGTGCAAGGTGGTGCTGAAGCTGGGATAGGTTTGGAAGGGATCTTGGAGGCCTAAAGTGTGGTCTCAGATAGGGAATGAAGCACTGGTATGACTGGGGTGAGGCTAGCCAAAATTTTACAGGGTTTTGGAGTGAAAAGATGGAGTGAGTGAACCATGGTGGAGGTGTGGTTTATATAGAATGTGGGGGAGGACCTTGGGGGTATTCCAGATATTATTTCAGGCGTGGGGGACCAATGGGAGAAGACCCAGGGTGGTGCAGGGAGAGCTGATACGGGTTTGCAGGTTTCAGGGAATGACGCTAATTGTATTACCGCTATTCCCCTATTAGTTCAATTAGGGAATGACGGTAATTCAATTACTGCTATTTAGCTCTTTATACCATTATGGGCCCAACCCTCACATGTGTGGGCCAAAAGCACTGGAGTTTTTTCTATTTTGGGAATGGCGGTAATTTGATTACCGCCATTCTCAAAAAAATTTGAATTTGGCATTGGGGGGCCCACCCTAACGGATCCTAGTGTTTGTGGGCCCTTATTTGGGCCCATAGGACAACTTTGGAAGAGTTTTAAAGGTCTAGGGATTTCTAATGGGCCTTGAGCCCGTAGGGTTTTACCTAGGGGTTTTCTAGGGTTTTGATTAGGGTTTACCTAGGGTTAGTCTAGGGTTTGCACCTAGGTTTGACTAGGGTTTAGGATTTTACCTAGTTTTGACTAGGGTTTGGGCTTTTACCTAGGGTTAGATACGATTTAGGGTTCTGTACCTAGGGTTAGCTAGGGTTTAGGGTTTTTACCTAGGTTATCTACGGTTTAGGGCTTTACATAGGGTTAGACAGGGTTTAGGGTTTACCTAGGGTTATCTAGGGTTTACCTATGGTTTAGTTAGGGATAACCATGGTTAAAAATGTTAACCTTGGTTAAGGTATAAGTGTAAAAATTGGGTGCTTATAGCTACCCTTCTTTGCCGAAGAGTGCCAAGTTGGCAATTGAAGGACAAAAACTGGAATCATCCTATTTTTACACCAAAATTGGGTTCTAAGGGATGATGATATGCATGCATGCTGTGCAAGTGGTGATGAATGATGTGCTTACCTATACTTGTTGGGGATATGGGTGAGCTCAGGGAAAGAAGAGGTAGTCAGGGCCACTCTCTGGGGGATGAAGAGTAGTCCGAGCTACTTATGCTGGGGATTAATGAGTGTGATGAAAGATGGTTTATCCCAGAGGCGCTCACCAGGATTGATTGATGTGGTATCTCCTAACAGCGGTTTGACCAAATCGATTGAAGGACACACGAGGTATCAAGAACACATAGGGTGTTGAAAGGGGACATGCAAGGTGTCGACAAAGTATGTTACGTCGACGCTCACCTAGGATGTCAAGGATACACGGGGTATCGAAAGGAAGACATTCAAGGTACCGAAAAAGTGTGTTATGTCGGTGCTCACCTGGAATGTCGAGGACACACGGGGTATCGAGAACACACGTGGTGTTGAAAGTGGACATGTGAAGAGTGTCGGCAGTTGACGGGCATCAATGGAGACTCGATGATGTTTGGGACATGCGAGGTGGTGGCATGTTGACTTGGCATCAATATTCATTGTAAGCACCTGATTTTTACACCCCATCCTAACCACAGTTAAATCTTTTAATTGTGGTTACACCCTGCTAAATCCCTCACAACCTAGGTAAGCCTCTAGTTAAATCCTAGGATTCAAAACCTTGTCAAAACCCTTAGCATTAGGTAACCCTAATATAACCCTAGCTTAGCCCAAACCCTTTAATCCAAGCCCACAAGGCCCAAAAACCCTTAGGATAATCCCATATACCTGAGTGTGCAGGGCCCAGCCCATTTTCAAACTAAAATCCTTGATGTTGGTAGACCCTCTATCGACGTCTTAATTTTGGCATGTTTTCGCTTTGTCGGTAATTATTCTACCGACCTCTGTAAGTTACGAGTTTTCAGTCTACAAACCCCCTGCACACTCCACCATCCTTTCCTCCACCTTGGTCTCTCCCTCATCAGCTCTTAGTCGACCTCCCCTTGGTCCATACACATACCTAGCCTTCTTCCTAATCCCTCTTAGGTCCCTAGTTG
Organism: Tetracentron sinense; assembly: GCA_015143295.1. Classification (NCBI taxonomy): domain Eukaryota; kingdom Viridiplantae; phylum Streptophyta; class Magnoliopsida; order Trochodendrales; family Trochodendraceae; genus Tetracentron; species Tetracentron sinense. The sequence continues at coordinate 33,393,727 of CM026573.1, read as the reverse complement.
TCATCCCTATAAAACCAACCTCATCTCTACTATAAAATGGTCTGCATTTTTAGGGAAGAACCCCTGCTGCAAAACCGTGTTCCTCAAGCCTCCCCTCTCCCTTGGTCTTCATCCTAGGACTTGCCTCAGACCTACCTCAAGTGCCCAACCGCTACAAATCATCTCCGGAGCACCACCACCACTGTAGTAGGCTCCACTTCATCCGGCGAAAACAGAGCACAGGGTAGGGATTTTCCCTACCCCTTTTATTATCACCTGTTCAATCATGTGAGCCCCTGGTTATCTCCAGGGGACGTTTTTCTTTGTTTTTATGTTGTTGCTTAGTGTAAACAAACCCACACAGGGTGTTCACCAACCTAACCATAGGTGTGGTGAACCCCTTTCGAGTATAACAAATCCTCGAGGCTTGATAGCCATTACAGAACCTTCTGGGAGTCCCTCTATCATGAGGGAACCCCTAGTGACCTCTGTGCACAGCCCCAGTGGTCACAGATCCGGTTTTCAGAAATACCCAGAACGGCGGTACTCTCAGTACCGCCAGTCCCAAACAAAACTATTTCCAGAATGTCGGTGAATCCTTTCCCGACGTTCTGTGTTTTGCTTGGTTTCAGCCTGTCGGTAATACTTCCACCACCAGTTTGCTATTTCAGGCACAGTACTTTTGTAGCTCTGTGGGGCCCACTCCAGGCATCCCTAACATCCCCAGGAGTTCCCTCTACACTCCTCCACCTTTGGATCACTTTGGGTTATAGCCTAACCCTAGTTAACAATGGCAAAACACAGTCTTAAAACACTGTTCATAATGTAGGTAATTCCATTACCGACATTAACTATGTTTTTTTTTTTGGCTTTAGCAGGATCCCAGGCCTGGTAGGAGGCCATTTTAGGCTCTGCCTAGCCCCCTGGGCTCACCTTGGACTATGCCTGACCCTTAACTGTGGTTAAATACACCTCCAGTTAACATTTAACCGTGGTTAAGCACCCCTTAACCCTACAAACTTTAGGAAATTAAACAAAAATTCCTAAAACAAACTTTGGACCATAATCCTGACTTTGGCCTCTCCCTAACCCTGGTTAGCAACCCTAACCACAGTTAGACCCCCCTTAACTGCGGTTAGTAACCCTAATCATAGTTAATTTCGGTTTAAGGCCTACCGGGCCTAAAAACCAAGTCTACCGGACTTACCTCGCCCTACCGGGCCCCGCCTTAGCCTACCGGGCTACAACTCACTCACCCTTTACTGTGGTTAGCAACCCTAATTGCAGTTAGTCCGGCCTAATCCCGGTTAGCAATCCTAACCCGAGCCGGACTCCTTCCTAGTCTAACGGACTACCCCCTAAGCCTACCGGGCTTACATACCTTGCACTTGACCCTCCTCGGTCAATCAAACCCTAGTCTACCGGACTAGTCATGTTAGCCACCCTTGGTGCACACACACACGCCCCTAGCCTCGGCACAGGCTCACGTGACAGAACTATGCTCGGTCTGATCTCACCCTGTGAGTACGTAGGCAGCCCAACACGGGCCCGACCCCAGTTAGCTTTTCCCTTCTTGGATTAGTGTTCACATAAATATTTCAGCATTTTAAACAAGATTAACTCTAATTAGCTTAAACTCGGGGAGTACGGAACCGTTGTAAAACGGAAGGCTTGGGGTGCCTAACACCTTCCTCGGACTTAACCGAACCCCTTACCTTGATCTCTCTCGTGTACCAAGACCTTATCCAAAACTTCGGGGGACTTATCCCTTCTGAATTAATAGGTGGTGACTCTTAAAACCCCGTGAGAAATCTAGGGAAGTGAAATCCCGCGCTCACAGCTCTAGCGACTCTGCTGGGGAGTTGTTTAATACAGGGTTCAACCAGGAACCCGGGTTTAAGCCAACTAAACCTTAATCTTGTATAAAATGCCTAAGCGTTTAACTAAACACTAATCATTTTACATCTCTTGATTAATTGTGTATTGTGCATCCATACATGTCATAGTAGTGTAAATAATCTCATTCAACCTAGTAGACAGGCTTATTACGTTAACGGTTGCTGGATGATCATCCTCAGTGTCAGTGACTTAAACGTCTTGGAGGTCCACGGAGTTACTCCTATTGGGTGATATCCTTCAGGAAAGGATTTTGAATGCTCCCACTTACACCAATCGTCCATTTTTAGGTATGTTCTATACCGGAGAGTCGCATATACGGTGTTAAGTGATCCCCTCATCCTACTAGGAACACCCTTGCATCAAACCAGCATTCATACATGTAGTCTAAGCTTCGGTATAGTCTACAAGTAGTCCATTCTGGAAGGGCTACTACAAACCCTAACCTGCTTGCACCTTATACCTTGTCCTCAATCATGGTTGATTACCCGGGCACATTCTACCCGGATAACCACCCATTCAGGGGCATGTAATGAGCCAAACTTGTGCTTGTAACAAACTACATCCAACCTTGCTTCCCGACATAGCATATGGGGTCCTAATCCCAGGCAGACAGGCCTTCACTGGGCCTGTCCCAACCTTGATCTGATAGGTCCCTCGGTTTCCAACAACCTGGGCTAAAGCACGTCGACCTCCGTCCGTCTGCCCTATCAGATCACGTATGTCATGTCACACCCAAACAAAATCTGCATCATCATTTTGCATCTCATCTGTATGCACAGTGTACTCACAGAGTCTGTATCATTATCCAGGTAGATGGCAGGCCCTTCAGGGGTAACTCAGTCAATGGGCCGACAGTCACGGCCCGTGCATCTAACTTCTCAGGAGGTATACGATGACAACCTCCAGGCTTCAATTGGGGCTTTCACCTCGAGTCAGCGTCTCATTTGGGCTCAATACTACAAAACCGAAAATATCCTAGACTTATCTGTGGTTAACCCGGACTCGCGCCTCATGAACACCGCTATCTAGTGCTGGAGGCCATCTCACATGGTATTTCGTTTTGGTAAGAACGAGCTCTGCCCAACACTGGAAGAGATTCAGCGCATTCTGGGGTTAAACATGGACGGCGAAGCCATAGTACCGCACTACAAGACAACATACCAGGCAGACCTATCTAAGTTCTTGCATATTAAGCCTACCTGCTTACAACCCGATCCTAACGGCTCTTTTGATCGGATATCCGTGTCTTTTCTCAAAAAAAAGTACAAGCGCAAATGGAACCCTGACTCCATTTCAGTAGAACATCCCGGTCTCAATGCCCTTGCACTGATAGCCATGTCTCAACTAGTGTTCCCAAGGTGCCGTTCGCTCATCGAAGCAGTTCTGGTCGGGATCATCGAGGACATGCACAACTCCTGCTCGGTTGTACCAGTCATCCTACCCGAGCTTCTCAGAGCTCTCAACAAGTCTGCAAACCACAGAAAAGGCATCTTCCATGCCAGTACACTTCTCCTGCACCTCTGGTTGGTAAGTCACTTGCATACAATCATTTCAGTACTGGACGGCATCCGCGACGCTTACAATCTGCCTCGGAAGATTTCTCAGAATCAAGGGCCAATAGTAACTACAGATGTTGGAGAGTCTACCAGCTCCTCCAAGACCTTTTTGAGGAAGAAATCACTTGGCAATACAATTGGCTTGTTTTGAACAGGCTACCCCGTGTTGTCATCGCCGGTAGACGATGCATGATTCTTATTGATCTAATAGGCTCCGTAGTCTATACACCACTCCGAGTCCTTCGACAGTTTGGACTCCCTCAGCGTATCCCCGTGATAGACTAACAGGAAAATGATTGGACCACCTTCACAGTGCACTCCGACAACCTCACCCGGCACTTCCAGTCAATTTGGCGCAGCTCCAGGCGAGACCAATGGCCAGACTTCATGGTCTTATCAGGGCCATCAACCAACTTGGCATACCGAAAATGGGTGGATAATCCTGACATTCTACCCGGCATGCCTACACCTAGGGAACTGCCCACACCAGTTGCAGCTCCATCACAAAGAACCATACCCCTAGCAGAGATGGTGGTTCCCTGGATAGACTTCTTCCTGGAGAGACAGCTCCAGATCCAGTAGAAATGGAAGAAGCTACAGAAAGACCAGTGTGCATTCAAGCAGCAGGAAGTGGAACAAGGTTGGGAACTCCAGGCCGTACAAGAGCGGGTTGAACAATTGGAACAGACAATCCAATCTCTTCACAGGAAACGTAGAGGCGACGCCAGAGAAACAACCGTCATTCAGGCCCAGCTTCACTTCCACCAAGAACAGCTTGATAGTGCAAAGGCGGAGATGACCTCCCGTATCCAACAATTTGGATACCGCATGTTCAATGCTACAGAAACCCTCACGCGCATGGAGGTTGAAGTCACATCCCTTCAGCAACAGATCATGGATCTTGAGGGTGTGCCTCGTCCACTTGACTTTGCAATCCTTGAAAGGCCTGCCTAGGATCGAGTCTTTTTCCTCTTTCTTTGAGTCACACTATCCATGTACCCACTGCACCCTTCATGCATCAATGAAAATCTTTTTCTAGCATCTATCTTTCGCCCTCATGCATAATCATGATTAGCCATTGCATTCTTTTCAGTTGCATGAGCCGACCTGTGACTCGTTCTCTGACTGTGATTCTCGCAAAAGCAATAATTGCCGACGCAGTCTTGACGGAAGTACCAATCACAGAGGTAACCCTTTGCACAGTCCGATCAAAAAACAGCTCCTACACAGTACAATCGGAAAGCAGTACAGGATCGATGGCAGAACCTGCAGATCAGCACCAGCAGACCACTGAGATCCTACAGTCACATGACAGAGACATAGCAGCCATGCAGGTGAAGCTTGACAGTGTTTTGGAATCCCTGAAGATTCTGATTGGCACCCAGACCAAAGAACCCTCCACCCGGATCCCAACTGAAGAACCAGCCGAGCGGCCTACACCCGAGCCTCGTCATTCCCCCTTCATTATACCTAATCCAATACCCGCAACAGTCGGAGGAGAGGAATATGAACAGTATGAAGAGCAGCCGAAGATCTCACATGTCCACCAGGACCAGCCGTCATCCTCAGATCCAATCCCTTCCTTACAAGACGAGATCAAGCAGATAAAAGAGGAGATGAGAAGAATGAAAGGTACATCCACCAGTACAAGTCTATCACTAGAGGACTTAACCTTTTTATCAGGGGACGCTGTTCCCGCAGGTTTCAAGGTCCCAGACTTTGATAAATATGATGGCTCGGGCTATCCAAAATAACACTTGCAGTTATATTTGGGGGACATGCTCCAACATAATAAAAACCAGCCCTTACTCATCCAGTACTTCCAGAAGAGTTTGAAGGGGGCAGCCCTTACATGGTGGATGTCGGTGGACAAGTAGAAAGTCAAGACCCGACAAGATGCCATGGACAGTTTCATAGAGCAGTACTCCTTCAACCAGGAGCTCCGCCCTCAGAGGAGCCAACTTGAACAACTAAGCCAGCGCAATAACGAATCATTTCTGGAGTACACCACCCGCTGGAGGGAAATGACAACAAAGATCCCAACTCCTATCCATAAGAAGGAATTGGCAGGCATGTTCATGGGCACCCTCAAGCAGCCCTACTCTACACTCATGGTGACCTTATCGGTAGTGGACTTCGGCACCATCGTCAGGACAGGTGCCCATATCGAGACTGCTATCAAGATCGGGGCTATTCATTCCAGCCTAGGACTTGATTCTCCTAAAGCGACGACCTCGTCTAGCAGAAATATCGGTCCCCGAGACCACAGAAAGAAGGAAGATGTACATATGGTTGATTCTACGGCACCCATCAGATTACCAGTTCCAGCAGTACAGCAGCAGGCAGTTAGTAGGAATACCCGGCCAGCCCGACCAACCCATGGGCAAAACCGTCCTCCCAGAAACTTTGCCCCTCTTCTATATACCCTCAGCCAGTTATTGGAATTCCTCACCAAGCAGGGTCTTCTCGAGTTGAGAGGTCATACACCTTTTCTACCTCAAGACAAGCAAGGAAAGAACTATATTGCCGATCATCACTGCCCCTTTCACAGAGGCCCAGGCTATGCTACAGATTATTGCATAGGCCTGAAGTGTGCAATCCAAGATCTCTTAGATGAGGGAAGGGTTGAGCTGGCTCCCTGCAACACCAGCATCAATTAGGTGCCACTGCCCCCACATAACAATCAAATCAATTTTATCCAGTGGGAAGAGCCCGGGGTAGGGCAGCCAGGACCTAACACACCTGTAGTGAGTGATGGCATCATCAGGCCCTCTTATCGATCACCCGTCATAATTCCCTTCCCCTAATCAAACATAGAGACTGTTCAGTCTCCAACCCAGATACCTGCCCCCGAGCAGATCATCTACACAATTCCTTGCCTTGTAAATTGGCCAACAGCTCCAGCTCAAGCCTCAACCTCTTCAGGCCCTGTCCGGATCCCCTGCATCCCAGAGCCTTCTTTTAACTTCAACCGAGTACCCGCTCCTCACTCTCTCATCCTTGAAAGCAAGAGCATAGCCTACCTAACCCGATCTGGCTGGGTATATCAACCTCCTGCAACATAGCTAGCAAATGTGAAGAATGCAGAGAAAGAAAAAGCAGGGGTATCAAACCCACAGAAGGAAGCAGCAGATTCAGTAGTTTTATTAAAAATCCTAGAAAAAGCAGAGGAGTTCAATATCACTCAACAAATGGGTAAGGTCCCAGCAAAGATATTCATCTTGGGTCTTTTTCTCACTTCAGAGCATCACAGGAAGCAATTGCTCCAAGTATTTGCCAATGCCTATGTAACACCAGACATAACGCCCGAGAAACTGGGGCAAATGGTAGGGCAAATCCTTGAACCCAAAGTCATCTCCTTCACAGAAGAGGAGATACCGGACAGCGACAGGGACCATACCTGTGCTTTGTACATTGCAGTACAGTGCATGGACCGAACATTATCATCAGTGCTCATCGATAATGGCTCCGGCCTGAATGTCTGCACACTCTCCACACTGTAAAAACTGGGCTTGGACCTCAGCCAAGTGAAGAAGAGACCTATGACCATCAGGGCCTTTGATAATACCACCAGGAAAAACTTGGGTGACATCGACCTGATCATCGAGGTCGGACCTGCTCAGTTCTCAACAAACTTTCAGGTGGTGAACGTGTCAGCCTCTTTCACTTTGCTCCTAGGGAGGCCATGGATCCATGCGGCCGGAGCCTTTCCCTCCTCTTTGTATCAAAGAATCAAGTTCATCCAGGATGACCGTCTAATTGTCATTCCGTCTAAAGAGTTGGCAAATTCCTTTGGGGACGTCCAAGAACTGGGGCAAGGCACTGCCTTCATGACATTCCAGTTCGAATGAACTATCAGCCCGAAAGTGGTTTCGGTGCCAGGAATCAGGGCATGAAGAAAAGATACACGCCTCCTCGTTATACACCTCCCTTTGGTTTGGGATACAAGCCCACATACGAGGACTACCTTTCTAAGTTGACTAGGAAGAGTAGATAATCGGCGAAACCTGAACCCCGACCACACATCTCTGTAACCTTCCCCATGGGAATCTTTGAAACTTACCCAGAAACCTTTGCTGCACCCGCTGCCTTAACACCCCGGCCCATTGACGAGTCTTCAGGGATTCCAGAACTCGAAGTGTTCGCCATGGCCCAGATGTTCGATGAGCTGACTGTTGAAGATGCTACTAAAGCAGAATATCCAGCGGGAGAGCAGGTCTACACCCTCTCCAACAGCACCGGAGCATCATCCAGTCGCCAGTCACGGGTCCATTGGTGGACTGAGGCTCTCACCATCGAGGCTAGCAAGGGCCGGGGCAAGCACAGTGCAGGATAGGTTGGCCCGAGACAGTAGTGAACCAGCATCACCCTTCTCCTCCATCTACTTCTCTTTTGCTCCCATTTGTAAAAATCCAAAAGTCAGGCCACTGTCGGCCTCTTTTTGTTTGATTTTTTTTGTAACAAGTCATTTTGCTAAAGAAAATCATATTGTTTTGACTCAAAAATTATGTTTCAAAAATCATGTTTTCAAAAAAATATTTCATATCGGCTGATGACGAAATCACACGGACTCTTCCCCTGGAAGGCCTAGTGTCCTGAAGCCAACAAATCATCATCATCAAAGCATGCTAAACTGAAGCTAATTGGTTTACCAGGAAATTACCTCCGACAGGGCTACCCCTCAAACCCTCCTTGAACTCTCCGAAGCAGAGTATCACTCAAAACAGGAAGAGGAACCACCTGAGGAAATTCTGGACCTTCTCGAGCACAACGAAGGACTTCTGCAGTCTAACAGGGAGGACACTGAAACAATCAATTTGGGATCCACAGAGAACTCCCGGCTAGTCAGAATCGGCACCAGCATCAACCTTCAGCGGAGAGCAGACATGATCAGTTTCCTGAGAAGCTATAGTGATGTCTTCGCCTCGTCATATGCTGACATGCCAGGCCTAGACCCATCATTAGTGGTACACAGACTGCCCTTGAGCCCCGACGTCAGACCAGTGAAGCAGAAACTGAGATGGATGAGGCCCAAATGGTCACAGAAGGTCAAGGAAGAAGTTGAGAAGCAGATCAGCGCAGGCTTCCTGGCAGTTGCAAACTACCCTGAGTGGTTGGCCAACATAGTCCCAGTACCCAAGAAGGATGGCAAGGTCCGCATGTGTATTGACTACCGAAATTTAAACAGGGCAAGCCCCAAAGACAACTTTCCTCTCCCGCACATTGACGTTCTGGTCGATAATTCTGTTGGGCACGAGACTCTCTTATTCATGGATGGTTTCTCCGGATACAACCAGATCAGGATGGCAGAAGAAGAGATGGAGAAAACCTCCTTTATCACGCCTTAGAGCACATTCTGTTACAAGGTCATGCCCTTCAAACTCAAGACCGCAGGGGCCACCTCCATGACAGCCTTGTTCTATGACATGATGCACAAGTCCACTAAAATCTACGTGGATGACATGATCGTCAAATCGTCGATAGTCGAACAGCACCCAGAAGACCTGAAGAGACTCTGCGATAGACTCCGAGAGTACGGCCTAAGACTGAACCCGGCCAAATGCTTCTTCGGAGCCTCATCAGGAAAACTCATTGGCTTCATAGTCAGCAAAAGAGGCACTGAGATCGATTCAGCTAAATCCAGAGCTATCATCGAAATGCCAGCAGCCCAAACTCAAAAGGAGATCCGTGGTTTCCTGGGCAGAATTCAGTACATCAGTCGGTTCATTTCTTAGCTAACTCCGAAAGAACACGCCGACAGTTTGGACAGTAGAATGCCAAGAAGCCTTTGACAGAATAAAGCAGTATCTTCTGAATCCTCCAGTACTCGTGCCTCCTACGCCGGGATGTCTACTGCTACTCTACATCTCTGTGCAAGAAACTTCCATGGGGTGCATTCTGGCACAACATGACGAGACTGGTAGAATAGAGCAAAAACATCTGCTTGAGTACGAAGAGCTGTACAGCCCTCTTGAGAAGACATGTCTGGCACTGGTCTGGGCAACTCAACGTCTTCGGCACTATCTGCTTTCCTACCCGTTAATTCTGATCTCCCAGATGGACCCATTGAAATATCTATTGGAAAAGTCAGCCACCATCGGAAGGTCTGCCCGATTGCTCATGATGTTGTCTGAATTCGACATCACGTACAAGACACAGAAGTCAATCAAGGGGCAGGCAATAGCAGATCACCTGGCCCACAGTCCGACCCAGGACTACGTGTCTGTACATGATCAGTTTCCAGATGAAGCCATCCTGTATACGGAAGTGGACAAACAAGAATACTCCGACTGGGAGTTGTACTTTGACGGAGCTGCCAACAGTCATGGGCATAGGGCAGGAGCAGTCCTGATCTCGCCTAAAGGACCACACCTCCCTATCTCAGTCAAGCTAAAGTTCAGATGCTCCAACAATGAAGCAGAGTACGAGGCATGCATAACAGGACTGAAAGAAGCCCTGGACATTGGGATTGAAGAGGTAGATGTCTACGGTGACTCATCTTTGGTAATCTGTCCGGCGAATGAGTCTTGGGCCATCCGAGAAGCAAGGCTAGTCCCGTACTTAGCCTACCTCAATCTGCTAATCATCCAATTAAGAAGAATCAGCTTCAGCCACCAATCTAAGAACCAGAACAGATTCGTCGACGCACTGGCCACTCTAGCTTTAATGGTACAGATCCCTACAGACATTATGCTTTGGCCGATAGAAATTCAGCAACAAGATCAGCCTGCCTACTACCTTCAGATTGAAGAGGTATCAGACAATAAACCTTGGTATGCAGATATCAAGCAGTATCTCGATGACGGGACCTTCCCTCTCGATGCTACCAAAACAGACCGTCGGGCAATCAGAAGACTGGCCATTCAGTTCATCCTATCAGGGGGCATCTTGTACAAAAGGTCACCGAACCTACTGTGGCTCAGATGTCTAGATACCAGTGAAGTAGCACAGGTAGTCGAAGAAGTCCACGGAGGAATTTACGGCCCACACATGAACGGGTTGATGTTATCTAAGAAGATATTGAGGCTAGGCTATTACTGGTCCACTATAGAATCAGATTGCTGCAAGCATGTACAGAAGTGCCACCAATGCCAAATCTATGCCGACAGGGTAAATGCACCGCCAAACAAGCTGCACAATCTCACAGCTCATTGGCCATTCTTAGCTTGGGGCATCGACATCATCGGACCCATTGCTCCGAAAGCATCAAACGGACATCGATTCATCCTGGTAGCGATCGATTATTTCACGAAATGGGTTGAGGCAGCCTCTTATGCCAGCGTCACAGCCTCAGTGGTTCATCGTTTTCTGAAAAGGGATATCATCTACCGATATGGGGTCCCATATGAAATTGTAATAGACAATGATCTCAACTTCTGCAACAAGGGGATGACTGATCTCTGCCAGAAATTCAAGATCCAACATCACAACTCTACGCCGTACCGGCCACAGACCGATGGTGCAGTTGAAGCTGCCAACAAGAATCTGAAGAAAATCATAGAGAAGATGGTAACCAAGTACTCTACCTAGCATGAGATGCTCCCTTATGCACTCATGGCCTACAGAACGTCCATCCGAACCTCAATTGGGACAACCCCGTTCGCTTTGTCCTATGGTATGGAAGCAGTCCTCCCTATCGAAGTACAGATTCCATCACTCCGGGTGTTAATGGAAGCAGAGATCTTAGAATCGGAATGGGCACAGACCCGGTATGAGCAACTGAACCTGATCGAAGAGTGGCGACTGAAAGCCATCAACCACTCTCAGGCTTATCAGAGGCGCATGGCTAGGGCATTCAACAGGAAAGTCAAGCCAAGAAGCATCGAGATTGGCGACTTGGTCCTCCGGAAAATGTTGCCAAACCGCCCTGACCAAGGGGCAAGTTCACTCCCAACTATGAAGGCCCATACGTCGTCCGAGACAAATTCTTCGGCGGTGCCCTTCAACTCGGACGTATGGATGAAGAAGACCTCCCAGAGCCCGTCAACATGGATAAATTCAAAAGATACTACGCTTAGGGTCTAGATCTGATAGGCGTTTTGCACTTGTAGTTTCTCTGGGAAATGACAAGAGGCCATCATTGGCACACTCTTCATCCCTCTTTCCTGTAACCCATTTACATATCAAATCAAATCTCGCTAGTTAGCCCCTTGAGCCTAACAGCCCCTCTTTCATTACACTTTTCTGGGACACTCTCCCTCACCCTTTTCGACATTAGCCCGAACTACGTCATGACCTGATCCTGTAAAGGTACGTAGGCAACCTGTCAAATCAGGTGCGGTCACATTAGGGGTATCCACTCCCCGACTCTCCCCAAACAGAGTCCCTATTTCCCCAAAGAAGTCATCAACTCTCCCCAAGCAGAGACAAACTCTCCCAGCTTCCCAAGCAAATCGATTCTCATGGGTATAAAATTTCTATAAAAAGAAAGCCTAAAATAGAAGTCGAAACATTTCAACAGTCAGAGACTCCCCACAGAGACAATCTCTCTGGACTCTTTACCTAGCAGAGACAACCTCTCCAGAAAAACAAAATCCTCAGCAGAGACAACCTCTCTCGCTCTCTCTCCCCCACCCCGGTGGAGTCCCTAGCAAAAAAAAAAAATCATCACCGGGAATCATAAGGCACAAGCCTTTAGCAAACAATCCCCTCAGAAACAGAAGAATCCTCCCTAGAGAGTGAAAATCAATTATATCAAACCAAAACCTCTAAGGGAGAGCAAATCAACTACAAACAGGAGAAATCCCAGGGTGTCCCAAACTTCGGTCCTTCAGCCTACATTTCGTCCTACTCTAAGTCCTCCTCGATCCCTTAGGAATTACGAGTGCAAGCGCAATATCACATCTGAATCCCCAACGGAAATATCATCCTCAAAACCCTCGAGGAGCGCCATTCAGGGCTATGATGGGAGAAGACTTTCTTTCCCAACATAAACAAAACCTCCCCAATAAGTCGCGGGCATGAGTGAAAACTGGTAACGGCCTCATTGCGCAAAAATCACGCGATCCCCAGACCTAGTCTTGTGACTAGGGATAAAAAATGGACAAAAATCAATCAGCTTCGCAGGCATGAGAAAAATCGGCAACGGCCTCATCACGCAAAAATTATGTGAATCCCATGACTTGGTCATCCCAAGGGTAAAAAAGGGAGGAAGGCTGAAGAGCAGTTTGACAACAACATTCGACAGTAATTAGGCTAGCCAGATAAATCCCCTACAGCAATCCCCAGCAGGTGGCATGGAAGAGCAGCTTCCCCAACACTAGGCTCCAGCAGAGTCCAAGTCCCCAGCAGTGATCTACGGTAGTGTCATATCCCTCAGCAGATCCCCAGCAACGGTCGATAATGACATTACATCCCCTAGTGGATCTCCACAGTAGAAGCATCCTATTTGCTCCCCCAGTAAGCTTCTCCCCAGTCAGAGTCTAATCTCCAGCAGTGACAAAACAAACAGGTCTACCCATGAGCATCCTCAGTAGTGATAAAGCCTCTTCTGGGTTATACGCTACTCTCTAAGAGCGAAAGACAGACTATAGAATCCCCAAAGCCCTAACTAAGGCACTTTCCTAGCAAAACTGATAGCTAGTTGAACATTCTTTTGTTGAAAGCAAAATTTTTACAAAGGACCAAAACCTTTTACAAAATGTTTTCAAAAACAACTATTTGATATCCTGACTAGATTGTACCAGCCTGCACTGAGCAGCCCCAGCAAGTCAAAGTAGAAGAAGCCTACACCATGCATCCCCGCCAGTCGTAATCAGTAGAGTCATGGGAAAGCATCCTCGCCTTTATCCCCTGCATGACATCCTTGCATAGCGTCACGCTTCTGGTGACCAAATTCCTCAGCATCATCTTTGATCAAAATCCAGCGCTTCTCGACCATTTCAATCATCCGGCTAGTGCCTCTTGGACAGTCCCCTCTACACTCCCCCACCTTTGGATCACTTTGGGTTATAGCCTTACCCTAGTTAACAATGGCAAAACACAGTCTTAAAACATTGTCCACAATGTAGGTAATTCTGTTACCGACAATAACTGTGTTTTTTGTTTTGGGCTTTTGCAGGGGCCCAGGCCTGGTAGGAGGCCATTTTAGGCCCTGCCTAGCCCCTTAGGCCCACCTTGGACTATGCCTGACCCTTAATTGTGGTTAAATACACCTCCGGTTAACATTTAACCGCTGTTAACCACCCTTTAACCCTACAAACTTTGGAAAATTAAACAGAAATTCCTAAAACAAACTTTGGATCATAATCCTGACTTTGGCCCTCTCCCTAACCCTGGTTAGCAACCCTAACCACAGTTAGACCCCCTTTAACTACGGTTAGTAACCCTAATCGTAGTTAACTTCGGTTTATGACCTACCGGGCCTAAAAACCAAGTCTACCGGACTTACCTCGGCCTACCGGGCCCCGCCTTAGCCTACCGGGCTGCAACTCACTCACCCTTTACTGTGGTTAGCAACCCTAACTGTTGTTAGTCCGGCCTAATCCCAGTTAGCAATCCTAACTCGGGCCGGACTCCTTCCGAGTCTAACGGACTACCCCCTAAGCCTACCGGGCTTACATACCTTGCACTTAACCCTCCTCGGTCAATCAAACCCTAGTCTACCGCACTAGTCCATGTTAGCCACCCTTGGTGCACACACACACACCCCTAGCCTCGGCACAGGCTCACGTGCCAGAACTATGCTCGGTTTGATCTCACCCTGTGAGTATGTAGGCAGCCCAACACGGGCCTTATCCAGTTAGATTTTTCCTTCTTGGATTAGTGTTCACTTAAACATTTCGGCATTTTAAACAAGATTAACTTTAATTGGCTTTAACCCGGGGAGTACGGAACCGTTGTAAAACGGAAGCCTCGGGGTACTTAACACCTTCCCCAGACTTAACCGAACCCCTTACCCTGATCTCTCTCGTGGACTAAGACCTTATCCCTTCTGAATTAATAGGTGGTGACTCTCAAAACCCCATAAGAAATCTAGGGAAGTGAAATCCCACGCTCACATTCAACTGGGTTGTTGATGACACATGGGGGTGTAGGAAATAATTTGTGGCATGGCCCAGAGGCACTTACCGGACTGATATTAGTATGGCCGAGAGGCGCTGGATTTTGATCAAGATAATTGATGTTGAGGATTTTGGTCACACGGTGTATGATGCTATGCAGAGATGTCATGCGGGAGATAAAGACAAAGATGCTTTTCCATGATTCTATTGACTGCGACTCGTGGGGATGCAGGGTGTTGACTTCTTCTGCTCGTTTTGGCGGGCCTGCTTGATGCAGGCTGGTACGACCAGGTCTGGACACTGGAGGCTCTGTTTCAAAAAATCGTTTTTAGAAAAGTGTTGGACTTTTGTAAATTTTTTTGATTTTAACAGAAAGAATGTTCAACTAGCTGCTAGTTTTGCCAGGAAATTGCCTTTGTCAGGGTTTAGGGGACCTTTGTAGTCTGCCTTTTACTCTCTGATAGTAGAGTATGACCCAGAAGAGTTTTTATCACCACTGGAGATTTTTGGGGGTAGACCTGCTTGTCTTGCCACTGTTGGAGATTAGACTCTGTCTAGGGAGGAGCTTGCTGGGGAGCAATTGGAACTTCTAGACTCTTGCTAGGGAGA
Source organism: Tetracentron sinense (assembly GCA_015143295.1). Classification (NCBI taxonomy): domain Eukaryota; kingdom Viridiplantae; phylum Streptophyta; class Magnoliopsida; order Trochodendrales; family Trochodendraceae; genus Tetracentron; species Tetracentron sinense. The sequence goes on along the minus strand of CM026573.1, from coordinate 33,378,681 downwards.
GAAGAGTGTTTGTAGAGGCTTCACTAGGGTTCCGCTGGGGAATGATGTATTTGTTGTAAACCGCGGCTGGGGATCTGCTAGGGAATATGACACAGTTATATATCACTGCTGGAGATCTGTTATGGAGTGTCATTCTACTAGGGATTATCAGTTGTCTACTGGGGAAGTTGAATTCTGCCGGAGACTACTGTCGGGGAAGCTGTTCTTCCATGCCATCTGTTGGTGAACTGTATGGGATTGTTGGGAGTTTGGCAAGACTGATTGCTGCCGGATTCTGTTGCCAAACTGCTCTTTAGCTTTTCTCTATTTTTTACCCTTGGAATGACCAAGTCAATGGGGTTCACATAATTTTTGCGCAATGAGGTCGTTGCCGGTTTTTAATCATGCCTGCGAAGCTGATTAGTTTTTGTCCCTTTTTTGCCCGTAGTTACGAGACTAGGTCTGGGGTCACGTAATTTTTGCGCAATGAGGTCATTGCCAGTTTTCACTCATGCCCACAATTGTTAGGGAAAATTAGATCCTCTCCCGTCATTGCCCTGAATGACGCTCCTTTGGGGATTAGGGACTATGTTTCCGCTAAGAATATAGATGTGATATTGCGCTTGCACTCGTAGTTTCTATGGGATCTAGAAGGACTTAGAGTAGGAGAAATGTAGGCTGGGGGGACCGAAGTTTGGGACACCCTGGGATTTCTCCTTTTTGCAATTGATCTTTTGGGGAACTCTTCCGTTGTACACTCCTGGGGATTTGTACTTTGGATTTTTGGTGGAGAGTTTTTTTTTTAGGTTTCCACTGGAGAATTTGAGAGAGATTATCTCTGTTGAGGAGAGTGAGAGAGGTTGTCTTTGCTTGGGGATTGTTTTTCAGGAGAGGTTTTCTTTGAAAGGTTTTTACCGGGGAGAGAATCCAGAAAGGTTTGTCTCTGTGGGGGAGTCTTTAACTCTTGAAAATGTTTTAACTTCTATTTTGGTTTTTCATTCGATGAAAATTTTTATACCCTTGAGATTCGACTCGACTGGGGAAGTTGAGAGAATTTTTGCTCTGCCAGACTCTGTGGGGAGAGTTTTTCAGAGAGACTTTGGTTCCACTAGGGATGATTTGACTCTGCGTAGGGAGATTGGGGGAGGTATGATCCCTTTTGTGATCGCACCTGATTTGTCAGGTTGCCTACGTATCCTTTGCAAGATCAGGTCATGACGTAGTTCAGGTAAATACCACAGAGGCAAGAGAGGGTGTCCCTGAAAAGGTTATGTGAAAGAAAGGCTGTTAGGCTCAAGGGGGCTAATTAGCGGATTTTATTGATTTGTAAACGGGTTATATTGAAAAGGGATAAGGAGTGTAAACGGGTCATCCATACGTCTGAGTCGAAGGATGCCGCCTGAGAATTTGTCTCAGATGATGTATGAGCCTTCGTAGTTTGGAGCGAACTTGCCCCTCGGGTCAGGACGGTTTGACAACATTTTTTGAAGGACCAGGTCGTCGATCTCAATGCTTCGTGGCTGGATTTCTTGTTAAATGCCCTAGCCATACGCCTCTGATAGGCCTGAGGGTGATTGATGGATTTCAGCCACCGCTCTTCGATCAGATTCAGCTGCTCATACCGGGTCTGTGCCCATTCTGCTTCTGATAACTCTGCTTCCATTAACACATGGAGTGATGAAATTTGTACTTCGATGGGGAGGATTGCTTCCATATTATAAGCCAAAGAGAATGGTGTTGCCCCAGTTGAAGTTCTGATGGATGTTCTGTAGGCCATGAGTGCGTATGAGAGCATCTTATGCCAGGCAGAGTAATTGGTTGTCATCTTTTCTATGATTTTTTTTCATGTTCTTATTGGTGGTTCAATTGCACCATTGGTCTGTGGCCTGTATGGTGTAGAGTTGTGATACTGGATCTTGAATTTCTGGTAGAGGTCAGTCAGCCCCTTATTGTAGAAGTTGAGAGCATTGCCTGTTACAATCTCAAATGGGACTCCGTATCAACAGATGATATCCCTTTTCAGAAAACGTTGAACCACGGAGGTTGTGACGTTGACATAAGAGGCTGCCTCGACCTTAATTAATTGTAACCAGGATGAATCGATGACCGTTGGATGCTTTCGGTGTTATGGGACTGATGACGTCGATACCCCAGGCTAAGAATGGCCAAGGAGTAGTGAGGTTGTGTAGCCTGGTCGATGGTGCATTTACCCTATTGGCATAGATTTGGCACTAGTGGCACTTCTGTATGTGCTTGCAACAGTCTGATTCCATGGTAGACTAGTAGTAGCCTAGCTTGAGTATCTTCTTGGATAGCATCAACCTGTTCATGTGTGGGCTGCAAGTTCCTTGATGAACTTCTTCGACTACCTGTGCTACTTCACGAGAGTCGAGGCATTTGAGCGAGATTAGGTTCGACGACCTTTTGTATAAGATGCCTCCTGATAAGACAAACTGAATGGCCAGTCTTCAAATTGTCCGACGGTCTGTTTTGGTAGCATCAAGAGGGAATGTCCCATCCTCGAGATACTACTTGATGTCTGCATATTAAGGCTTGTTGTCTGATACTTCTTCGATCTGAAGATAGTAGGTAAGTTGATCATGTTGCTATATTTCGATCGGCCAGAGCATGATGCCCTTAGGGATCTAAACCATGAAGGCTAGAGTGGCTAGTGCATTGGCGAATCTGTTGTGGTTCCTAGACCTGTAGTTGAAGCTGATTCTTCTAAACTGAGTGATTAGCACGTTGAGGTAGGCCAAGTACGGGACTAGCCTTGCTTCTCGGATGACCCAAGATTCATTTGCCTGATAGATTACCAAAAATGAGTCACCGTAGACGTCTATCTCTTCAATCCCGATGCCCGGGGCTTCTTTCTGTCTCGTTGTTCGAACATCTGAATTTTAGCTCAACTGATAGGGAGGTGTGCTACCTTAGGAGAGATAAGGATTGCTCATGCCCCATATCCGTGACTGTTAGCGGCTCCATCGAAATACAAGTCTCAGCCGAGGTACTGCTGCTCTTCTGCTTTTGCATACAGGATGACTTCATCTGGAAACTAATCATGTACTGAAACATAGTCTTGTGCTGGACTGTGGGCGAGGTGATCTGCAATTGCCTGCTCTTTGATTGACTTCTGAGCCATGTACGTGATGTCGAATTCAGACAACATCATGAGCCATCGAGTTGTCCTCCCGGTGGTGGCTGAATTTTCCAGTAAGTACTTGAGAGGATCCATCCAGGAGATCAGGATTACCGGATAGGAAAGCAGATAGTTCCGCAGACATTGAATAGCCCAGACCAGTGCTAGACAAATCTTCTTGAGCGGGCTATACGTTTCTTCGTACTCTAGCTGGCGCTTATTGATGTAGTAGATGACTTGCTCTATTCTACCTGTCTCGTCATGTTGTGCCAGGACGCACCCCATGGAGGTTTTTTGAACTGAGATGTAGAGTAGTAGGGGCCGTCCCGATGTAGGAGGCACAAGTACTGGAGAATGGAGAAGATACTGTTTTATTCTGTCAAAGGCTTCCTGGTATTCAGCTGTACAGACTGTCAGTACGTTCTTCTAGAGAAGCTAGAAGATCAGCTCAATATTAGAGTGAGCTGAGGGATGAATCAGCTAATGTACTGAATTCTGTCCAGGAATCCGTGGATTTCCTTTTCAGTTTGGGGAGCCGACATTTCGATGATAGTCTTAGCTTTGGCTGGATCAATCTCGATGTCTCTTTTGCTAACTATGAATCCGATGAGCTTTCTTGATGAGGCTCCAAAGACGCATTTGGCCGGATTCAGTCTCAGGCCGAATTCTCGGACTCTGTCACAGAGTCTCTCAAGTCTTCAGGGTGCTACCTGGCAGTTAAGGATTTGACGATCATATCATCCACATAGATTTCAGCTATCTTATGGATCATGTCATGGAACAGTGTCATCATGGCCCTCTGATAGGTTGCCCCCACGTTCTTGAGTCTGAAGGGCATAACCTTATAGCAGAATGTGCCCTAAGGTGTTATGAAGGAGGTTTTCTCCATATCTTCTTCTGCCATTCTGATCTGGTTGTATCCGGAGAAACCATCCATGAATGAGAGTATCTCATGCCCTGTAGTGTTGTCGACCAGGATGTCGATGTGCGGGAGAGGGAAGTTGTCTTTAGGGTTGGCCTTGTTCAGGTTCCAGTAGTCAATGTACATCCGTAATTCACCATCCTTCTTGGGTACCGGCACAATGTTGGCTAACCACTCAGGGTAGTTTGCTACTGTCAGGAAGCCTGCTTTGATCTGCTTCTCAACCTCTTCTTTGACTTTCTATGACTATTCGGGTCTCATCCGTCTTAGTTTTTCTTAACTGGTTTACCGTCTGGGTTCAGGGGCAGTCAATGTACCACCAAGGCTAGGTCCAGGTTGGGCATGTCTGCATATGACCAGGCGAAGACATCACTGTAGCTCTTTAGAAAGATGATCATGTCCGTTCTCTGCTGAGGGTTCATGCTTGTGCCGATCTTGACTAGCTGGGGACTGTCCTCGAATCCCAAGTTGACTGTCTCGGTGTCTTCGATGTTCGACTGTAGAAGCCCTTCATTGTGCTCCAAGAGGTCCAGAATTTTCTGAGGCGGTTCCTCATCCTATTTTGAGTCATACTCTACTTCGGAAAGTCCAAGGAGGGTTTCAGGCATAGCTTTGTCAGAGGCGATTTCCTAGCAAATCAATTAGCTTAGTTTAGCATTCTTATGATTTTTGTTTTTAATTGGCTTCAGGGCACTAGGCCTTCTAGTGGAAGAGTCTGTGTGATTTCGTCATCAGCCAATATGAAATATTTTTGTTTTTTTTTTAAACATGCTTTTGAGTTAACATCCGATTTGTATTGATAAAACACGACTGTTTACAAAAATGACTCAAACAAAAAGAAGCCGACAGTGGCCTGACATTTTGGATTTTGTAATAAGAGCAAAAGAGAGATCGAATGGGGAGAAGGATGGTGCTCCGATCATTGCTTGATCGAACCAACCTGCACTGCATCTGGCTGCTTACCCTAGCCCTGGCTGGCCTCGACGGTGAGAACCTCGGTCCACCAACGGATTAATAGTCGGCGACTGGAGGATGCTTCGACGCTGTTAGAGAGGGTACAAACCTGCTCTCCCACTGATTGTTCCAATTTTGCGGCATCTTCGACAATCAGCTCGTCGAATATCGTGGTCATGTTGAAGATTTCCGGATCTAGAATCCCTGGAGATTCAGCACTGGATTGAGGGTTTGAGGTATTGGCAATGGGTGCAAGAGGTATATCTGGGTAAGGTTTGAATGTCCCTACTAGAAAAGTTACAAATATGTGGGGTTGGGGTTTAGGTTTTGCCAACCCGCTGTTCTTCTTGGTGAATTTGGAGAGATAATCCTCAAACTTGGGCTTGTAAATTAGTCTGAATGGCAGAGTGTACCGAGGAGGGGTATATTTCTTTTTCATTCCTTGATTTCTTACTCTTAGGCCTACCCCTGGTTGATAATTTATCCTGGCCATCATCTTGACAAACAGCGGGATCATCTGCTTACTGTGCTCTTCTGCTTGAGCGATGGAATTGACCTGCTCTAACTAGTAGGTCATGAAGGCTGTACCCTACCACAGTTCTTGGATGTCCCCGAACAACTGGCCATCTCCTATAAAGGGATTACGACCAAGTGGTCATTTTGAATGAATTTGATCTGTTGATGGAGAGAGGAGGGAATGGCTCCGACCGCGTGGATCCACAACCTTCCCAAAAGTAAGGTGAATGAGGCTGATACATTCACGACCTGGAAGTTTGTAGTGAACTGAGCTAGTCCGACCTTGATGGTCAAATCAATATTACCCAATTTCTGCCTGGTAGAATTGTCGAATGCCCTTATGGTCATTGGTCTCTTCTTTACTTGATTGAGATCTAGGCTCAGGCTTTGCAGTGTTGAGAGAGTGCTGACGTTTATGCTGGAGCTATTGTCAATGAGCACTGATGATAGAGTTCCGTCCATGCACTGAACAACGATGTATAGAGCTCGGGTGTGATCCCTGTCACTGTTCGGTATTTCTTCCTCTGTGAAGGAGATGATTTTGGATTCAAGAACTTGCCCAATCATGTTGTGAGCGCGGGAATTCACACCCTGATTTGGTCTCACGGGGTTTTGAGAGTCGCCACCTATTCATTCAGAAGGGATAAGTCCCCCGAGTTTAATTAAGGTCTTGGTCCACGAGGGAGATCAGGGTAAGGGGTTTGGTTAAGTCCGGGGAAGGTGTTAGGTACCCCGAGGCTTCCGTTTTACAACGGTTCCATACTTCCCGGGTTTAAGCCAATTAAAGTTAATCTTTTTAGAATGCCGAAGCGTTTAAGTGAACACTAATCCAAGAAAGGAAAAGCTAACTGGGGTCGGGCCTATGTCGGGCTACCTACGTACTCATAGGGTGAGATCAGACTGAGCGTAGTTCTGGCACGTGAGCCTGTGCCGAGGCTAGGGGCGTGTGTGTGTGCACCAAGAGTGGCTAACATGGACTAGTCTGGTAGACTAGGGTGGGTTGACCGAGGAGGGTCAAGTGCAAGGTATGTAAGCCCGGTAAGCTGAGGGAGTAGTCTAACCTGGGTTAGGATTGCTAACCGGGGTTAGGCCCGAAATAACTGTAGTTAGGGTTGCTAACCACAGTAAAGGGTAAGTGGTGAGTAGCCCGGTAGGCTAAGGGGGGCCCGATAGGCTGAGGTAAGTCTGGTAGACTTGATTTTTAGGCCCGGTAGGCCGTAAACCGAAATTAATTACGATTAGGGTTGCTAACCGTAGTTAAGGGGGTTCTAACTATGGTTAGGGTTGCTAACCAGGGTCAGGGAGAGGGCCAAAGTCAAGATTATAGTCCGAGTTCAATTTTAGGAATGTCCGTTTAATTTCCCAAAGTTTGTGGGGTTAAGGGGTGCTTAACCGCGGTTAAATGTTAACCGGAGATGCTTTTAACTGTGGTTAGGGGTCTGGTATAGTCCAAGGTGGGCCTAGGGGGCTAGGTAAGGCCTAAAGTGGCCTCTTACCAGGCCTGGGCCCCTACAAAAGCCCAGAACAAAAATAAAGATAATGTCGGTAATTGGATTACCGACATGTATACAGTGTTTTTGTTTAGTGTTTTTGCCACTGTTAACTAGGGCTAAGGTGTAACCCGGGGTGAACCAAGGTGATGGGAGTGTGAAGGGGATTCCTGAGGAAAGATCAAGCTAAGTTTGGGCCCTAGGGGGTGCCAGGAGTGGGCCCCACAGAGCTACAAAGGCTCTGTGATAAAAACAGTATATTGGCGGTAGTTGTTCTACCACCAATACCAAATCGGGCGAGAAACAGAATGTCGGTAGAGGTCTTACAGACATTCGAGAAATAGCTCAAAAATAGGATGTCGGTAGAGGGATCACCGACAAAAGGGAAAACAGGCTTTTTCAGGAATGACGGTACTGAGAGTATCGTCATTTTGGGTTTTTTCTAAAAACCGAGCTCATGCCCAAGGGGGTTGTGCACAGGGATTACTAGGGGTTCCCTCATGATGTGAAGGACCCCCAGAAGATTCTGTAATGGCTCTGAGAGCTCAAGGAGGTGCTATGCCCAAAAGGGGTTCACCACACCTATGGTTTAGGTGGGTGAACACCCTGTGTGGGTCTATGTACACTAAGCAACTGCAAATAAAACCTAAACAAAAAACGTCCCCTGGAGATGACGAGGGGCTCACATGGTGTTTAAAGCAATGAAAAGAGGGGTAGGGAATGGCCCTACCCTATGCTCTGTTTTTTTTGCCGAACAGGGAGTGCTGTGAACCATGGTGGTGGTGCTCCGGTGATGGCTTGCAGCTACAAAGGAGGGGAGAGGTAGGTCTAGGGGAAGCCTAGAGCCAAACCAAGGGTTTGAAGAGGGGTGAGGATCACGTTTTTACAGCAGGGGTTCTTCTCTAAAAAACGCAGACCGTTTGAACGGGTAGGGGTGATTTGGGTTTTATAGGGGAGAACCTAAGGTACCTAGGAGGGATTAAGAAGAAGGGAGAGGAGGTGGTTGGACCAAAGGGAGGTCGTGTGAGGGATGAGAAGGGAGAGGCCGAGGTGGAGCTAGAATTTGCAGGGGTGTTGTAGGCCTGCAAACTCGGGACTTACATACTGTCGGTAGAAGGTCTACCGACAGCCTGAAACAAGGCTAAAATTTAATGTCGGTATACCGCCTACCGACATTCTGAACTTAAGTTGAAATGGGCCTGGGCCCTGCACACTCGGGTATAAGGGTTGTCCTAAGTTGTTTTGGGCCTTGTGGGCTTAGACTAAGGTTTCGGCTAGGGTCACCTGGGGTTTAGGGTTTTCGGTTCTAGGGGCTTCCTAGGTTTTGACTAGAGGCTTACCTAGGTTGTGAGGGACTTGGCAGGAGGGGTAACCATAGTTAAATGATTTTAACTACAGTTAGATGGGGTGTAAAAATTGGGTGCTTACAGCTGCCCCTCTTTGCTGGAGAATGCCAAGGTTGGCGATTCGAATGGTAAAGGCTGTAATCATCCTATTTTTACACCGAGCTTGGATAACAAGGATGCAGAATGATGGCATGTAAGCATGCAGTGCAATGTGGTGAGTACAATGTAGTGGCAGGGCCACTGATGGATGCAGTGATGGCATAGCCAAGAGGCGTCGGCCGGAAGGATTTGATCGAGTTTGATCGAAGAGACACAGAGGGTGTCGAGGACACACAGGGTGTTGAAGGGGGTGACATGCGGATGGAGTACACTGTAAAGGTACACACAGGATGTCGTGGACACACAAGGTGTCGAAAGGGAGGACATGCAGGTGGTATACACTATAAAGGTATACACGGATGTCGAGGACACACGGGGGTGTTAAAAGGGAGCACATGCGGGTGGTATACACTGTAAAGGTATACACGGGATGTCGAGGACACACGGGGTGTCGAGGATGAGACATGCAGATGGTTTACGCTGTAAAGGTATACACGAGATGTCGAGGACACACAGGGTGTCAAAAAAGGGATCACGGCATGTCCAAGAGGCACTAGCCGGATGATTGAAATGGCTGAGAGGCGCTGGATTTTGATCAAAGATGATGTTGAGTTTGGTCACACAAGGTGTGATGCTATGCAGGGATGTCATGTAGGGGATAAAGGCGAGGATGCTTTCCCATGACTCTGCTGATTGCGACTTGCGGGGAGGCATGGTGTCGGCTTCTTCTGCTTTGACTTGCTGGGGCTGCTCAGTGCAGGCTGGTATAATCTGGTTAGGATACCAAAGAGTTTTTAAAACATTTTGTAAAAGGTTTTGGTCCTTTGTAAAATTTTTGCTTTCAACAGGAAGAATGTTCAACTAGCTATTAGTTTTGCCAGGAAAGTGCCTTAGACAGGGCTTGGGGATCATGTATTCTGTCTTTCGCTCTTGGAGAGTAAAGTGTGACCTAGAAGAGGTTTTGTCACCGTTGAGGATGCTCCTGGGTAGACCTATTTGTTTTGTCATTGCTGGAGGTTAGACTCTTGCTAGGAGAAGCTTACTGGGGGAGCAAATAAGATGCTTCTGCTGGGGAGATCCGCTGGGGGATGTAATGCCATTGTAGACCATTACTGGGGATCTGCTAAGGGATATGACACTACCATAGATCACTGCTGGGGATTTGGACTCTGCTGGAGACAAGTGTTAAGGAAGCTGCTCTTCCATGCCACCTGCCGGGGATTGCTGTAGGGGATTATCTGGCTAAACTGACTGCTGCCAGATGTTGTTGCCAAACTGCTCTTCAGCTTTTCTCCCTTTTTGACCCTTGGAATGACCAAGTCATGGGGTTTGCATAATTTTTGCGCAATGAGGCCGTTGCCGGTTTTCCTCATGCTTGCGAAGTTGATTGATTTTTTTTTGTCCATTTTTTTCCCCTAGTCACAAGACTAGGTCTACGGATCGCGTGATTTTTGCGCAATGAGGTCATTGCCGGTTTTCACTCATGCCCACGACTTATTGGGGAAGTTTTTTTTATGCTGGGGAAAGAAGGTCTTCTCCCGTCATTGCCCTGAATGGCGATCCTCATGGGGATTTGGGGATGATATTTCCATTGGGGATTCAGATGTGATATTGCGCTTGCACTAGTAATTCCTAAGGGATCGAGGAGGACTTATGTAGGACGAAATGTAGGCTGAGAAATCGATGTTTGGGACACCCTGGGATTTCTCCTGTTTGTTGTTGATTTGCTCTCCCTTGGAGGTTTTGGTTTTGAAATAATTGATTTTCACTCTCTGGGGAGAATTCTTCTGTTTTCGGGGGGATTTGTTTGCTTAAGGCCAGTGCCTGATGATTCCCGGTGATTTTTTTTTTGCTCCACTAGGGAATGGGGATAGAAAGTGAGAGAGGTTATCTTTGCTGGGGATAGAGAGATTGTCTCTATCCGAGGATCTTGTTTTTCTGGAGAGGTTGTCTCTGTTGGGTAAAGAGTCTGGAGAGATTGTCTCTGTGGGGATCTCTAACTGTTGAAATGTTTCGACTTCAATTTTGGGCTTTCTTTTGATAGAAATTTTGTACCCATGAGAATCGATTTACTTGGGAAGTTGGGAGAGTTTGGCTCTGCTTAGGGAGTGAGGGACTCTGTTTGGGGAGAGTCGGGGAATGGATACCCCAGTTGTGACCGCACCTGATTCGACAGGTTGCCTACGTACCTTTGCAGGATCAGGTCATGATGTAGTTCGGGCCTATGACGCAGAGGGCGAAGGAGGGTGTCCCTAAAAAGTGTAATGAAAGAAGGGCTGCCAGGCTCGAGGGGCTAACTTGCGAATTTCAATCGATTTGTGAACGGGTTACCGGAAGGAGGGATGAAGACTGTGCCAAGGATGGCCTCTTGTCATTTCCTGAAGAAACTATAAGTGCAAAGCGCCTATCAGATCTAGATCCTAAGCGTAGTATCTTTTGACTTTGTCCATGTTGACGGGCTTTGGGATGTCTTCGTCATCCATACGTCCGAGTTGAAGGGCACCACCGGAGAATTTGTCTCGGACGACGTATGGGCCTTTATAGTTGGGAGTGAACTTGCCCCTTGGGTCAGGGCGGTTTGGCAACATTTTTCGGAGGACCAGGTCACCGATCTTGATGCTTCTTGACTTGACTTTCCTATTGAATGCCCTAGCCAAGCGCCTCTGATAGGCCTGAGAGTGGTTGATGGCTTTCAGTCGCCACTCTTCAATCAGATTCAACTGCTCATACTGGGTCTATGCCCATTCTACTTCTGAGAGCTCTGCTTCCATTAACACCCGGAGTGATGGAATCTGTACTTCGACAGGGAGGACTGCTTCTATACCATAGGCCAGAGAGAATGGTGTTGCCCCTGTTGAGGTTCGGATGGATGTTCTGTAGGCCATGAGTGCCAGGCAGAGTATTTGGTTGCCATCTTCTCTATGATTTTCTTCAGATTCTTGTTGGCAGCTTCAACTGCACCATTGGTTTGTGGCCTGTACGGCATAGAGTTGTGATATTGGATCTTGAATTTCTCGCAGAGGTCAGTCATCCCTTTGTTGCAGAAGTTGAGAGCATTGTCTGTTACAATCTCATACGGGACTCCATATCTGTAAATGATATCCCTTTTCAGAAAACGCTGAACCACCGAGGCTGTGACACTGGCATAAGAGGCTGCCTCGACCCATTTTGTGAAATAATCGATCGCTACCAGAATGAATCGGTGTCCGTTTGATGCTTTCAGAGCTATGGGTCCGATGACGTCGATGCCCTAAGCTAAGAATGGCCTAGTAGCAGTGAGATTATGCAACCTGTTCGGCGGTGCATTTACCTTGTCAGTATAAATTTGGCATTGGTGGCACTTTTGTACTTGCTTGCAGCAATCTAATTCCATGGTGGACTAGTAGTAACGTAGCCTTAGTATCTTCTTAGATAACATCAACCCGTTCATGTGTAGGCCACAAGTTCCTCAGTGAACTTTTTTGACTACCCGTGCTGCTTCACACAAGGCATCTGAACCAGAGTAGGTTCGGCGACCTTTTGTACAAGATTCCCCCTGATAGGATGAACTGAATGGCCAGTCTTCTGATTGCCCGACGGTCTGTTTTGGTAGCATCAAGAGGGAAGGTCTCGTCCTTGAGATACTGCTTGATGTTTGTATACCAAGGTTTATTATCTGATACTTCGTCGATCTGAAGGCAGTAGGCAGGCTGATCCTGTTACTGAATTTTTATCGGCCAGAGTATAATGTCTGTAGGGATCTGTACCATGGAAGCAAGAGTGGCTAGTGCGTCGGTGAATCTGTTCTGGTTCCTGGACTGGTGGCTGAAGCTGATTCTTCTGAACTGACTGATTAGCAGGTTGAGGTAGGCCAAGTACGGGACTAGCCTTGCTTGTCGGATGGCCCAAGACTTATTCGCCTGATAGATTACTGAAAATGAGTCACCGTAGACGTCCACCTCTTCAACCTGATGCCCAGGGCTTCTTTCAGTCTGGCTATACACGCCTTGTACTCTACTTCATTGTTGGAGCATCTGAACTTCAGCTTGACTGAGATAGGGAGGTGTGCTCCTTTAGGTGAGATCAAGACTGCTCCTGCCCTATGCCTATGACTATTGGCAGCTCCGTCAAAGTATAACTCCCAGTCGGAGTATTCCTGTTTATCCGCTTCTGTATACAGGATGACTTCGTCTGGAAACCGATCATGTACAGACACGTAGTCCTGTGCTGGACTGTGGGCCAAGTGATCTGCTATCGCCTGTCTCTTGATTGAATTCTGTGTCATGTACGTGATGTCAAATTCAGACAACATCATGAGCAATCGGGCAGTCCTTCCAGTGGTGGCTGGCTTTTCCAGTAGATACTTCAGTGGGTCCATCCGGGAGATCAAAATTACCGGATATGAAAGTAGATAGTGCCGAAGACGTTGAGTTGCCTAGACCAGTGCCCGACATGTCTTCTTAAGAGGGTTGTACTGCTCTTCGTACTCTAGCAGGCGCTTACTGATGTAGTAGATGGCTTGCTCTGTTCTGCCTGTCTCGTCATGTTGTGCCAGGATGCACCCCATAGAGGTCTCTTGTACAGAGATGTAAAGTAGCAACGGCCGTCCTGGTGTAGGAGGCATAAGTACTGGAGGATTCAGAAGATACTGCTTTATTATGTCAAAGGCTTCCTGACATTCCACTGTCCAGACTGTCGACGTGTTCTTCCGGAGAAGCTTGAAGATCGGCTCGCATATCGGAGTGAGCTGAGAAATGAATCTGCTGATGTATTGAATTCTGCCCAGGAAATCATGAATTTCCTTCTCGGTTTTGGGTGCCAGCATTTCAATGATAGCTCTGGCTTTATCTAAATCGATCTCAATACCTCTTTTGCTGACTATGAAGCCAATGATTTTACCCGATGAGGCTCCAAAGACACATTTGGCTGGATTTAGTCTCAGGCCATACTCACGGAGTCTGTCGCAGAGTCTCTTCAGATCTTCTGGGTGCTGCTCGGCAGTAGGAGATTTGACGATCGTGTCATCCACATAGATTTCAGTGGACTTGTGGATCATGTCGTGGAACAAGGCTGTCATGGCCCTCTGGTAGGTGGCCCATGCGTTCTTGAGTTTGAAGGGCATGACCTTGTACCAGAAGGTGCCCCAAGGTGTGATGAAAGAGGTTTTCTCCATGGCTTCTTCTGCCATCCTGATCTGGTTGTATTCGGAGAAACCATCCATGAACGAGAGAGTCTCATGCCCAGCAGTATTGTCGACCAGAACGTCGATGTGTGAGAGAGGAAAATTTTCTTTAGGGCTTTCCCTGTTCAGATTTCGGTAGTCAATACACATCTGGACCTTGCCGTCCTTCTTGGGTACCGAGACTGTTGGCTAACCACTCAGGGTAGTTTGCAACTGCCAGATACCTACGCTGATCTGCTTCTCAACTTCTTCCTTGACATTCTATGACCATTCGGGTCTCATCCATCTCAGTTTCTGCTTCACTGGTCTGACGTCAGGGTTCAGGGGCAGTCTGTGTACCACCAATGCTGGGTCTAGGCCTGGTATGTCTACATATGACCAGACGAAGATATCACTGTAGCTTCTCAGGAAACTGATCATATCCACTCTCTGCTGAGGGTTCATACTTGTGCCGATCTTGACTAGTCGGGGGTTGTCTGTGGATCCCAGATTGACTGTTTTAGTGTCTTCCTTGTTGGATTACAGAAGTCCTTTGTTGTGCTCAAGGAGGTCTAGAATTTCCTGAGGCGGTTCCTCTTCCTGTTCTGAGTTGTACTCTACTTCGGAGAGTTCAAGGAGGGTTGAGGGATAGCCTTGTCAGAGGTAATTTCCTGGTAAATCAATTAGCTTCAGTTTAGCATGCTTGATGATGATGATTTTGTTGGCTTCAGGACTCTAGGCCTTCTAGGGGAAGAGTCCGTGTGATTTCGTCATCAGCCGATATGAAATGTTTTTTTCAAAAACATGATTTTTGAGTTAAAACAATCTGATTTTCATTGACAAAATGATGACTTGTTTACAAAAAGACTCAAACAAAAAGAGACCGACAGTGGCCTGACTTTGGATTTTACAAATGGGAGCAAAAGAGAGGTAGGTGAAGGAGAAAGGTGATGTTTGGTCACTGCTGTCTCGGACCAACCTGTCTTGCACTGTGCTTGCCCCGATCCTGGCTGGCCTTGATGGTGAGAGCCTCAGTCCACCAATGGATCAGTGGCTGGCGACTGGATGACGCTTCAGCACTGTTGAAGAGGGTGCAGACCTACTCTCCCGCTGGATGCTCTGCTTCAGTAGCATCTTCGACAGTCAGCTCGTTGAACATCTGGGCCATGGTGAAAACTTCTGGATCTGGAATCCTTGAAGACTTGTCATTGGGTTGGGGTATTAAGGCAATTGGTGCAGTAGAGGTTTTCGGGTAGGTTTCAAAGATTCCCACGGGGAAGGTTATAGAGATGTGTGGTCGGGGTTCAGCTTTCGCCGACTGTCTACTCTGCCTAGTCAGCTTAGAAAGGTAGTCCTCGTACTTGGACTTGTACCCCAAACCAAAGGGAGGTGTATAACGAGGAGGCGTGTATCTCTTCTTCATGCCCTGATTCCTGACACCAAGACCACTTCTGGGCCGGTAGTTCATTCTGGCCATCATTCTGAAAAACGGTGGCACTGCTTGCTTGCTTTGCTGTTCTACCTGGGCGATAGAACTAACTTGCTCGAACTAGAATGTCATGAAGGTAGTACATTGCCCTAGCTCTTGGACGTCTCCAAAGGAACTTGCTAACTCTTCAGAAGGAATGACAATTAGACGGTCATCCTGGATGAACTTGATTCTTTGATGCAAAGAGGAGGGAATGGCCCTGGCCGCATGGATCTATGACCTCCCTAGGAGCAGAGTGAAAGAGGCTGGCACGTTCACCATCTGAAAGTTTGTTGAGAACTGAGTAGGTCCGACCCCGATGGTTAGGTCGATGTCGCCCAGGTTTTGCCTGGTTGTATTGTCAAAGGCCCTGATGGTCATGGGTCTCTTCTTCACTTGACTGAGGTTTAGACTCAGGTTTTACAGCGTAGAGAGTGTGCAAAAATTCAGGCTAGAGCCATTGTCGATGAGCACTGATGATAATGTTCTATCCATGCACTGAACTGCAATGTACAAAGCCCGGGTGTGGTCCCTATCACTGTCCGGTATCTCCTCTTCTGTGAAGGAGATGACTTTGGGTTCGAGGATCTGCCCTACCATTTGCCCCAGTTTCTCGGGTGTTATGTCTGGTGTTACATGGGCATTGCCGAATACTCGGAGCAGTTGCTTCCTGTGATGCTCCGAAGTGAGAAGAAGACCCAAGATGGATATCTGTGCTGGGACCTTGCTCAATTGTTGAGTGATACTGAATTCCTCTGCTTTTTTTAGGATTTTCAATAAAACTGCTGAATCGGCTGCTTCCTTCTGTGGGTCTGACACCCCTGCTTTCTCTTTCTCTGCACTCTTCACCTTTGCCAGCTCAATTACAGGAGGCAAAGGTGAAGAGTGCAAAGAAAGAGTATACCTGGCCAGATCAGGTTAGGTTGGCTATGCTCTCTCTCTCAAGGATGAGAGAGCGGGGAACGAGTACTTGGTTGAGGTTGAAGGGAGGTTCTAGGATGTAAGGGATCCGGACAGGGCCTGAAGAGGTTGAGGCTTGAGCTAGAGCTGTGGGCTAATTTGCTAGGCAAGGAATGATGTAGATGATCTGTTTGGGGATAGGAATCCGGGTTGAAGACTGAACAGTCTGTATGTTTGACTGGGGGAAATGGATTATGATGGGTGATTGGTAAGAAGGCCTAATGATGCCATCATTCACTGCGGGTGTGCTGGGTCCTGGCTGCCCTACCTCGGACTCTTCCCACTGAATAAAATTAACTTGATTGTTATGTGGGGGCAGTGGCACCTAATTGATGCTGGTGTTGCTGGGAGCCAGCTCAACCCTTCCGTTATCCAAAAGATCTTAGATAGCACACTTCAGACCTATACAGTAGTCTGTGGCATGGCCTGGGCCTCTGTGAAAGGCGCAGTGATGATCGGCATTGTAGTTCTTGTTTTATTTATCTGGAGGTAAGAGAGGTGTAGGACCTCTCAGCTCGAGAAGGCCCTACTTGGTGAGGAATTCCAACAACTGGCTGAGTGTGTATGGAAGGGGGGTAAACGATTTTGCCCTTGGACTGGTCGAGCTGACCGGGTATTCCTGCTGATTGACTGTTGCTGAGCTGCTGGAGCTGGTAGTCGGATGGGTGCTGTAGAAGCAACCTTGTGTACATCTTCCTTCTTTCTGTGGTCCCTGGGACTGATGTTTCTATTGGACGAGGCTGTCGCCTTGGGGGGATCAAGTCCTAGACTGGAATGAATGACCCCGCTCTTGATAGCAGTCTCGATACGGGCACCTGTCCTGACGATGGTGACAAAGTCCACCACTGGTAAGGTCACTATGAGTGTAGAGTAGGGCTGCTTTAGAGTGCCCATGAACATGTCTGCCATCTCTTCCTTAGGGATAGGAGTCGGGATCTTAGCTGTCATTTCCCTCCAGTGGGTGGCGTACTCCAGAATAATTCGTTGCTACGCTGGCTTAATTGCTCAAGTTGGCTCCTCTAAGGGCGGAGCTTCTGGTTGAAGGAGTACTGCTCCACAAAGTTGTCCATGGTATCTTGTTAGGTCTTGATCTTCGTCTTGTCCACAGAAATCCACCATGTAAGGGCTGCCCCCTTCAGACTCTTCTGGAAGTACTGGATGAGTAAGGGCTGGTTCTTGTTATGTTGGAGCATGTCCCCCAAGTATAACTGCAAGTGTTGTTTTGGACAGCCTGAGCCATCATATTTATCAAAGTCTGGGACCTTGAAACCCGTGGGAACAGCATCTCCTGATGAGAAAGTTAAGTCCTCAAGTGATAGATTTGTACTGGTGATAGCTCCCCTCATTCTTCTCATCTCTTTTCTCATCTGCTTGATCTCGTCCTATAAAGAAGGGGTAGGATCTGAGGATGAAGGCCGGTTCTGGTGGACGTGTGAGGTCTTCGGTTGCTCTTCGTACTGGTTATACTCCTCTCTTCCACTTGTTGCGGGTATGGGGTCAGGTATGATGAAGGGGGGAGGATGAGGCTCTGGTATAGGTTACTCGATTGGTTCTCCAGTCAGGATTCTGGTGGAGGGTTCTTTGGTTCGGGTACCAATTAGAATCTTCAGGGATTTCAGAACACTTTCAAGCTTTGACTGCATGGCCGTTATGTCTCTGTCATGTGATTGTAGGATCTCAGTGGTTCGCTGGTGCTGATCTGTAGGTTCCACCATTGAGTCAGCGTTGCTTTCTGATTGTGCTGTGTAAGAGTTGTTCTCTGATTGGGTTGTGCAAGGGAGTATCTCTGTGATTGGTACTTCTGTCAAGATCGCATCTGCAGCTACTGCTTCTGCGAGAATCGCAGTCAGAGAACGAGTCACAGGTCGGCTCATGAAACTGAAAAAAATGCAACGGCTAAACATGATTATGCATGATGACAAAAAGCAGATGCTAGAGAAAGATTTTATTTATGCATAAAGAGTACAGTAAGTACATGGATAATGAGACTCAAAAGAAAAAGGACTCAATCCTAGGCAGGCCCTTCGGGGATCGCAAAGTCAAGTGGCCGAGGCACACCCTCAAGATCCATGATCTGCTGCTGGAGGGATATAACTTCGACCTCCATGTGCGTATGGGTTTTTGTAGCGTTGAACATGCGGTATCCAAATTGTTGGATACGGGAGGTCATCTCCACCTTTGCACTATCAAGCTGTTCTTGGTGGAAGTGAAGTTGGGCCTGGATGACGGTTATTTCCCTGGCGTCGCCTCTTCGTCTCCTGTGAAGGGATTGGATTGTCTTCTCCAATTGTTCAACCTGTTCTTGTACGGCCTGGAGTTTACAACCTTGTTCTGCTTCCTGCTACCTAAATGCATGCTGGGCTTTCCGTAACTTCTTCCATTTTTGCTAGATCTGGAGCTGTCTCTCCAGGAAGAAGTCTGTCCAGGGAACCACCATCTCTGCTAGGGGTATGGTTCCTTGTGAAGGAGCTGCAACTGGTGTAGGTAGTTCCCTAGGTGCCGGCATGCCGGGTAGAATGTCAGGATTATCCACCCATTGTCGGTATACCGAGTTGATTGATGGTCCTGATAAAACTATGAAGTCTGGCCATTGGTCTCGTCTGGAGCTGCGCCAAGCTGACTGGAAGCGTCGGGTGAGGTTATCGGAGTGCACTGTGAAAGTGATCCAATCATTTTCCTGCTGGTCTATCACTGGGATATGCTAAGGGAATCCAAACTGTCGGAGGACTCGGAGTGGTATATAGACTGCGGAGCCTGTTAGACCAGCAAGAATCATGCATCGTCTGGTGGTGATGACAACACGGGGTAGCCTGTTCAGTACAAGCCAATTGCATTACCAAGTGATCTCTTCCTCTGAAAGGTCTTGGAGGAGCTGGTAGAGCTCTCCCACATATGTAGTTACTATTAGCCCTTGATTCTGAGAAATCTTCCGAGGTAAACTGTAGGCATCGCGGATGCTGTCCGGTACCGATATGATTGTAGGTAAGTGACTTACCAACCAGAGGTGAAGGAGAGGTGTACTGGCATGGAAGATGCATTTTCTACGGTCTATCGACTAGTTAAGTGCCCTGAGAAGCTCGGCTAGGATGACTGGTACAAATGAGCAGGAGTTGTATATGTCCTCGACGATCCCAACTAGAACTGCTTCAACAAGTGAATGGCACATTGGAAATACCAGCTGAGACATGGCTATCAGTGTTAGGGCATTAAGACCGGGAAGTTCCACTATAAAAGAGTTAGGGTTCCATTTGCGTTTGTACCTCTTTTCGAGAAAAGACACAGATATCCGATCAAAAGAGCTGTTAGGACCGGGCTACAAGCAGACAGGCTTGATATGCAAGAACCTGGATAGGTTTGCCTGGTATGTTGTCTTATAGCGCGGTACTATGGCTTCGCCATCCATGTTTAACCCCAGAATGCGCTGAATCTCTTCCATTGTTGGGCAGAGTTCGTTCTTACCAAAATGAAATACCATGCGAGATGAGCTCCAGCACTGGATAGCAGTGCTCATGAGGCGCGAGTTCGGGTTAACCACAGATAGGGAATCCGGGAGTTTGTCGAGGATCATATCCTCTAATCTCATAAATTTATTTCAATTTATCTCAGCACCAAGAATTGGGATTTATAAATCCAATGATCTCTATCATATTCTTTGTGATTGAGTTTCCCTAGTCAACTTGGTGTCTACTTGTCCTTTTATATAGTAAACTGCCTAGCAGCCCTATTGTATTCTGTAAACATCTTAAATGACATTTACCATTAGTAGTAAGAACTTGGATAATTCTTGAGATAGTAAGCACAAACTTGAGATTCTTTTTCCATTCCAAACACTTTGAATTGGTCAAGAGATTCTCATTAAAGTCTTGGTAAGGTGGTTATAGAATGACGTGACAATAAAACATACATCATAATTTCACACATTATAATATCATTAGATCAGGGCTTTTGATCTTTGATGATATTGCTCATCATTTAATCAAATTTCATAGACCCCTCAATCTATAAAATTAGGAAATATGCTACTTCATATTTCTGATGAGCATTGGGTGCCTTATAATACACATGCAATCTTCCATTTTAGGATAGTACCACACATGCACTACAAGATGGATAGTAACTATCCATCACTGAGCATCTCATGCATAACTCCTTATGTAAATCAGCGATTCCCAATTTTCTTGCGACCTCCAAGGACAACATGACTGTCACTGTTTCAGCCGCCATGTTCCTTAGTTAAGTGAAACCCATAATTCTGGTTCGTCATATGATCAAGTAGGGTTGTGCTCCCATTTTAGTTGACACTCCCTATCAGGCCATACACAAACATATCTACTATAAAAATAAGGCTCTAGGAGTTTAACTCAGACTGAATTATGTCAATACCTTTTGGCAAGACAAGACTCAGGCTAATTAATTCCTAGTCTTATTGATAATGGAAGGTCATAGGGCAATATTATCCCGTAGGATAGATTAGCCCATTTAATTCACTTAATATTTTTCTTGAGGATAAACAGAATATTATGAACAAATTATACATCTAATGCATATATCAAAAGTATTCACAATATTTATCATTGTATCACATGTATAGAACAATATACAAAATCATCACATGATAATAAATCAAATTTTGTTTAATTAGATCAAACTAATTCCAATGAACTCCCACTGGCCCCAGAAATCTTAATGGATCTAATCCAATGGTACAAAGGTCATTTTTAACATCAGTGGGCTTTAAATGGTTCATACATCCATATGATGGACCATTGGTCATACCAAGCACCATGGGCCCAAAATAACAATTATAAAGTATCCATGTGCATCACTAAAGCCCATAAGTCAAAATGGACTATATTACCCTTTAATTCTCTACGAATTATTTTTAGCACATTAGGGTTCACCAACCCTAAGTTTAAAAGAAATTATGTGAGTCTTTAAACAACTCTTTAAGACCTCTACTAGGATCTATAAGTGTCAATCAAGCACTTCCCATAATCGTGAATATTGTTAGCTTACATCTATGCCAATTAAGGCACAATTATCTCATAATCATGTAAGTAACATATTCCACGTAAAAATTTCAACATGGACTACATGCATCACGTCCAAAAGGGCTATAATAAGGTGTTTTATTTAAACACAAACTTTTTATGTTTCAACAAGACACATATTGTGGGGTTTGATCCAATTATCCAAAATTTGCACAAAAAAATGATAATCACATTATCACAAGGGTTATGGACTTTTCTAAGCAACTAAAGCTATAGCAAATCATCACATGAAATACATAATATGGCTACACAATGGGTCCACATGATCATGTTATCTTAAAAATCCTACAACTACTCTTGTAGAACGCCTTCCAAGATTTATTCTCCATGTGATCACCATTATCTTCGATCTTCAATATGATTTCTCTATAGAGAAAAACTAGCAACTCCTAATACTACGATTACATCATATTCAAAATAAGAAACCTTGAGAAACCACCCAAAATAGGGTGCTCAAGGGGAGTACAACTCATAAGAAGAAAGAGAAGAGAATAGAGAGAGAAGAAGAAGGCATGATCATGGAACCCATCCACCATTCAACAAGAATATATATTAACAATTCATCAATTATGAATAATAACATGGCATGACAAATTACTTAGAAAGTCCATAACCTCAACAAGGGTTTTGTTAACCTCAGGGAAACTCTTTCCTATATGGTTAAGGCCTCTATTAACATTTAATAGAAAAACCCTAGAGCAAAAAAAAAAGCAAGCATGTCTAGAATGAATTCTTAGGGTTTTTAGATCATCATTAAAAGAAAACAATTTTCCTTTAATGCTTGAAAATCATTAAGAGAAACAATTTCTCTGAGATTTTATCTAACCCTAAAATTCATCCTCACATTCCTCAATTGATAAACAAATAGAAAACACCATATTAAATTCGGCTAGGCTAGGGATCTAATCCCTTCTATATTATTTTGATCTAATAACTATTAAAAGACCAAAATAAAAATCAGCAAATTGCTAATTTTTAATATCACTTTATATTGATTCAAAATCAATAATAGGTGAATTCAAAATTTTCCATAATGACCAACTGCTTTAGGGATTATTTGATTTGACAATTAAATAAAATAATACCCTAAACACTAGTATTAAATGTCCATAAAATAATTGATCTCTATCAATTAAAATTCACTTGAGATAAAACCCTGTATCTCAACCAATGGCATTTATGTAATTACTTGATTAACTATTAATCAAATAAAAACTTGTAAATACTATGTAGGCAGTCATTCTGAGCACATGTAATTGATCCAAATCAACTACAATAATTATGGTATTATTCCCATAAACTTTTTAGGGAACCATAAATGATATCATAATTAACATTTAATTAAATGATAGCCCTTGAACTCGAAGCAGATAATTAAACAATTTAATTAAATCTCAGCCCATGCTCTCGAATCAAATAATTAAACTATTTAATTAATTGAGAGCCCATTAAACGATTTAATAGCATCCCATGCTCTCAAATCAAATAATGGAATTTAGGAAAAATTTGAAAGCCTCTTGAAAAATTAATTTAGAAAACTCATTTTCCCGCTTTACATTTTCGACTCAAGTTTTGACCCTCAAAACGATTGATTCTGGAAAAACTTTCTTCACGAAAGTTGTAGATCTTTTTGACTGCTTCGAAACGAGATGTACTGACAGACCTAATCGAACTTACAGTCACAAAGTTATGGCCGAAATACCGAAACTATATCGATTCTTTTAATCAAATACAAATCCGAAAATCCATGAATCAATTTTAATTGAAATAAGCTTTAATCTCCAAGAACACTTAAGCAAGGGTGTCTAACACCATGAGATTTATTAATTAACATTTAATAAATAAAATCTCATCTATATATGCTAGCCAAAATATCAATGGGTATCTAAGTGGTATATACCAAAGGGAAAACTTGCCTGGGGCTCACAAGAATAAATTAAACAATTTAATTTAATATAAAAAGGATCTCTAAATCCTTAAAGGGCTTTAACCAAATTTATATCTCTATATACCTATCCCTAATAGAATTAAGAGAGGTTTTGAAATCATCCAAAACTGAAATTAGTATCACACTAATTTCTAAGGGCTTGATTACTCCCTCAATAACTAGAGGGGGGTCCCTTAAGCCTAATAATGATTATCTAATAATCAAGAATCTAGAAGATTGATTCATTAGGGCTACCAAAATTCATAGGGGATGCAATCTTAATATAAATCTTGATTAAACTCAAAAATCAAAGAGAAGCATAGCTCTGGCTCTGATACCAATGAAAGTATGCATCTTTTTAATTTTAGAAAAACAGTTCTTGGGGGGCATACATCGAATCCCAAGATCTGACTAAGATTCTAATTGATTTTATTCAATGAAGGTTAGAATAACATTCACCTTTGCGACTTTGAAATTGTTAAGTCAAATCCACGTTAGAATAGTACTCGCAAAACTTCACAAGTGTCAAGTCTCTTGTCGATTCACACGAACCTTCTTTTTCCTTTAAAGCTTTCTCTAATGGAAGCTAATGGTCCTTCCAAATTCCATGCTCTTTTATCTTTTCTTCTTTTCTTTGATCCAAGAACCTTTCTTGATCAAACAAGATCCAATCTTGATCTTCAAAGAACTTTTTCTTGATCATCAAGTTCAAAAACCAAACAAAAAGGAAGAAGGGGAAGGGTGACCGTACACCCTCAAAGGGGGAGAGGGCTGGGCGTAAACTTGAGGAGAGGGAGAGAAGAAAAAAATTCTGGAGAATTATATATCTTAAAGGGCTGGGCATCCAATCCTTTATATAAGTTCCCTCTTGATTGCTTGAATTGTAATCCAATTATAATTCATTAACCTTATCCTAATCCAATTAGGATTCCTCAATAGTTTCCTTTATTGATTATTCTCCTAATCCAATTAGGATTAATCTTAAAAGAAACCAACCTTATCCATTAGTAACTAATCTTATCTTTATCCAATAAGGAATCTTGAATTAGTAACTAACTAATGGAATCCCTAACAATTAGAGAATCTTTAATTAGTAACTAACTAACTAACTAACCTTATCTAATAAGGATATTATTTATTGGAAACTAATTAAAATAATAACAATTATTATTCCTCCTTGAAGTGGGCGTCCTACCCTAGGTGGGTCCCACCCCACACGCCTAAAGGGTTTCCAAAACCCTCTTGGTCACTTGAATTATTCTTTTATAATAATTCTCAATGGGTCCTACCCATTTGGTTTTTCACATCTAATGTGATTCCACCTTTTAGAGCTTCACTATACCATATAGTGATTACTTAGAGAAATTAATTAATTTAATTATAAATTAAATTAAATACTTTAAGAAATTCCTTGTGTGTGGGATCTAAAGGGATCTCCTATTTCCGGTTGTGGGACCAAGTACTTCACCTTTTTGGTTGAAGCATTGTTACTAGGAAACACCTTTCCTACACTCCATTAGGATTATAGAATTTTATCTATATCCCTAAACTTTCACCAATCACAATTAATGTCCATTAACACAATGTGATTAACCTCCAAAAATTAGAGAATTGCTTGTAAGTACCATCTCACAATATATTTACAAATAAATCCTTCCACATTCCGATATCACTTGTAAGCTTCCGGGATTGGAACAATTCCATTGTCTTAGTCCCTAGCTTATGAATAGAACCCTTTCTCATGATTACTTTTTCAATGAACTGAACCTCCAAAACACTTTTGAAGAAACATTAGAAAAGAACTGGCATATATATATTTATATATACATTTCCATATTGAAAATGTCAACTTCGATAAAGACCATTTTACCGAAAAACACCAGTACTGGATTTAGCAGTTCAATTCAACAAGTATCACCTTGATATCATTATCTCCAATTAAGGAGTTGTGGATTCCTTATTTAGTGTTTACACACTTCTCCAAACATAGTGTATATTACCCAACGTACCCGGAGTTAGTCCTGTGTATTGGGCATTGCCGATTGGCACATCAAAGCCATATAAACAAATGTCTGAGAAGATGTTAACCTCTCAGGTCTAAGGAAAATTTGTCAAATGGATAACCCTAATACAATCTGATAGTGTATTCCATAGGGTATCCACTAGTGACCCCGTTCAGTATTATGTACTTGCTACATATACTCACATGTTAGTCAAGAGTCACCACTCTCTGTGAATGAGATTCATCACACTATCTCATAGAACTACACATGTGTAAGCCATGATGAAGTACGGCGCCCAACCAGTACTCTAGAGGCTTCGAACAATATTAGGTTTACAAGGAACCGGAAAATCATATCTCCTCGCAAGGAACTTTATGTCTTCATCATATGAGACAATAATTAATATAAATACCCTTTATAGTTGGTTGTGTGAATATGATGCTTATCTAATCAACATAGAAAAGTCTCTTATTGGCTTTCGAGGGCATATATGTCCAACAAGAATGTGCCCAGGTAGTCAACCATGATTGGGGACGGATATAGGGTGCAAGCTGGTTAGGGTTTATGATAGCCCTCCCGGAATGAACTGCTTGTAGACTATACCCTAGCGTGGACTACATGTATGAATGCTGGTTTGATGCAAGGGTGTTCCTAGTAGGATGGGGGGATCACTTAACACCGTATATGTGACTCCCCAGTATAGAACATACTTGAAAATGGACGATTGGTGTAAGCGGGAGCGTTCAGAATCCTTTCCTGAGGGATATCACTCAATAGGAGTAACTCCGCGGACCTCCAAGACTTTTTAGTCACTGACACTGAGGATGATCATCCAGTAGCCGTTAACGTAATAAGTCTGTCTACTGGATTGAATGAGATAATTACACTACTATGACATGTATGGATGCACAGTAGACAATGAACCAAGAGATGTAAAATGATCAGTTGTTTAGTTAAACCATTAGGCATTTTAAACAAGATTAAGGTTTAGTTGGCTTAAACCCGGGTTCCTGGTTGAACCCTATAATGACAAAGTTTTGAAAGGTCTTTATCCCTAGCAGAGTCGCTAGAGCTGTGAGCGCGGGAATTCACTCCCTGATTTGGTCTCACGGAGTTTTGAGAGTCGCCACCTATTCATTCAGAAGGGAGAAGTCCCCCGAGTTTTGGATAAGGTCTTGGTCTACGAGAGAGATCAGGGCAAGGGGTTCGGTTAAGTCCGGGGAAGGTGTTAGGCACCCCGAGGCTTCCGTTTTACAACGGTTCTGTACTTCCCAGGTTTAAGCCAATTAAAGTTAATCTTGTTTAGAATGCCGACATGTATACAGTGTTTTAATTTGTTGAGTGTTTTTGCCACTATTAACTAGGGCTAAGGTGTAACCCGGGGTGAACCAAGGTGATGGGAGTGTGAAGGGGACTCCTGAGGAAAGATCTGGCTAAGTGTAGGCCCCAGAGGGTGCAAGGAGTGGGCCCCACAGAGCTACAAAGGCTCTGTGATAAAAACAGTATATTGGCAGTAGTTGTTCTACCACCAATACCAAATTGGGCGAGAAACAGAATGTCGGTAGAGGTCTTACCGACATTTGAGAAATAGCTCAGAAACAGGATGTCGGCAGAGGGATCACCGACAAAAGGGAAATAGGCTTTTTTAGGAATGGCGGTACTGAGAGTACCGCTGTTCTGGGGTTTTCTGAAAATCGAGCTCATGCCCAAGGGGATTGTGCACAGGGATTACTAGGGGTTCCCTCATGATGTGAGGGACCCCCAGAAGATTCTGTAATGGCTCTAAGAGCTCGAGGAGGTGCTATGCCCGAAAGGGGTTCACCACACCTATGGTTTAGGTGGGTGAACACCCTGTGTGGGTCTATGTATACTAAGCAACAAAAAATAAAACCTAAACAAAAAAGGTCCCCTAGAGATGACCAGGGGCTCACATGGTGTTTAAAGCAATGAAAAGAGGGGTAGGGAATGGCCCCACCCTATGCTCTGTTTTTTTTGCTGAACAGGGAGTGCTATGAACCGTGGTGGTGGTGCTTCGGTGATGGCTTGCAGCTATAGAGGAGGGGAGAGGCAGGTCTAGGGGAAGCCTAGAGCCAAACCAAGGGTTTGAAGAGGGGTGAGGATTACGGTTTTGCAACAGAGGTTCTTTTTAAAAAACAACCACAGACCCCTCACTGTGAAGGTGAGCTTGGGTTTTATAGGGAAGGGACCTAAGGACCTAGGTGGGATTAAGAAGAAGGGAGAGGAGGTAGTTGGACCAAGGGGAGGTCGACTAAGAGTTGAGAAGGGAGAGTTCGAGGTGGAGGTAGTGTGCAAGGGTGTACGCAGGCCTGCAACTCGGGACTTGAAGATGTCGGTAGAAGATCTACCGACATACCGAAACAAGGCAAAAAAATAAATGTCGGTAGATCGACTACCGACATTCTGATATCTATTTGAATTGGGCCTGGGCCTGCACATACAGGTTATGGGACTTGGGCTTTAGTGCTTTTGGGTTATGCTAAGGTCACCTAGGGTTTGGTCCGGCCCTATAGGTCATGGGTTATGCTAAGGTCACCTAGGGTTTGGTCATAAGGGTAGGGTTTAACTAAGGTGAAGGTTTAGGACATGGTTTTGAGTCCTAGGATTTACTAGGGTTCACCTGGGGTTTTGGTTCTAGGGTTTTCTAGGGTTTGACTAGAGGCTTACCTAGGCTTAAGGGACTGGGGTTGAGGTGAGGGGATAACCATAGTTTAAAATGGGCTTGAACTACAGTTAGGATGGGGTGTAAAAATCGGGTGCTTACACATGTGCCCCAGTTTTTCGGGTGTGATGTCTGATGTTATGTGGGCATTGCTGAATACTCGGAGCAGTTGCTTCCGGTGATGCTTGGAAGTTAGAAGGAGACCCAAGATGGAAATCTGCGTGGGCACTTTGCTTAGCTGCTGAGTGATATTGAACTCTTCTTCTTTTTACAGAATTTTTAGCAGAATTATTGAGTCTGTTGCCTCTTTCTCTGGGTCTGGCACCCATATTTTCTCTTTCTCTGTTCCTTTTGCCTTTGCCGACTCAGCTGTGGGAGGTTGATACACCCGACCAGATCGGGTAAGGTTGGAAATGCTCTCACTTTCAAGGATGAGGAAGCGATGAGCGGATACTTGGTTGAGGTCAAAAGGTTGTGAAGGGATGTAAGGGATCTGGACAGGACCTGAAGAGGTCAAGGCTTGAGCTGGAGCTATAGGCCAGTTTACAGGGCAAGGGATGGTGTAGATGATTTGTTCGGGTACAGGGATCTGGATCGGTGGTAAACTAGTCTGGATATTTGACTGGGAAGATGAGATTATGACTGGGTGTTGGTAAGAAGGTCTGATGATGTCGTCATCAACTGCGGGTGCGTAGGGTCTCGGCTGCCCTGTCTCGAGCTCTTCCCACTCAATAAAGTTGATTTGATTATTGTGTGGGGGCAGTGACACCTGATCAATGCTGGCATTAGTGAGAGCTAGCTCGACCTTACCTTTATCCAGAAGATCCTGGATAGCGTAATTCAGGCCAGTGCAGTAGTCTATTGCATGGCCTGGGCCTTGATAAAAAGCGCAGTGTTGATTGGCATCATAGTTTTTGCTTTGCTTATCTGGAAGTAAGAGAGGGGTAGGGCCTCTCAAAGTGAGAAAACCTTGCTTGGTCAAGAAACCCAACAATTGACCGAGGGAATAAGGAAGAGGGGTAAAGTTTCTAGGGAGATAATTTTGCTCCTGGTTTTGTCTGGCTGGCCGGGTACTACCGGATAGTTGCTGAGACTGAGCGGCTGGAGCCGATAATCTGATTGGCCCCCTAGAAGATACTATCTGCACGTCTTCTCTTCTTTTCTGGTCCCGGGGACCACTGTTTCTACTAGCTGATGTCGCCGTTGTTCTGGGGAGAGCAAGTTCTACACTGGAGTGAATGACACCACTCTGAATAGCTGTCTCGATGCGGGCACCGGTCTTGAAAATTGTGCCAAAGTTTACCACTGGCAATGTTACCATTAGAGTTGAGTACGACTGCTTTAGAGTGCCCATGAATATGTTTTCCAACACCTCTTTAGGGATAAGAGTAAAGACTTTTACAGTAATTTCTCTCCACCGGGTGGCATACTCCAAGAAGGATTCGTTGTTGCGCTGTCTCATCTGTTCGAGCTAGCTTCTCTGAGGCTGGAGTTCTTGATTGAAGGAGTACTGCTCCACAAACATATTCATGGCATCTTGCCAGGTCTTGATTCTCTGTTTGTTGACTGACATCCACTAAGTGAGGATTGCTCCCTTCAAACTCTTCTGAAAGTACCAGATCAACAGAGGCTGGTTCTTATTGTGCTGGATCATGTCCCCAGGTACAACTGTAAATGTTGCTTTGGGCAGTCAGTGCCGTTGTACTTGTCAAAGTCTAGTACTTTAAAGCCAGGGGGTACAGCATCCCCGAAAGAGAAAGTCAGGTCTTCCAATGATAGGCAGGGACTAGCAAATGCCCCTTTCATCTGTCTCATTTCTTCCTTCATCTCTTTAATTTCCTCGTGCTGGTCCCTGAGGGATAGAGTAGGGTCCGAGGATGATGGTTTGTCTTGGTTAACATGGGAGGCGTTTGGCTGCTCGTCATACTGGTCATACTCCTCTCCTCCGCTTGTAGTGGGTATAGGGTTAGGAATGATGATAGGGATAGGCTGATGTGGCTCTGGATGAGGTTGATAAGAGGTTTCTCCGGTAGGGATTCGGGTGGAGGGTTCTTCAGTTCGGGCATCAATCAGAATCTTCAGGGATTCCAGAACACTCTCCAACTTTGCATGCATGACTGCTATGTCCCGATCGTGAGTCTGTAGCATCTCATTTGTCCTCTGTTGTTGGTCTGAAGATTTTACCATAAATTCTGAATTGCTCTCAGATGGGGCGGGGTAAGGTACTATCTCCATGATTGGTACCTCCGTCAGGACTGCGTCTGCGACTGCTGCTTCTGCGAGAATCGCAGTCATAGAACGAGTCATGGGTCGGCTCATGCAAACTGAAAATGATACAACGACTAAACATAAATATGCATGACGATAAGAGGGAGATGCTAGAAAAATGATTTTTCATTGATGCATGCAAAGTACAGTGAGTACAAGACTGTACGAATCAAAGAAAAGAAAAGACTCGATCATACGTAGGTCCATCTGGGATCACGAAGTCAAGTGACTGGAGCACACCATTCAGGTCCATAATCTGCTGTTGGAGGGATCTGACCTCAACCTCCATGTTTGCAATGGTCTCGGTAGCGTTGAACATCCGGTATCCAAATTGTTGGATACGAGCAGTCATCTCAACCTTTGCACTGTCAAGCTGCTCTTGATAGAAGTGCAGCTGTGCCCTAATGACGGCAGTCTCTTTAGCGTCGCCTTTCCGCTTCTTCTGACAAGACCGGACTGTGTGCTTAAGATGCTCGATCTGCTCTTTTATGGCCTGAAGTTCACGGTTCCGCTTTGCTTCTTGTAGCCTGAATTCCTGCTAAGCCTTCTATAGCCTTTTCTCTTTAATTTGGATTTGGAGCTGTCTCTTAAAGAAGATGTCTCTACAGGGAACTACCTTTTCAGCCAAGGGTATGGTTCCGCGTGATGGAGCTGAGACTGGTGTGGGTCTTCCACTCAAAGCCGGTATGCTGAATTTGTAGGTGGCCCTGATGTAACCACAAAGTCAAGCCACTGATCTCGTCTAGAGCTTCACCAATCTGACTGGAATCGGTGAGTGAAGCTGTTGGAGTGCACTGAGAAAGTGATCCAATCATTTCCCTGTCAGTCTATCACCGGGATGTGCTGAGGGAATCCAAACTGGTAGAGGACTTGGAGTGGAGTGTAGATTGTGGACCCTGTTAGTCCAGCAATGATCATGCATCGTCTTCCGGTGACGACAACACGAGGTAGCTTTTTCAGTACAAGCCACTTGCAGTGCCATATGATCTCCTCCTCTGGCAGGGCTTGGAGAAGCCGGTAAAGCTTCCTAACATCTGATTCTAAGAAATCCACTGAGGTAGACTATAGGCATCATGGAGGCCAACCGGTACTGCTATGATCGTAAGCAGGTGTCCCACCAACCATAGGTGCAGGAGAGTTGTATTGGCATAGAAGATGCCCTTTCTGCGACCTACTACCTGGTTGAGAGTGTAACGACCCGAATATATTTAGAAATACAAATATTAAATATTAAATATTTGGTTTAATATTGGGAAATTCATATTACTACTTATGCATATGATTTAATAATTGCTTATAGTATATGGATATATACTATGTATAAAACCTAATACTAATGCATGTATATATTAAAAATGAGTCATTAGCTAGGATTATAGCATGTGGCAAAGTGCCACATGGCAACATCTTAGGGGGGGACATCCAAATAATTAATGGGGGAGTATATCATGAATTAATCATGGGTTAATCATGAATTAGATGATGAGCTAAGGTAAGAACATGTGGCAAGTGCCACATATCAAACACTACAAGTGGATGTCCAAGATGAACTATGGTTAGAGTCAATTAGCTATGATGAGTTAATCATAAAGTCAAAAATGGATTAAACAATATCATGTTGACATTTGGAATGATCTCCACCATCTATAGCATGGAGGTCAAGATTAGAGTATGGGTGGTAAATGCCACATGACATCTTCATTAAAGATATGCATGAATTAAGATGATAAAGGGAGAAGAACCCAAAAATCTCCTACCATGGATGATGTCCACGCCACCCCTTGGGTATCTTGGGAGTTAACCTGTCGCGACCCAAAATCCCCCCTAGGAGTTAGGAGACTTTTGACTCATGACCGTCATGTCATACCATCATGTATAACACATAAGCCTTACTTACCATCCTGTGAGAGAGCATACAAAGCATAATAAATAGTGAACCTGAAAATTTCTTCTATATAATAAGGTTCCATGTACAAGAGTCAATTAAGACTGAATGAGAAACTAAACCTTTTATACAAAAACTATCCCTTGAGTTACCAACTCAAGTCCAATGCAAAACCTCCAAAATGAAACCCCAAATACATGTCGCTCTCCCTCAACCATAAGGCCACATGTCTAAGCCCCTATCATCAACATGATGATCCCAAGCAAGCTCCTGCTCAACCCTCGGTTTCGGAGCACGATCATCCAACCTAGAACCTACCGAAATAACAATTCGACTGAGTATTGAATACTCAGCGTATACAAACTACTAACTAACAATGTTATAAAACATTACCATGTCATACAGAGTACAGTTCAACAGAACATATGCATAATCAGTGTGCGGAAGTTTAAAACAATATAACAATTGCATAGTCTCGATAAGCATACTTTAAATCATACTTTGAGTTCGTACATTTACAAAACGTATTTCAAATATCTTATGAGTCTTATATGTCTTGTGAGTTCCTTATGAATTTCTCTTTGTTTTCCTTATTAGATCCTTATAAGTTATTGAGAGTTCCCTTATGAGTCTTAAGAGTTTCTTATGCGTTGCTTATGAGAGTCTTAGGCTTATTAGCATCTTGTGAGTTCTTATGAGATCATACTTTTCACTTATCTTATACTTACTTGGAGACAGATGCTAGTACCCGTACCTGATCATAGTATACTAACATCCTCTCTTGCTTTCATGGAATAGATGATAGTGCATGTACATGGTCATAGTACATTAAAACATCATTCCTTAATTCTTGGAAACAGATACTAGTGCCCGTACCTGGTCATAGTACACTAGATCCTTTCATATTCTTTATTTTACTTGGAGACAGATACTAGTATCCATACCTGGTCATAGTATACCAGTATCCTCTCATACTTACTAGGAAACAGATGTTAATGCTCGTATCTGGTCATAGTACACCAACATCCTTTCATATTCTTGTGAACTTGTGAGCTTTTACTTGTGAATCTTATAAAGCTTTCTTTTCCTTTTCTTATGAACCTTTCTTGTAAGTCTTATGAGCTTTTACTTTCCCTTTCTTACCAACCTTTCTAGTAAGTCTTATCAGTTTTTGCTTTCCCTTTCTTGTTCTTATGAGAAACCTTAGTCAACATCATACATGTGCATAGAGTGCTTGTGAGCATTATCGACTACATGTGAGCATCATAGAGATCATGGAAAGCTTTTAAACATTGAGTCACATGCATAGAGTACTTATAAGCATCATTGTAGTGTGTATTAAAAGCATTGGAATAGATCATGTAATTTCATTCATGGAGTTATCATAGCATATACATGGGTTACTTAGCCCCTTTTGTCAAATCATAATTCCAAGCTTACTTTTAAGTAAAACCATCCTTTTGATACTTATACTTAATACAAAAACTCATCATACAAGTGTGGTAATCATATGCATAATTTATGATTTATATAGGGTAAGCAGTAAAATTCCCAATTTCATTTCATTTCCTTCAATAACATACGCATATAAGGCTATATGCCTTAGTTTTCTCAAAAACATACATCAATACCTACTATTTCATTTCATTCATGTTAATAGTATATACATAATAGTATATACATACAAGGCTACAAGCCTTAATTTCCTCAAGTTAGTAGATTGTTCTACTTCATTTCATCTAATTAACATACTTTCCATCTCACTTTAAATAGATTTCCTCAAGCACTTAATCTTAATGAGTCATAACATAGTCAGGTAATAGAGAGTATCTACAAATTTGCATCAACAATCATAGTTTACCAATTACTAAGCATGAATGAATCATAACAAGGTAGTTAGTAGCTTGTTCTACCTTTTGACGAATTGATTTCCTTCAATCAAGAGCTTTTACAAAGCTTGAGGGATCAAGATCCAAGCTTTGAAAAGCTTCTGAAAAATCTGGAAAAGAACAGAGCTTCACTTTTGCTCTTAGACTACAACCACGAACTCACCTTAGAGAAACCCCAACTTGATGAATCACTTTGGAAATCGAACTCCAGGTGTTAGAACACCAAGAAAGCAAGAAGATCTCTTCCTTTGATGGAAAAACACGAATTCAGAACATCCAAACAACTCTCAACTTTCTTCTTCTTCTTCTTTTCTTCAATCTCTCAAAAATCCAAGCTTAGGGTTTGATAAATCTATACCCACGAAATCCCCTTCTATTTATAGTCTAAGGGTTGCTAAAAACTCAAAATATCCTTTGAAAAATATCCCAAAAATATCTCCCAAGGTCGGTTGAAGGCTTGGGCAAGTTTCAGGACATTTTTGGCCTTTTCGGGGCTGACTCGTCGACGAGTTGGTCACACTTGTCGACTAGTGAAGGGCACTTGTCGACGAGTTGATACTCTGACTTGCTGAAGTTTTTTCCCGCTTTGGTATTTCGGCCATAACTTTTGATTCGCTTATCATATTTTGACGATTCAACTTGCGTTGGACTTTTCTTTGAAAGGGAAACAACTTTTATGTTTTAAACAACTTCTGATTCTTCTATATTCATGGTCCAAAGTGGACATAAACATGACTGGTCAGGAATTTCAGCATAAAAAAATGCCTAAAAACCCACATTAGACCTACCTTGACTCCAAATATGGAAAAGTGATAAACAAGAACATTAAAGAGGATCTCGATATCTATCTAATGGCTTAAGAATCACTTGATTCTAATTTCAGATGAGAAAACTAGAGTTCTCTCAAGTTCAGGATATTTCCAGACATCCCTCTTTGCGACCCTTAGAGTATTGCATACTCTTGTTTCATTTATACCAACCACCCTAAAACACTTTCCATACATATTTTTATTCATTCGCAACCTCCTTTTATTTTAAAATATGAATCCACAATTTTACTAAGGTTTTAGGCTTGAAAACACTATTCACAACACTATTCACATCCTACTTGGTTCTGGGGTTCTACATCACTCGGGTTAAACTAACCATGAATCAAGTTAAAGGATTCATGAATATTAGTCTATGTACATAATTAATGCATTCATGAATTAATATGTTCTATGAATCTAAGTTGGAAAACCATGAATTTAGTCTATGTATATAATTAATATATTCATGAATTAATATGATCCATTGAATCTAAATTGGTGATTCATGAATTTAGTTTATGTACATAATTAATGTATTCATAAATTAATAGGATCCATGAATCTAACCCATGTACATAATTAATGAATACATGAATTAGGATATGATTAATTGAAGTAAATCTTCTAATTCATGAACCATAATTAGTATGCATCTAATTATTGTGATGTACCTAATTAATATGAGGATTAACCTCCTTTGCCTATATAAAGAAGAACCCACACCCACTTTGTGTTCACTTCACTTGTGAAAAATTCTTGAGAGACTAGAAAACCCAAGCCCACTCCTTGATGCCCATTCACTTGTGTCAAAACCATGAGTTAATAGAGAAAGAGAAATAAAGAAAAAAAAAAAAGGAGAAAGAAGAAAGAAGGAAAGAAAGAAAGAAAGAAAGAAAGAAAGGAGAAAAAAATAAAAAGGAGATAGTGCCGGTCGACCCGACTTCGGATTAGGAAAAAGGTAAGTACGTTTCGGTAATATTATTCTAAATAGAGATTTAGAATGACGGTAAGTAATGATGAATATTTTCGAATTGAAGGATAATAGAAAGTATTTTTTGGTAATATTATTCTAAAATGGCGATTTAGAATGAAAGATAAGAGTAAGTAATGATAAAGTATATTCTCACTTTTGGTTGAAAAATAGTATGATGATGCTATATTGATATGTTTATACTTTATACCTATAATATCTTCTAATATTGTGTTAGAAAATTGATGTTATTAAGGGAAAATCTTGTAGCAATGTTTACAAAAATTATAGTTATGAAAATTAAGAAATAATTATATTTTTAAAGAATGAGAAAATGTATATTCGTAATGAGACGATTTTGATACATGTGTTAATATTTCCTAATGAAAGGAAATGAATGAGATAATTTATCTTATAATGTCTTAATGAGGAAAAGACAAGAAAAAATATAAATACGCTTATCTTATAAAGGGTCTCAAGACAGATAGGCGAGCCCCAAAAGGGAAGACCGTTCAGCAATCATCTTGAGGGGTTAAGGAAAATCCCAGGATAGATGGGTGAGCCCCAAAAGGGAATATCATTCGGCGATCATCTCGAGAGATAAGAGTAAGATAAGTCTAAAATAAAGGGAAAAGATAAAAGAAAATGAATGTTTATCTTAGGTCTCAAGACATATGGGTGAGCCCCAAAAGGGAATACCGTTTGGCAATCATCTTGAGGGATTAAGGAAAATCCCAAGACAGATGGGTAAGCCCCAAAAGGGAATACCGTTCGGCGATCATCTTGAGAGACAGGAGTAAGATAAGTCTGGAAAATAAATGAAAGATAAAGAATGTTTATCGTAAAAAGGTTTCAAGACAGTGGCGAGGTAAAGGAAGACCGTTCGACAAAAACTCGTGAGGGGTTAATGAGAATTCAAAGAGGGGGTGAGTCTAAAGAGGTGTACCTTTTGGCGATCATCTTAAGAGACATGATTAAGATAAATCGGATCTAAGTAAAAGATGTTTAAAAGAAATGTCGAAAGTAATATTAAAAGATTTATATTATATTCTTGTGTAAAAGATGTTTAAAAATATCGAAAGTAATATTAAATGGTTTAATATTATATTCTTGTGATAAAGTTGTTATCTAAGTGTTATATTATCCTTATTCTAAGTTGTTATATAGCATAATGTTATTGAAACTTCTTATTGGGCTTCATAGCTCATTGACATTTTACGTCACCAGATGAACAATGAAGGAATGATTTAGAAGTGATGTTCGAGGAAGGACGGAGTCGCTTCTGATATGCTTTTATATTTTGTTTCAATGTGAAGTAATTAAATTGGTTATATAAACTTTAAGTTTCTTATGGACATGATATGATGGCAATTGCGGATGGATAAGGAAGGGTTTAAAAATTTTAAATTCTCTTGGTATTTTACGCTTCCGCAATCTATGAGAAAAGAGGATCTCACGATCGGATTTACACTTAAATTTCATCTATAAAATGTTAAGTTTAAGTCGGGTAGTGACAGAGAGCTCTGAGAAGCTCTGCAAGGATGACTGGAACAACTGAACAGGAGTTGCGCATGTCCTCGAGGATCCCTACTAGAACTGATTCGACAAGGGTGCGGCACCTCGGGAATACCAGCTGAGACATGGCTATCAGTGCAAGGGCGTTGAGATCGAGAAGTTCCGCTGTAATGGAGTCAGGGTCCCACTTGTGCTTGTACTTCTCTTCAAGATATGATACGGTGCCATTAGGACCGGGATGCAAGTAGGTAGGCTTGACATGCAAGAACCTGGATAGGTCTGCCTGATGTGTTATTTTGTAGCGTGGTACTATGGCTTCGCCGTCCATGTTTAACCTTAGAATTCGCTAAATCTCTTCCAGTGTTAGACACAGTTCGTTCTTATCAAAACGAAATACCATGTGAGAGGAGTTCCAACACTAGATAGCTACGTTCATGAAGCGCGGATCCGGTTTAACCATGGATAGGTCTAAGATAGTCCCGATTTTGAAGTGTTGAGCCTAGGCGATACATTGACTCGGGATGAAGGCCTCTATTGCTTTCTCGAGATTGTGATCACATATCCCCTGAGAAGTCAAATGCACGGGCCGGACCAGTTGACCAATTGACTGGGTTATCTCTAACGTACCTGTCATCTATACAAGACAAAAGACAGACTCGATGTGAGTGTACTGTGTATGCAGATGAAAAATGGAAATGATGATACAATTTTTTTTGATTTTATTAATTGGGTGTGACAAGGCACATGTGATACGATAGGGCAGATGGGTGGAGTTCCGATGTGGTTTAACCTGGGTTATTGGGAACCGGGGAACCTATTAGGTCAAGGTTAGAGGTAGGCCCGGTGAAGGCCTATCCGCCTGGGATTTGAACCTCATATGCTATGTCAGGAAGCAGGGTAGGATGTGTTTTATTACAAACACAAGTTTGGCTCATTACAAGCCCCTGATGGGTGGTTATCCGGGTAGAGTGTGCCCAGGTAGTCAACTATGATTGGGGACAGGTATAGGGTGCAAGTAGGTTAGGGTTTAGGATAAACCTCCCTGTGTGGGCTGCTTGTAGACTATACCCTACCCTACGCTATATCTATGAATGATGATTTGATGCAAGTGTGTTCCTAGCAGGGTGGGGGGATCACTTAACAATGTATATGTGACTCCATTGAAAATGGACGATTGGTGTAAGCGGGAGAGTTAAGAATCCTTCCCTGAGGGTAATCACCCACCATGAGTATCTCCGCGGACCTTCAAGACTATTAAGCCATTGACATTGAGGATGTTCAACCACCAACCGTTGACATAATAAACCTCACTAATGGGTTTAATGGGATAATTACACTACTATGACATGTCATGGATGCACAATGCATAATTAAACAAGAGATGTAAAATGATTAGTATTAGGTTAAGCATATAGGCATTTTAGCAAGTTTGAGATTAATTGGCTTAATCTTAGGTTCGAGGTTGAACCTTAAGAATTTTTCCCACCAGAGTCGCTAGAGCTGTGAGCACGGATTTTTTTACTCACGGGTGTTTAGAGTCGCCACTTATTCATTTAGAAGGGATAAGTCTCTGGGGTTTGGATAAGGTCTTGGTCTGCGATTTCAGATTAGGGTAGGAGGTTCGGTTAAGTCCGGGAAGGTGTTAGGCACCTGGAGGCTTCCATTTTATAATAGTTTCCTACTCCATAGGATTAAGCCAATTAATGTCCAAGTTGGATAAAATGCCTAAGTATTTAAAATAATACTAATCTAAGAAAGAAAAGCTAAATTAGGGTCGAACCTGGGTTGGATTACCTACGTACTCACATTGGGATGAAATCAAACTGAGCGTAGTTCTAGCACATGAGCCCGTGCCAAGGCTAGGGGGTGTGTGTGTGCACCAAGGGTGACTAACAAACTAGTCCGATAGACTACGGTTTGGTTGATCGAGGGTAGTCAAGTGCATGGTTCAAGCCCTGTAGGCTTAGGGGGGGTCCGGTAGGCCAAGAGACGAGTTTGACCAAGGTTAGAGTTGCTAACTAGGGTTACGTCAAACTAACCATGATTGGAATTGCTAACCACAATTGGAATGGTAAAGTCAAGCCCGATAGGCTGAGGTTGGGCCCAATAAGCCAAGGGTGAGCCCGGTAGGCTAAGAGATGAGGTCCGGTAGGCCAAAGCAGATTTAACCAAGGTTAGGGTTGCTAACCAGAGTTAAATAAGAGTTAACCATGGTTAGGGATGCTAATCATGGTAAAAAGGTCCAGAAACTGATTTTTGGTCATTTTGTATTTTTCTAATTTTTTTGATATTTTTTCAGATTTTTTCCAGTGGATAAGGATTGCTTAACCATGATTAGGGCTTCTAACTAGGGTTAAATGGTCGAGACATACCATTTTTTGGCTTCTCAGAATAATTCTAATTTGTTGAGTAATTTTTCAAATTTTTTTGGGTTAAGGGTTGCTTAACCATGATTAAAAGTTAACCAAAGATGAAGTTTGACCATGGTTAAGGGTCCTAAGCAGAATGAAAAAGATCACAGAAGATCATTCTGGAATCCATAGAATATTTATGATTTTTTGAATAATTTTCTAGAATTTATTGGTGAAGGGGTGCTTAACCATGGTTAAATATTAACCCAAGATGGATTTAACCATGGTTAAGAGTCTGGTCTGGTCAGGATTAGGCCTAGGGAGCATGGCAGGGCCTCCTACCTGGTCTGGGCCCAGTGCAAAGCCCATTAAATTTGAAAACAGAAATGGAGGTAATCGGATTACCTCCATTACAGTCTTGCATTCAACCTGGGTTTGCATGCTGTTAACTCGGGTTAGGGGTGAACCAAAGAGTTCTGAGGCCACAGGGTGTAGCCTAAACTACAGGGAAGACCCTGAGCATTTGGTGGGCCCAGGGGGAGGTAGCTTGTGGGCCCCACAATGGCCTGAAGGTGGTCTACTCAAAAGACTGAAATTGTGGTAGATGTTCTACCGCTATTAACTGACTATGGGTTTGAAGTTAATTTAACCAAGGTTAGGGACATGGTTAAGGCCTGGAGGGACCAGGGATGATGGTCAGGGGTCTGAGGATCCTAACTACGGCCCTGGACTTGACTATGGTCTGACCTAACCATGGTTAACAGGCTGCTAAAGACCAGGGTTAAGAATGGCGGTAGTTATTCTACCGCTATTATAAATTTTTTTCAGAAAATGGACTTTTCCCATACTGTGGGTTGCACCAGTGCACGTCTAAGGGGGTTCCTCATGGCTTGAGGGTCCTTTAAAGTGTGAGGGGAGTTAACCATGCATGAAGAGGGTATGTGAACTCGAGATAGGCCTCAAGGGTCCCCTATGCCTATGAGAAAGGCAAGGGGCCTATCCTTGGCTGTACAGTTATTGTAAATGAAAGAAGAGCCATATGGGACCCTTGGAATGGGACCAGGGGTCCCTTACAAAGCTTGCAACAAAAGTAAAGAGGGATGGGAGGGGTGGCCCTATCCTTGTATAGATTACTACAGGTGTGGTGGCGACTGGTCATGGCTTGGTGGCTGGTGCAAGGTGGTGCTGAAGTCGAGACAGGTTTGGAAGGGACCTTGGAGGCCTAAAGTGTGGTCTCAGATAGGGGATGAAGCACTGGTATGGCTGGGGTGAGGCTAGCCGAAATTTTGCAGGGTTTTGGAGTGAAAAGATGGAATGAGTGAACCATGGTGGAGGTGTGGTTTATATAGAAGGTGGGGGAGGACCCTGGGGGTATTCCTGGTATTATTTCAGGCATTGGGGACCAATGGGAGAAGACCCAGGGTGGTGCAGAGAGAGCTGATACCAGTTTACAGGTTTTCAGGGAATGACGCTAATTGTATTACTGCCACTCCCCTATTAGTTCAATAAGGGAATGACGGTAATTTGATTACCGTCATTCTCAAAAAAATTTGAATTTGGCATGAGGGGCCCACCCTAACGGATCCTAGTGTTTGTGGGCCCCTGTTTGAGCCCATAGGGCAGCTTTGGAAGAGTTTTAAAGGTCTAGGGCTTTCTAATGGGCCTTGAGCCCGTAGGGTTTTACCTAGGGGTTTTCTAGGGTTTTGATTAGGATTTACCTAGGGTTAGTTTAGGGTTTGCACCTAGGGTTGACTAGGGTTTAGGATTTTACCTAGTTTTGACTAGGGTTTGGGCTTTTACCTAGGGTTAGCTAGGGTTTAGGGTTTTTACCTAAAACTGTTAACCATGGTTAAGGCAGGGGTGTAAAAGTTGGGTGGTTACAATTATAATATTAATAATAATAATAATAATAATTATTATTATTATTATTATTATTTAAATTGACATCAATTGTTCCTATAATAAGATGATGTTACAAAACACAGTTTTACACAAAAGCTCTATCTATTATTGTGTCGTATCGAACAATTTTACTGTGTATAAATTCATTTTTTACAGATCTTTTTGTCACAAATATATTTGAGCTGGATCTGTTTGAAAAGATAAGACCTACCAAATGAGCCCTAAGTAAAGGTGTAACGACGCCAAAACTCCACCTTGGTCATAATGAGACTTTGGGCCATGACATTTCTTATCCCTGCTTAACTTAATAACAATGAAGAAATAAATAAATGACAATTCTCCCAAAATAGCGACCATAAAATTTCTTGATATAAACAAATTATCATGTAAATCATGAAACCAATATGAACATAACTCATAATTTGGATCAACCATTATGATCCCTACAAAACTCAGTCTAATGAAACATCAACTAAAGTATAGTAAGTCTATTACAATTTTCCTCTCAATAAAGTTGAACATATGACTAATAATAAGGTAACTATCTAAGTCCCTCGCTTCCTCCTCAAAAGGATCACCTGCTTCTTCTTCCTCCTGATATTCCTCCTCAAACTAATGAGCGGCGATAGGCTCCTATGCTAGACCTGACGACAATAATAGGTTGACTGAGTATTGAATAACTTAGCGGATATCCAGTCTAACCAACAATAGCAATAACAAGTGTACATACTTAATATCCAGTTCATGCAACAGTTATAAAATCAAAAACAGTTTCATATGACCTTTTTTCTTAATTTTAATTGTGGTTAAAACTCACTTATCCCTAAGGTTCAACCATGTAACCTTAGTTTTTAGGAAAAAGTTTGACAACAGGGGTTAAAAAAATTTAAACCATACATGTTTGAAACCTAGGGTTAGTATATATCTTAACCACAGCTCCTTGGTGTCTAGAGTTGACCTGTGGGACGGAAGCTAGACTTCTTCGAGGGCCAGATGAAATCCATTACCGATGTTTATAGGAGCACAGGGTGACGGAGCCCTTAAACTGCCCTTTTAATTCTGGTTATATTTTTTTTAGGACTTTGCTATTGAGACCGCAAAAGGGTCGAGACCTCGTGCCCATGCATGAGATTTCAGGTGGGGCCATCTTCACATGGTAGACTCCACCTGAAATCCCATGCATGGGCACGAGGTCTCGGCTCTTCTACGGTCTCAAAAGCATTTCCCTTTTTTTTACTCTTATGATTAATTTTTTTAGATGTTTTTTTTCTAAAACAAGGTTACATGGTTGAACCCTAAAGGTTAATAAATCTTAACCATAGTTAAAGAGTATTAAAAGGGGCACCTATCAACCAATGGGATGAGGGCCAGACCAAATCCCAGTGGATCCAGCCTTCCGCAAGAATGAAAAGCATTGCCTACTGGATGAATGATGGAACGGCCGACACAATCTTCCATGTCAAGGAAAACCAGAGTCAAATCTCCAAATAAAAGAAAACCAGAAACCCCTCCAAGTAGTGAGAGAGCTAGAGAAAGATGCATTTGAGGGTTAAAGCTCTTCTCTCAGAGTATCTTCATCGTTCTTGACGCCTCATCTAGAAAGAAAAGAAGATTACAGAATCAAGAGATTCCTGCAAGCAACTGTAAGCCCTCTTTTGATTTCATTTATCTTCAATTAACCTTTTTTCTTAATTTTGTTTCTACATATTTTGCTGAAAAGTAAGAATTGTTTATTTTTTCAATCAATTTGATCTTCTTTTTTTTTTGGTATATAATCAATTAGATCTTTGTTAATGTATTTTGATTGATTGTAGTAGCTATGCATACCAAGTACCAAGTAGTTTTAAAAATATCTAATAGAGGTGTTGTAAGCAGGGTTACCAAGTTCGCTACATGCTATAGTGAACTGTGAACCAAGCGAACCCGAACTGGTTCGTGGTTCGGTTCGGTTTGATTCATGAATTGAGCGAACCACATAGTGGTTTCAAAACAATTTTAGTTTGTTAAATTTTTTATTCAAATTCATTGATATTTTTTACTAGGTTCGACAAATTTGTACTTTTTAGTTCACAATCCGTTCATAAAAAGGCATTATTTTTTTATTAATTTGTCAAATAAATATTTGTAATATGTTGTTTACATGCTTAAAAGATATATTTTTTTATAATATAATATAAAATATGTATTTTGTTTTACATGCTTAAGTAGCAGACTAAGCTAGCAAGCCAAACTAAAGAACCTAAGCGAATTGAAAAACGAATTATCTCATCCTACCCCTAGCGAACTGGGATCACTCTAGAGTGGTAAACTGCAAACTATGAACCCGAATTCGAACCGAGCGAACCAGGTAATATTGGTTGTAAGTGTTATACTACTAGTTCATTGGGTCAACTAGGATTGACTCAACGATTTGACCGGTTTGGACCGACCTACCTCCTTAGCTAAGTCAGTAATTAAAACATTGATCTCCACTATT
The DNA here is from genome assembly GCA_015143295.1 of Tetracentron sinense. NCBI lineage: Eukaryota > Viridiplantae > Streptophyta > Magnoliopsida > Trochodendrales > Trochodendraceae > Tetracentron > Tetracentron sinense. The sequence continues at coordinate 33,334,942 of CM026573.1, read as the reverse complement.
ATAGAGTCCTCTCTTATCTCCAACTCTTATAAGTAGATTTGGGACCCACTATCTCATCCTAAGCCCTATCTATCGCAATAGTATTGTAGAGTCCTCTCTAAACTCCAACTCTTAGGTGTACTAATTTAAGTTTAATACTGAAAGACTTATGATTTTCTATTAAATATTATTAAAATAATAATAAATTATTATTATAAAATCAGTTAATTAATACAAATAATAATGTCTATCAAATAAAATAAATTATTAAATATTCTTAAAATATATTATTTAATATTTTAATATATAAATAATATTATTTAATTATAAATATTTTTAAATTATTACCTATGCATGGCACGGGGTCTCTACTAGTAGAGTTTTAGTAGGAATTGAAAAACCCTCATGAATACGTATAAGGTGTTGGGACCTATTGTTATTAAAATTTAAGTAGTCTAATAGAATTAAGAAATTATAAGTAGTTAATTTTATAATGTTTTATAAATTATAGATTTAGTATATATTAGTATGACCCACCGATAGATGTTGGCAGCGTATTTTTAAATTCTAAGTCATATAATTTGAGTAAAACACTATAAGTAGAGAATTCTAAGTAGTCTAATTTTTAAGATAGATCCTATGAAATGTAATAATATCTTATAATATTATATAATATATGGATATGGATAATATAGTCTAACAAAAAAATATTAGAAACTATTTTTATTTTAAAAAAACTATTAAAAAAATAAATTATTAAAAATTAATTTTGATTTTAATAATAGAGAAGTAGCATGATATATGGTGTTCTTGTGGGTGACACTTACTGTACTTTATAGTGGACGGTTGGATGAAAAAAATAGTTCCTGAATCCGACCCTTAGATATTAAGGTGAATCCTACATGATAGGGCTGCACACGGTTCGGTTTGGTTTGGTTCTGAGAATATTTGGGACCGAACCGATGAACCTCGGTTCTAAAAAAACCAACCCAGAACCGAACCATAGAGCCTTGATTCAGTCCGGTTCTACCTACGGGTTTATAATCTACTCTATTGTCAATAAATCCAATAGTTCACATTCTCAATGTACTAAAACCAAAACTCAAATCTCATCAATGAATAAAAATAATCACCAAAGGGGTACAGATCTAGGGTTTCTCAAGCAAGAGAGATTTGGGTATGCTGAAGATGATTGGGGGACCTTAAAAATTGTTAAAATTTGAGACATATTTACTTCAATAAAAAACCCTCTCACAAATTTACATAGATGATATTATTAAAATAAAATAAAAAACCTCTCACTGATTTACATCAATAAAAAACCTAATATACAAATTTACATCAAAGAAGAAAAAGAAGAAGAAAAAGAAAAGAAAAGTAACAAAGAGAGGAGCAGCGGCTTACCTTTTCTGCTGGTGATGGAGTAGAGAGCAACGATGGGGGCTGCCGGAACAAAGAGAGGAGTGGTGGGGGCTGTTGGAACAAAGAGAGGAAGGTGGAGGCAGAAGGGATATTAGGGTTAGGTTCCAAAATAAAAAATAAAAAATTATAAGAACTAGAATCGGTTCGGTTCGGTTCTCATACGGTTTTCGGTTCTCGGCTCCACATTCGGTTATTAGTTCGGTTTGGTTAGCGGTTCCACATTCGGTTCTAAGTTCGGTTTGGTTCGGTTTCAAATTGGAACAAACCAGGATCGAATTGCAGAAAATCGATTTAAGTAAAATATGACCTAGAACCAAACCGTGCCTTTAAAAAAACCAAACCAAACCGGACCATGGTGGTCAATTCAGTTCTCATACGGTTTTCGGCTCCACATTCGGTTATTAGTTCGGTTCGGTTTGCAGTTCCACATTTGGTTCTAAGTTTGGTTCGGTTCAGTTTCAAATTGAACAAACCAGGATTGAACCGCAGAAAATCGATTTAAGTAAAATATGACCTAGAACCGAACCATACCTTTAAAAAAACCAAACCAAATCGGACCATGGTGGTCGGTTCGGTCTAGTTCACAGTTTGACCCGTACCCATGTGCACCCCTACTACGTGACACGAAATAGAAGAAAATATGTTTTGGCCATTCCAAATTAGACAAATACATATTTGTTGAAACTTGAAACAATAGAAGTACCCTAAGTACGTGTTTGACTATTTGCTATTATTATTAGTAAAGACTCATTTATTTCTAGAGACTTGGAAGGACTCTATTATAAATCCTTACTTATAATAAGTGATTAATATTTTTAATAAAAAAATATGTTTTAATTACTAGAAAGTCATTCATAATCTTCAAAGAATTCTCTACTTATAGTTTTCTACTCCAATTAAACAATTTATAATTTAAAACAATGGGTTACACCACCTCATATAGTCGATCTTATTACTATTCTTTAATTTTTAATTAATCTCTATTAAATAATTTTTCATCACATCAAAGTAAGTAAATATAAATTAATATTATTTTTTACTCTCATGTAAAGAGATTTGGCTAATAAAAACAAGATTTAGAAAAAGGGAATGGTAATAGAAAGGGCACATCGATGTTCACATGTGTTCAAATTTGTAATTAACTTGGAGTCCAAAAAAAAAAATTGTAATTGACTTTGGAGTCTTGGATCATCTTATCCTACCTTAATTAATTACTGTCTTATCAGAATTTTGTCATCCATATACATATCAATTATCGTGTCTGACGGAGAAGATTTTGTTTGTCCAACTACATAATATATTTCATAAAAAAAAAACTACATATAATATCTTTACTATTATAATGGAAGAGGCAGGCATAGCCTGAATTTTTTGAAATTCCTAAACTACCCTTATATAAAACAAAATTTTAATTTAATATTTTACTTTAATTTCCTAACTACCCTCATCTATCTATTTAAAGGATAGAATCTCAATCGCAATTGAACTCGAGGAGAGTTCAATCACACCCGTAGGTTAACATGTGTTCCTTTTAACTCCTATTAATTGTGGTTAACTCCATCCCCTCTCTCTCACGTGCATTGCACGTTCCCCCGCTAGTATATTTAAAAGAAAATCTACATATAATATAAGATAATGACTGAATTGCCCCACAGCTTTAAGGGAGCAACATGAAATGAGCAGGAGCAATAGAAGTCATTAGAGAGTGAAGGGCGAGAAAAGCTGACTCGAAGTCTATCCGGTAGGTTAAAGAGTCAAATAAATCGACGACTCCTTAATAAGTCTATAAAAAGGACCCCTCTCTCTCTCTCTCTGAAGTCTGAAGAGAGGAAAAAGAAAAAGAAGCTGGCAGGATATCGGGTATTCATGATTAATCTCTGCTTATGTTTCTTCATCTGTGGTTCTGCTGTGGCTTCGAGATTGGTAGAGGAGACAGAATCAAAGAAAGTGAAGAGAAGGAGTATGCTCGCCAACGGACTCGGCGTCACTCCTCCCATGGGGTAACTCTCTCTCTCTTCCTTAGTGATCGCTACATTTAGTTGATTCCGCCCATTAATCTTTTCCTGATAGGAGTGCAAGATTAAATTTATACTTCCAATATTTTTCGTCTTTTTTCTTCTTCTTCTTTGGTCAGAACTCAGAAAAGTGAAAAGGATAAGAAAGTGCGGAATACTCTTGGTCGGGAGTCGGGACAGTATTAGGACAGGCTTGGCTCTAGACAGTTTCATAAGCTTTATCCTAAATTTTGTTTAGGGGCCCATTATTTATAAAGATCGAATCACAGCCAATCGCGATGGAGTTCAATCGCACCCACAGGTCAACACGTGCCTCTTTTAACCCTTAATTAATAACTATGGTTAAAATTCACTAACCCTTAGGGTTCAACGATCTGACCTTGGTTTTTAGTAATTTTTTTAAAAAAATTAACCTTAACTTTAGGTTAAATTTTGCTTTCTAAAACCAAGGTTAAATTGTTAAATCCTAAGGGCTAATGAATCTTAACCACAATTAATAATAGGAGTTAAAAGGAACATGTTGACCTGTGGGTGCGATTGAAGTCTTCCCAAGTTCAATTGCTATTAGCTGTGATTCGATCTCTAATTTATAACACAGTCAGCAATGGAATTTTTTTAAAATTTTAATTAGCAGCTTCTTTTTATTATTATTTTAATTAATCAAAGCCGAAATAAATTGATTTTTTTTTTTTGTATTTATGATTTTATTTTAATATATATATATTTTTGATCGGCAAAGTAAACTTTATTAAAAAAAAGGAAAGGGAAACATAAGGAAAGACAAATCGGACAACACCAATGAAAAGTGTACACGTGCATAAACTTGACCAGGAAAAGCCCGAGCTCCCCACCCACCTACATCAACCTAACACCTCCCTCAAATCTTCCACATCGAAATTTAAGCTCACCCACTCCGACACCACCATCCGGATCCACTCAAAAAGACGCACCACAGAAGATGAAGAATCCTTAAATACCCTGGAATTCCTCTCCTTCCAAACCATCCATGAAATCTCCCCCGGAAGCACTGCCCAAATCGGCTCCCTGACCCATCTCCTGTCATCTTAGGCCAACAGGATAAGAAGTTAAGAAAGGATGAGGGAAAGACCCAGTTTACCCCCACACAAGAAATAAAAAAACTCCATATCCCAAACACAATAGGACAATGCAACAAAAGATGATCCACAGACTCTTCTGCTTGGAAGCACAAAAAGCATTGGTTAGCCAGTCGTCACCTTCCACTCTGTAAATGGTCACATGTTAGAATTTTATCCAGTGTTGCATTCCATAAGAAGAAAGATTCCTTGGATGGAATACCGGGATTCCACACAATCGTATGAGGAAACAGCCTAGAGAGAACAGGATACAAGGACTGAAAAAGGGATCTAACTGAAAACTGACCAAGGTTGCCTCACGACCAAATCCTGATGTCCCTATTATCTACACAAGGGGAAACCGATGCTACCCTCTCCAAAAGACGGGTCATATCCTTAATTTCCCAATCATTCAAATCCCGACGTAAACTCGGACACCACACAACCCCTTCCCCCATCCTCTCAAAAGAATCTCCAACAAATGTCTTCTTATCGGATGCTAATATGAACAGATTACCAAAGTCGTCCTTCAACCGAGTGTTCCCACACCAAATGTCCAACCAGAACCTAACCTTAGACCCCCTCCCAACTTTAAACCGAGTATACGGAACCACTAAGTTGGCATTGGCCATGATTCCCTTCCAAAGACTCTGACCATGGGAGCCCTTCACCTCTCTCGGTGTCCAGCACGAAAATTCCCCATATTTGGCTATGATCAACACACGCCATAAGCTATCCCTTTCCTCCCCGAATCTCCAAACCCATTTTCCTAACAATGCCTTATTGACTTGCACTAAGGATCTAAGATTCAATCCCCCCCTCTCTTTGGACCTATAACATTGACTCTATGCCACTAAATGGTACTTAAATTTGTCCCCATGATCATTCCACAGGAATTCCCGCTACAGTCTTTCGATATAATTAGCCACTGAGTACGGGATTGTCAAGTCGATATAAAATAAGTAGGCAAATTACTTAAAGTGCTACGGATAAGGGTGAGTTTCCCTCCCTTTGATAGGCAAGACGTTTTCCACCCAGCTAAACGTTTGGCAACTCGATCTAAAACAGGGGCCCAGACCTCCGTGTCTTTGAACTTCGCACCCAATGGAGCACCTAAATACACAGATAGAAGAGAACTCACGGAACAACCCAGACAAACGCTAGCCTATCTAAATTTGATACCACCCCTATGCTCGCAATCTCAGACTTGCTCAAATTAACTCGCAGCCTGGACACCGCTTCAAAACATTGAAGAAGACAACGGAGATTGAGAAGATCTTTGCTCTGGGCCCAACAAAAAATTAGGGTATCATGGGCAAACTGAAAGTGGGAAATATGTGGCCTGTTGGATCCAATCAGAAAACCTTCAAACACTCTCCCCTCCGCTCTAGATAGCATCCTACTCAAAGCCTCCGAGACTATCACAAAGAGAAAGGGAGAAAGAGGATCTCCCTACCTTAGACTCCTAGAACTTGAAAAATAACCCACCAGACTCCCGTTTAGAAGAATAGAGAAAGATACGGATGATACACACTCCCGCATCCATTGTCTCCACTTGGCCCTAAAACCCATCCGCCTTAGCACATAATCGAGAAAATCTCAATTTACATGATCATATGCCTTTTCCATATCCACTTTACAAAGGAGCCCCGGAATCTTAGATTTGGTCCGAGCGTCAATACACTCATTTGCTATCAAAATCTCATCGGTTATTTGACGACCCCCTACAAACGCTCCCTAATTAGGAGTGTAAAGTCCATGTTTTTTGTGTTGGCATATTCCGGTGTCAAAACAAGTGAGTCTAGGTGTTTAGGTGTGTGTCTTGTGTCATTACCTTCAAGCATCCACGCTAAAGCGAAGTTGAAGACCAAAGAAGACCGGTTGATCCACTTGGTTGATCATTTCCTTCATAGGATGGTAAGTGACCTAGATACCATGTGACCATAGGTGGGATTTGACCTAGAATAATCCTAACATGTTTCCTTAGGTGTTAAGTGTCCTAGTTTAATCATACGGACCCTAGGTGATGAGATAAACAGTGCAAAACTTGTTTTAAAATTCTGAAATTTTCTGAAATTTTTCAAAAAACCAAGGTTGATTTTTTTGGGCATATCTCCCAAACCATAGCTCATATGTTGCTCTATAATATGTCAAATCGACCGCGTCGAAAAGAGCTACAACTTTCATGAAGGAACCGAGAGCTGAAAACGAAGCTTTAAAATCGTTTTTAGCCTCTGGGTCGACCCCGAGCGTTTTGGGTTGACTTGAAGTGAGGAAATTTAGTATGGAGACTTTGAACAGAATGTTGGTTTTTTGAGGGTCGACCCTAAGAGACCTTTCGGTCGACCGAAGTGGTATGTTGGGTCGACCGAACAATCCCCATGGGTCAACCTTGATATGGGAATTTTGCTAATGCGACTCCTTTGCTTGCCTCTTTGGTTTTTAACATATTTTAGCAACTTCTAAACATGTTTTTTGATACCCTTTATACATAGAATCCTTCCACTTCGTGGAGAACAACCTTGGGAGTGGGTAGAGAGGTTTTATAAGTTTCTCCAGAGGTTATAAAACCTATGGAAATTATTTTTCTCAACCCCTTTTGTTAGTGCATTAAACCTGGAGTTTACAAGCCAAAAGTTCCAATATTGCTTGTTCGGACTTGTCCTTTGAAGGAGTCCATCTAGGTATTGATTTATATCAAACCATCAACCCATTCTAGATAGAACACCTTGGCTGGAGTGTTCCAGAGCCTTTGCGAAGGAGATCGATCTGAGAAAGATCGTGGTAGAGTGATTGAGTCGGTGGAATCCGAAGCCGTCATTGACGGAGATCGATCGGAAGGTCGTGGATTGTTTTCAAGACACAAAGAGAAGTACAAGCGACTGCGGTTGATCACGGGACTTGAGAGTACGTGATGAATTTTCGAGACGTGGAGGACTAAGAACTGAAGGATCGTGGTGTCGAGTCCGAAGGAGTCAAGTTCGAGTTTTGTAAGTTCTTGTTTACTTTTTCTTATTGGATTCTCATGGCTGGACTAGGTCCCGTGGTTTTTCCCAGAAGGGTTTCCACATAAAAATCCTTGTGTTGTGGTTTGTTTGGTTTTCTTTATTTCGCACTTAAATTTTATCATCCCTTAACTAAATAACTTAATTGTTAAAATCATAAAAAGAGTTGATAGACTTTTAGGGAAACTTAACCATCCCATTGAACTTGTGAGATTCTCAACTCAAACCCTAGATTTGGGATTCATCGAATAAGATTTTCCAATTGGTATCATAGCCGGTTCACTAACTTTTTAGTGTGATCTTGTCTCATATTTTTCGGTGAATATGAATCTCCAAAGAGAGGGAGGATCCATCTCTTGCCCCCCATTATTTGATGAGAATAATTATGCCTATTGGAAAGCTCGAATGAGAGCGTTTCTAAAATCGTTAGATGAGAGAGTATGGTTCTCCATTGAACAAGGCTGGACTCATCCAGCAAAGACCATAAATGACTAGACCATCCTTAAACCTTCTTCTAAATTGACCAATGCAGAACTTGAGAGTTGTAGATGGAACAGTAAGGGTCTAAATGCAATCTTTGCTGCTGTCACACTCGAAGAATTTCGACGTATTTCTACATGTGACAATTCGAAGGAGATATGGGACATTCTTCAAATCACCCATGAAGGGACTACAACTGTCAAGATCTCCAAACTTCAATTGTTGACCTCTAAGTTTGAAAAGTTGATGATGGATGAAAATGAAACTTTTGATAGTTTTTATGCTAATTTGAGTGAGATTGTCAATTCTAGTTTCAATCTAGGGGAAAGAATTCCAGAGTCTAAAATTGTTAGGAAAATTTTGAGATCTCTACCTGAGAGATTTCAATCGAAGGTTACCGCCATCGAGGAGAGCAAAAATGTTGATTCTCTCAAACTTGAAGAGTTGGTTGGTTAACTCCAAACCTATGAGTTAAATCTGAACCCATCTAAGAAACCAAAATCTATTGCCTTGAAATCTGTCAAGGAATCCATAGATGGTTCAGATAGTGACTCTAAGGATGAAGAAGAAGAGTTGACTTTATTTGCAAAGAAATTTAGAGAATTTTTGAAACTTAATAAGAGATTTAATCCGAAAGGACAAAAATCCCTTGAAAAACCCAAGTCCAAGCACTTTGAAAACAAGAAACATTTTAAAAGTATGGACAAAAAATCCCAAGGTGTTCAATGCTATGAATGCCAAGGCTACGACCATATTACCGCTGAGTGCTCTAATAGGAAAAGATTTAAGGGCAAGGCAAGGGATGACAGTGAATCTGAATCTAAGGAATCAGATAGTTCTTCTTGTGAGGAGATTAGGGTTTATGTGGCCTTCACTGCATCCTTATCTGGGATTGAGAAATCTTCGTCAAATGTTGTGAGCAACCAACAATGTAGTGATGGTGAGGAGGATGATGAGAGTCAGAATGACTTGGATTCTGAGGGAGACCTTGAGGCAGCCTATGATGAACTATTTCAGGAATGCCTAAAGCTGAAAAAGGTTCAGTTTTCCATGTCCAAAAAGATCAAATCTATTGAAATGGAAAAAGGTGCCTTAGACCAAGTGGCTTCAGGGTTGAGAGCTCTTGTGTCACAGCTTGAGGAAGAGAAGGCTTCCCTCCTTGTCAAGACTTAGCTATTTGAATCTGATTTACATGCTTGTCTTTATGAAAAGACAAGTCTTGAAATCAAGTTGGCTGAACTTGAGCAAAACCAGAGGTGTGGAGATGTGAAGGGAACTCTATCCACCTCGAACACTGAGCCTGGTGCTAAAAGGCGCTCTCCTGCTAAAGAGAAAGACCCTTCTATTCCTACATGTTATAAATGTGGAGTGAAGGGTCATATTAAGCTTCGATGTCCTAAACTTCGAAGAATGCCCAATCATGGTTTTGAGAACCACAACAACTTTAATGAGAATCTTCAAAGGAGAGTTGAGGTCCTAGTGGACAAGTCTAAGAGTTTGTGTGAAGATGTAATGAAAATTGCTCATAACTCTAGACAGTGGCATGGTCATGACACTCCTCATGCTAGATATAGAGGAGGTAACAAGGAGAACCATAATGCCCGTCATAATTCTAGGACTCAATCCTGGAAAAGGAGGAACAGAAGGAAGAGGCAAAAGGTCATACCTACCTCAACTGAAACGGTTAGAGACTAAAGGGTCAATCAAACTTCTAAAACCATTTGGGTGAGAAAGGAAGACCTGAAGGGCTTCACTTAGCCCGTGCTTGTCATAGCCTAGGGAGTGCTTGTATTGATATATCTTGTCCTAGTGCTATGCTATTTGTGTATACTAGTTTTTTTGCTTTGGTATGTTTTTCTGTTTTCTTTATTTTGAAAAATCCAAAAACATTGAAAAACCATAAAATCCAAAAATATTTTTTTCATGTTGCCCTTGTTTGACTTGCATGATCTGCATTCCTTGTGTGATCTTTATTTCTATACTTGTTTAGGGTTGAACATGAGTTTGTTGCTGATTGAGGATATGTCACCTTCATAGTCTCATGGTTATGCTGAAAATTAGACCGGTTTTATCTTGAACAGTTAGAGACTTATTCATGAGTGTATGCTTCACAAATTTCACATGCACTCTGACTGATTCTGTTGAGAGGTCTATTTTCCAATCTGTAGGTGTATGACTTATTCTAATAGTGTGACCTTGGATGATCAATCTAGAATGACCATATTTGTTAGTCATCCCCATTTTGTGTATCCTCCATGAGCTTAAATTGTTGCAATGAAAAGGGTTATCACTATTGGATGCAAACAGTATGAAATGGTTCCTAGGCGGACAGTATGTATCTATCTAGGTCACTAGAGTGAAAGCCCCTGCTGCTAATAGCCAAGGACTACCTACCCGGATAGTGTGAAAGCCATTATTGCATGAAAAGATATGATCAGATAAAGATCATCAAAAGAAATCTTACAATATTTGGAGGTATTTGACCAAAAATAAAAGAAGAATATTGGGTCAAATAAAATGGAAAAATGAACACTAAAATGTAAAAAATCAGCTTATTTGGATCTAACTAGGTTTGACTTCTATGATGTATATCTCCGGGAGTCCCCTTAGTGGTTAATGTCATATCCTTGGAAAGGGAAAGAAACCTTGATCTAGTATCTTGTCAGACCACCACTACACGCATATTGCTTCACTTTTGAACTGTTCACTAAATGTGTCTAAGTGAATTGACTATAATTTAGCATTCCGTGAGATTTAGTTAGATGTGTATCTTCAGTTGGACTAACTAATCATGTTCTTCATTGGATTTGTAATCTTAAATTACTACTGTTTGGAATGCTCTTGATGCATGTTTGTGTGACATATGATAATTTTTGTGTGTTTCTTTCTTTTGGCATGAGCCTTTCTAGCATAGATGCCATATTTTTGGTGGTATCCTTGATCTTATGGGGAGAAGATTAGGGTGAGTTGTTGAAGGGGAGTTTGTGCTTTATATTACTATCTTGTTCCCCGCTTTTTAGTCCCCTCATTGTCTGCATTGGATTGGTTATACTGTGGTTGCCTTAATATTTCACATTTGCTAAATTGGTATATTTTTTTGTGACATTGGCTTCATGAATACCTTTGGCAATTGTGCCAAAAAGGGGGAGAATGTTGGGTATTATTTCTCAAGTTCAGTACATTCCTTGCATTACGTGTGCTTATTTATTTTCATATTCCACTTTACAAAGGAGTCCCGGGATCTTAGATTTGGTCCGAGCGTCAATACAATCATTTGCTATCAAAATCTCATCGGTTATTTGACGACCCCCTACAAATAGGGCTGTATTCGGGCCGGGCTTGGCCAAGCCCGGCTCGGCTTGAAGTAGCTTGATCGAGGCCCGAAGCCCGGCTCGGCCCGAAAATAGGTTCGTTTGTGCTGCCTGAAGCTCGGCCCGAAAAAAAAAATTGCCTTGAAGCCCGGCTCGGCCCGAATTGATTCAAGCTCCAGCCGGGCTTGGCTTGGATTGAGCTCGGCTTGAATCAATTTTTTTTTTCTTTTTTTTTTAAAATAAAATTTTATATTATTTATATATATAATCATGATATATATAAATAATATATATATATATTTTTTTATTTTTTAAATAATTTTCGAGCAGAGCCGAACCTTAATCGAGCCGAGCTTCGAGCCGGGCCGAGCCGCACAGGGGTGGGCTTGAGCTTGGCTTGAATTGGCTTTCGGGCTTTTTTTTAGGCTTGGCTTGGCTTGTTCGAGCCCAAAATTTCGGGCCGAACCGAGCCGAGCCAAGCCGCACCAACGGGCCAATCGGGCTTTGTGCAGCCCTACCTACAAGCGCTCCTTGATTAGGAGTGTAAAGTCCATGTTTTTTGTGTTGGCACATTCCGGTGTAAAAACAAGTGAGTCCAGGTGTCTAGGTGTGTGTCTTGTGTCATTACCTTCAAGCATCCACGCTAAAGCGAAGTTGAAGACCAAAGAAGACCGGTTGATCCACTCGGTTGATCATTTCCTTCATAGGATGGTAAGTGACCTAGATACCATGTGACCATAGGTGGGATTTGACCTAGAATAATCCTAACATGTTGCATTCGGTGTTAAGTGTCCTAGTCTAATCATACGGACCCTAGGTGATGAGATAAACAGTGCAAAACTTGTTTTAAAATTCTGAAATTTTTCAAAAAACCAAGGTTGTTTGTTTTTGGCATATCTCCCAAACCGTAGCTCAGATTTTACTTTATAATATGTCAAATTGACCATGTCGAAAAGCGCTACAACTTTTGTGAAGGGATCGAGAGCTAAAAACAAAGTTTTAAAATCATTTTTAGCCTCTGAGTTGACCCTGGGCATTTTGGGTCGACCCTGAAGTGAGGAAATTTAGTATGGGGTTTTTGAACAGAATGTTGGTTTTTTGAAGGTCGACCCTAAGAGACCTTTTGGTCGACCGAAGTGGTATGTTGGGTCGACCGAACAATCCCCATGCGTCGACCCTGATATGGGAGTTTTGCTAATGCGACTCCTTTGCTTGCCTCTTTGGTTTTTAACATATTTTAGCAACTTCTAAACATGTTTTTTTTATTCCCTTTATATATAGAACTCTTCCACTTCGTGGAGAACAACCTTGGGAGTGGGTAGAGAGGTTTTATAAGTTTCTCCAGAGGTTATAAAACCCATGAAAAGTATTTTTCTCAACCCCTTTTGTTAGTACATTAAACCTAGAGTTTACAAGCCAAAAGTTCCAATATTGCTTGTTTGGACTTGTCCTTTGAAGGAGTCCATCTAGGTATTGATTTATATCAAACCATCAACCCGTTCTGGATAGAACACCTTGGCCGGAGTGTTCCGGAGCCTTTGCGAAGGAGATCAATCCGAGAAGGATCGTGGTAGAGTGATTTAGTTGGTGGAATCCGAAGCCGTCATTGACGGGGATCGATCGGAAGGTCGTAGATTGTTTTCGAGACACAAAGAGAAGTACAAGCGACTGCAGTTGATCACGGGACTTGAGAGTACGTGATGACTTTTCGAGGCGGGAGGACTAAGAACTGAAGGATCATAGTGTCGAGTCCGAAGGAGTCAAGTTCGAGTTTTGTAAGTTCTTGTTTACTTTGTCTTAGTGGATCCTCATGGCTGGACTAGGTCCCGTGGTTTTTCCCGGAAGGGTTTCCACATAAAAATCCTTGTGTTGTGGTTTGCTTGGTTTTTCTTATTCCGCGTTTAAATTTTATCATCCCTTAACTAAATAACTTAATTGTTAAAATCATAAAAAAGGGTTGATAGACTTTTAGGGAAACTTAACCATCCCATTGAACTTGTGAGATTCTCAACTCAAACCATAGATTTGGGATTCATCGAATAAGATTTTTCAAGGAGAAATGTTGGATGTCATGACAACCTTTACTCGAGTGGCCAAGACCTTGGATAAAATTTTGTACACGCTACTGACCAAACTAATGGGGCGGAAATCTCTGAGATCCACTCCACCATCCTTCTTTGGGATCAACACCAGGAAAGTGTTATTAATCACTCTGTCAAAACGACCCTGATCAAATAACTCCCTCATCACCTTCATAAAATCACACCCCACTATCTCCCAGCAAGACCTGTAGAATTCGACCGTGAATCCATCCGGCCCAGGTGCCTTATCCCCTACTAAACTCCTAAGAGCTCGAAGCACCTCCTCTACCTCGAAAGGGGCTTCAAAAGACTCCATTTGGGCAGGAGACAGAATATTGAAAGGTAAATCATCCAAATCGGGGCACCAGCTCTCAGATTCACTAAACAGATCCCTGTAATATGACGTGAAGCTTTCAGCAATCTCACTCCTCGACTCCTTCCAACACCCCTCCACCCTCAACTTTGATACGACATTCTTCTTCCTGTGGAAGTTAGCCATTCCTTGGAAGAATTTGGTGTTTCAGTCCCCCTCTTTAAGCCATTGGATTCTAGATTTTTGTTTCCAACTAATTTCTTCCAACTTAAGAAGAGAAATGTACTCCAGACATTTTGACTCCCTAGCCCGAAGCTCTAATGGAGACAGACCTCGAGACTTGGCTCTCCCATCTAACTCATCAATCTCCCTTATAAGCTGAGATAACCAGTACTGTACATTCCCGAACACCTCTTTGTTCCAGATTTTCAACCTGGCTTTGAGGTCCTTTAGCTTCAATCCGAATCTTGTGCTGCCCGATCCCCAACCATGTTGCTTAGACCACACTTCGGCTACTAATACCTTAAACCTCTCATCCTCAAGCCACATATTCTCGAAGCGAAACGGACTTGAACCCCCGGATAAACACCCCAATTCTTAGAGAACAGGACAATGATCAGAGATGGGCCTAGGAAGGGATGACTGAATAGTGTTGGGAAGTGAGCTTCCCAAGCTAAGTCCAATAATTAAGTTTTCTAGTTTAAATAAGTTATGAGAAATGGTTTTTCTAATATATCAAGAGTAGTGATTAGAGGACTGCAAGGTCTTCTTGTAAGCAGACCACCCAATCAAATTTCATCACTCGGCAAAGCAGAAATTGGATACCTCTACAATAGGTTACCTTTAATTATTATCACTAAAGAAGTTTCTAACTACCACCTGTTGCCTTCCAATTGAAATGTCAGATTATGGGTGTAGCACCCCAGACTTTTCCATACTTAATAAATAGCACTTTCATAGTCAATTGGCCTTCCACGTAATCTAATTAATAAATAAAGGAGAATTTGAAAATTCTGAAATGTCAGAAATGTTCCTTTCCGAAAGACGAATCCATCACAAGTTGAATCATCAAAATCCGACGAACGAGTCAAAAGATATGGCCAAAATGGTTGGGACCTGCAGAGCACCGATCGCTAGGGATCGATAGGTTCACAACCGATCGCTTGGTCATTTTTAACGATCGATCGGTCCAAAACCGATCGATCGGTAGCTATCGACTAATTAACTTTTTTGTATGGGAAAAAATTCCAGAGAGCATGTTTTTGACCGATCGCTCGGCCAAGAACACCGGTTGCTCGGTAGGCAACCGATCGATCGGTCATAACCACTGATCGCTCGGTCTATCGTGTTTTGCACAAATTTCATTAAGGGCTTTTTCATCTTTTGGCGTTTAACCCTTGCCTATAAGGGCTTACTCGAGCATTTGGTCCCCACACAACATCCTTAGAGAGATTTAGAGAGAAAGGGAGAGGGAAGAAGAGGGTTTACCTAGGGCATCATTTGTGAGAGAAGAATCAAGGGTTTTGAAGACCCACAATCATCCCTTTTGCTTGGATCTCTCCAAGCCAAGCCTCAAGCTTGTGGAGGAGTCTTTCTCAGGCTAGGGCAACGTTCTCCAAGGTCTTCCTCAAAGGGTTTCCTCCCTAACAAGCATCCTTCAAGCAAGGGTTTTCTTTTCTTCCAAGTTGGAGCTTCAATCAAGGGTTTCCACCCAAGATCAAGCTTTGGTTCAAGGTTAGTACACCCTACTAACTCCCTTAGCCGTAACCTAGGTTTTCCCATGTCAAATGATGATTCTTGATTTCATGATTTTCCTCCTTTTGAAATATGCTATTTCCCTTAAAATGTGAACAAGAAAATAATGGATGTGGTGATGTGTGGATGGATGGTGGTTGAGGCGATGGGATGCCGTAAGGATGTTGTGTGATGTATGAAATGGAAAATGGTGGAAGGGCATTTTACAAATAATGAACTTCCCTTGATGCTTGGATGGAAAATATGCATTAAAAAGAGTAAGATGAACTACTAAGGAAATGTTGCATGCTATGTGTTTGACAAAATGCCTAAACTAGGAGTAAATGAATTAAATGAAGAAAATGGAAGTAGGTCTTGTGCAATTGTTCGTATTAATGATGAATTGACCAAATGCCATGTATATTTCCCCGATTCTAACATGCTCATACTATCAATTAAATTGCGATGCACTATCCTTCATGTCATCATAGTTGCCACTATTGACAAGCACACAAGCACGTATGCATGCATGAACTGGGTTTTTCAAGAGTAATTGCACATGATAAATCAAAAAGAAAACAAGCATATGTCAAGGAGGTTGGTAGCCCAGGGATGTGTGGGTACTAGCCTCTGGCTCACAAGAAAACTAAACAAGTAAAACAAGATACATGTCAAGGAGGTTGGTAGCCCAGGGATGTGCGGGTGCTAGCCTCTGGCTCACAAGAAAATGATACATGTCAAGGAGGTTGGTAGCCCAGGGACGTGCGGGTGCTAGCCTCTGATGAGTTTACCGAGGTTTTCGCATTCATGCATGCATGTCTAGATAATTATACTGCTTCATGTTCCATGCTAATTATCTTATGCTTCTAGTATTACTTTAAATCAATATTTTGTATTGTGTTCACTGTTGTTATGCTTTCGCTATTGCTATGGTTAGCTAGTAGCTTGTACTCACTGAGTATTCCATGCTCAGCCATACTTTTATGTCGGCAGGTTCCGTGGATGTTCTTGACCCTGAGCCTTGGGTCGAGGAAGAGTACGTAGAGGAGAGGGAGCCATCTATTCCGTTACAGTCGCAAGTGGATAGAGACCTTGACGTATGGCTATACCTCGACTACTGTTGAGAGGAGAGTGTTAGCAAGTTCCTTTTTGTATTTTGATAGGTGGGCATGTCTACCCTTACTCTGATTATGTTTTGTATATGGTAACTTGGAATACTATTTTGGAGTTATAGAAGAAAAGAAAAAGTTAGTTCACGTTTCTGCACTCATGTTATAGCTTCCGCGCTTTGATTTTTATTGCTATTACATCATGTTTATCTTGTTCATTACAGGATGGTTTGGCAGGTACACATCGTCACCTCTAAAGTATCCCTTAACTCCTAGGGGGTATTTTGGGGCGCGACAATGGGGTCCGTTATACATTTTCCTAGAGTCCTATCTTCTAATAATGAGTTTGTTTTTTCTAATTTAAATAGGTTACTAGATGTGGTATTAATATGGTTTTCTAGTTTAAATAATTTTGTTAATGTGTTTAACCTGCTAACTATCTTAACTTATTCTATAAAAATCAAAATTCTAATATTTAGGCAAATTGTGCAAAATTTTGGAAAATATCATTAAATATGGTTATTTTTATTAAAAAAATAAAACAGAATTATTTTGGCCAAAAATTTGAAATTCCGAAATTTCAGCCGAAATCTCTAAATTCCGTTCGATTAGTGCAACTCGGAATATTAGTGATATCTATTTCAGATGAGGGAGCCAAGATCACAATTTTGTGAAATTTCTTGGAAATTAGAAACCTTGGCCCAGGGCTGCAATGTCCATTGCTTGCCAAGATCTGCTCAACCTGGTAGGATTTTTGGGGAATGGACCCTGTAGACTAGGTACTCACCAATTTATTTAACAAATGGTCTGGTCTGGATGCTACATTTGAGCATTGCTACAAAATCTGCATGTTTTTTGGGTGGAAAAAAAAATCTGTATAATTGATAATTTTATATTTATTGTGTTATTCAGGTGGAACAGTTGGAATCACTTCAACTGCAAGATTGAGGAGAAAACCATCAAAGAAACTGGTAACTTCAAATTACCTTCCCAGTCTATCATAAAACATAAATGTAACTCAAAGCTCATGATCTTAAAGTTGGTGAAAAAATTGTGGTGTTTATATATATATATATATATATTTCAGTGGAGCTCTGGATTTATTTTGAGTCTTTAAATTTGCATCAGCTGCGTTTTTCGGTTTCCATGCGTTTGGGAGGATCCTAATAATTCATGCTATCTGGCAACATCTGATACAGTAGTGGAATTTGTGCCAATTTAGAAGAAAAAAAGTGAATTCCAGCATTGTTATGCCTTCTCTGGTCTTGTCATGATTTTCAGCATTAATATTAAAATATTTTTAAAAGAAAGTGAAGCTTGTATTGATATCTGTTTTGGTAAATAACTACCGTAATACAGAGATGTGAGACTTGGGATTCTGAGCCTCAGTGTTGAGTAATAGACAGACATTACTCAATCTGTTTTTCATGTGTTAATTCAACCTGAAGGAAATTCATAACACTGCTTAACCGTTTACATGATTTTCATAGTACTTCTTTTATTCAGCATTATTGTTAGTAATGCTTTTTTTGTTTCCATGTTTTCAATAGCTGATGCTTTGGTTTCAACTGGTCTTGCTAAGCTTGGATATCAGTATGTTAATATAGGTATATTGTTCTTCCAATCCACCTCTGCTTTTCAAAACTTTATTTTCCAGCCTTGCAATTGAATAGTTGATAAAAATAGATAACTAAAGATTCCATTTTCATGCTTTAATAGATGATTGTTGGGCTAAGATAGCTCGCGACGACAAGGCTTGATTTACCCTTTTTTTTCCCTTCTCTTTATAGAAGTGCTGGAATAATTCCTGAATCCGATTATAGTTATAAATTGGATGAGCGTTGATTATTGTGTAACTTATAATGCTTGTGAAGTTCTTTGAAGGCTTACTCTTATCTTTTCTTAAAGAATATATGTGTAACAAATTTGAAATATCTGTTACTTTTCAATAAATCCTATTGTTTCGATTTTTCTTAAACTTAAAACTTTTGAACAATCCAGACTTTACTTCGTATACCATCCAAAAAATTAAAAATTTCTCTAGCATATCATTTGTCGAGTTTCTGATAACAAGAGGATTTCAAATTTCAGGGTAATCTAGTGGCTAAGAACTCAACATTTCCATCGGGGATCAAAGCTCTTGCTGACTATGTTCATAGCATGGAGCTTAAACTAGGAATCTACTCAGATGTAGGGTATGTTCACAGTATTCTAATATATTTCTGTATGTAGTTCTGCATGAGTAGCCATTAATAAATCTCCTTGATTACAAGTAAGATGGATGATGTCTCAACCTCCCTTTTGCAGGTACTTTACGTGTAGCAAAACAATGCCAGGTTCGCTAGGTCATGAGGAACAAGATGCCAAAACCTTTGCTTCATGGGTATCAATGAGCTCTACCACTGCTTTTACTGTTTACAGATGTTTCTACTGAAAACATTTTTGATATTTTAGATCAAAATTTTCTTTTAATTACAAGAAAATATAGTTGCTTCTACTGTTAAAGTTTTATTTTTCTGGCCAAAATAAGTAAAATGTGAACTACTGTGTTGGGTATATGCCATTGATTATTTGAAGTATGATAACTGTAACAATGATGGTTCAAAGCCGACTGTTCGGTAATCTAATTTTCCATATTTGCTTCTCTATTTTATAATTCTTCCTTATTATAATACACAATATACCAACCCATTGGTTTATAATTATGCCATTCTACTCAATTTGCTTTTCATATAGATATCCTATAATGACCTGATCTCTAATGAAGAGCCCACCCAATCTTCTTCTCCCAATGCGAATGGTAATTCTATTTTCCCATGAGCACAAGTTGCTCTCTTATAATTTTTTTCCCCTGGCTAGTCTGTTTGATTGACTTGTTCTCCTTTTGTTCATCAGGGGGAACTTACACCCAGCTCTATGGGAAATAGCTGGAGAACTATGAATGACATTTCAGATACATGGGATAGGTCAAACAATATATATTTGCTTGAATTATGATGGTATTGATAACCCAGCAGATTTACATATAGTGTTTAATTGTTCAATCGACAGTATGGTATCTAGAGCCGACATGAATGAAGTCTATGCTGAGCTTGCAAGGCCTGGTGGTTGGAATGGCTAGCATTCTACTGTGTACACAGTAGGATTCTTCAATACAGAAACTGAAGAATAGACTATTCATCTTTTATTTTGTAATAACTTCATTGAGTGAGCTCTGTCCCTAGAAAGAAACCACTTAATTATCATCTTTTGCTATTGCATTTTGAGCAGATGCTGACATGCTTGAAGTAGGAAATGGAGGAATGAACAAAGATATTACATAGTCCACTTTAGCATATGGGCCATTTCCAACGTAGTAGAGATTTTTTCGCTGTATATATTTTTCCCCCTATATATATATATATATATATATATTTATATTTAAATAAAATAAAATAAAAATATTTGGAACGACTATTGCACAGGCTCCTCTTCTAATTGGATGTGATGTGCGGAATGCAACAAAAGAAACGATGGAGATCATTTCCAATAAGGAGGTTATCGCCGTTAACCAAGGTAAATACATGTGTCATTCTAGAGATATTTTTATTTCTAATAAACTATAGCTTTTATAAGTAGAGTAGTTCTCTAATGTCTAAACCCAACCAATGTTGAATAGATCACCTCAGTGTTCAAGCGAAAAAGGTTAGGATGGAAGGTGATCTTGAGGTACGTACGTCAACAATGTCTAGCTACTATAGAAAATCCACTGCTACTGAATGAGTACAAGAGTGAGCTGACTCATCTCTCTCTTCTACAGGTTTGGGCTGGACCCCTTTTGGGCTATAGGACAGTTCTCCTACTCAACCGAGGTTCATGGCGTTCTGCTATAACTGCCAACTGGGACGACATCGAAATCCCCCCCAACAGTGTCGTTAAGGCAAGAGATGTTTGGGAGGTATTTTCAAATAACCAAGCCTTATTATATCTCTATGCTTTTATGTGTCCATCTCTTTCATGCATTAACTACCTTTACTGGGTTGCTCATGCAGCATACAACACTGAAGACACAATTCATTGGTAGCATCACAGCCACCATGGATTCTCATTCATGCAAGATGTATGTATTGACGCCTATTTCTTGAGTTTCCGATTGCCGCCTTACCATTGGCAGGCGAATGTTTATGTTTTGATTAGTCTTTCCTTTTAGTCCAGTGCCATTGTTGCCTGATGAAAGTCATGAAACAGACATAGTTGAATAGTTACCAATTCCCTAATTGACTGGTTACATAGGATATTTTAATTAGAAATACAGAGGAGGATGGAATTATCCTTTTTATCATATATTTATTTCTACTTTACTGTTTTAATTATCCTACTAATTAATGCTATATACTGTTGCAACAATGTAGTAGGAGCAGGTATTTTTGAGATCAATGAGAAAGGATATTGAGACGAAGTACTCAATATCTGCACACCCTTTTACTCTGTTTTAGGCAAGGAACCTTCAAAAATTTGGAAATCCCTTTTAAGTCATAATCCGCTGTACTAAGGGCCTGTTTCGATAAACTTCTTTAAGGAGAGAAGAACTTCTCCAGGAGAATTTCCAAGAAAAGTAACTTTAAAAAAAGTCTACAAAATCAAATTGAGAAAAAAAAGAAGTGGTGTTTGGTTTGCATAAAAAGTCAATGTGTTGACTTCCCACACAAGTTTTGCTTGGCTAGCTTCCTAGAAATAGTTGTGTTTTTCACGACTTGTATGGGCTTTTGACTTTTTGAAGCTAAAAGTCACCTCAATTTAGAGCAATCTAGAATTCATGGGTTTCATGCCTCAGTTTGCTAGGCCATTCGTGAATTTTTTTTACTTCCATACAAACATGAGAAGAGAAGCACGACAATGGAAGATGCAATCTTCAATAGTTAGAATCTTACGAATGAGGGAAAGAGAGATGTGAGAAAGTACAAAAGGAGAGAAGGTAGAGTGGAGAGAGAAAATTATAAGACGACAAAATTACCCATAATTTGGTATAAAACCTTAGGGACATTCTAACTATAAACTTTAGTGAAATTTCGGCTATCAAAAATTTAACCGCGTTTTGGGTATAAAAACTTGAGGGATAAGAAATAAAATAAAGGTATTTTTTAAATAAGATAAATTTCAATCATTTCCAAATTCTCATTCTTTTTATATTAGTTAAGGATAGTTTTTGAATTAAGAAAAAATTCAAATCAATGTTTTAAAGTCTCCAACTCCCTTTAAATATTAGTAGAGGGGAAATTTGAAATTAAAAATGAATTCCAATAAACTTTCTAAGTCTCTTGTATTAATAGGACAATTTTGAAATTAAGTCAAAATTCGATCAACCTTTTAAAATATTATTCTCTCTTTAAATAAGATGTCCGAATAGGGCATAGCATCTTCGCGTGCAAAGGTGTTTCACTAAGGAGGTGATAGCATGCATCACCACATATCGTTGGGCAGTACGCGTCAACCTTTCCAATTTGCCATGTGTCCTCTTGAAGACCCATTAACTGTGGTTGAGATTCACTCACCCCTAGGGTTTATCGATCGACCATTGATTGAAGTTAACTGCAAATTGAGTTCCAGTCCTTTATAGATATCATTAGTCCTTACTATCAGAAATTTGATGATAAAAAATGCATTCAAAGAAAATATTGAACTTAAAGATGTCTCACTATCAGAATGATCACTGGCTAGTTGACAACTCAATGTCTGAGGGATCATGTTTACGGCTTTTCTCATCATATATGAACATGAATATGTGATTTAGACATGCCTGTTAGTATAAATAAGCTACAGATACCGCAAATCTGATATGCAAATACATATGTGAAATATTTTCATGTATTTCGAAACATACTTTTAGAAAAATATCATTGTCGTGCATAGAGAACTGCTGAAATAATATATTCAGATAAGCTCCATCATGTAATTGTTAATAATTAAGTAGAAAATAGTTGCTGAAAACGGTATATTTGACAAATTAAAATGGATCTGAATAAGAATGTCATCACGTGTCTAAGAGCATCTCCAACCCTACACCATTCACACTCCCTTCGCCAGTTTAGGCAACGTGAAGGGCTTTTGCGATGCTCGAACAGGCTCACTAAACACAATCACCATTTTATGGAAACAGTTTTTGTTCCGTTGAAAGCATTTTCAGGAGCTTCCAATTTGAGTGAGAAGAAATATGAAAGAAATCAAGAGTGCTGTTGAAGTTCCACCTTCAAAAAGTGGAGAAAATTTTCAGGGAGCTTCCCATTTTAAAGAAAAAATAGAGAAACTTTAGCTTTGGTGTTGGAGAAGCTCTAACACAAGAGTACAACACAGGCATCCAAACTTTCAGAATATAGCAAGGCCTTTGTTACATAGTACAAAATACAATAATAAGGGAGAATACAATTAGAATAATGAAACACGACAACATGATAAGATAAGTTGCAGAAAGAGTAAGCATTTACTTATAACTTATAGGTACCATCTCTTGATCATCTTGTTGTTCTAGGGTCTAGAAGTGCATATGCTACATTATTTTGTTAAGGTATTCATAATTAATATTTACGATGTTCTGCTCTAGAAGCCAGATAAGGGGAAAATTAGAATGTTCCTCCACTTCGGGTGTAGCCATGGAAGCAATATCCTTACTCTCAAGTAGGATCCACCCAAATTATCAAAATCTCCAATTTTTTAAGTTTGTGCCAAAGGTTATTTTTGATAATTTTGCAGTCAATTCAAAATTGTCAATATAATTCTTATTTCGAATAATATTCAACAGATTGATTTAAAATTTGTCCAGGATCACGAAAGATGTGAATATTCACCTTAATACTTCATGGGCTTTATCTATGATATTCCAATTTATTTGCATTTTTTTACAATGACGACTTTCACCTAACTTGTTTTGACAAGGTCATAACAAAACAAATGATATTTTAACATTGATAGCTCATTTTCAAATTTTTTTTTGTAACGATCCCAAGTCGTGCATGATTAAAACAAGAAATTAAATAGAAAAGAGAGGAGATAAATCTCATTAAAGGGAAATCCAGACATTTGTTTTACATTAGAGAGAGAACATCTCTTAACATTCATGATTGAAACTAGTGAAAATTCCCAACTCAACATGAGTGTTTACACAGTATAAAAAGACAACTCTCCCATAATTTTTAGTAAAAACATACATACTATTCCCCACTTATTTAGCAACATGCCTTATCCCTAAGATCTACCTATGACCGCAGATTTCGCCCGCCCACAGTTTGGTTGGTTTGAGATTATGAGTTGCCGCTTATTCATTCAAAAGGGATAAGTCCGCAGGTTTATGGATAAGGTTTTATTTTGCTTTAGGGTTCTAGGTAAGAGATTCGGTTAAGTCTCAGGGAAGGTGTTAGGCATCCTAGTCCCCCCATTTTGTAATGGTTACCTACTCCCTAGGTATAAGCCAAACTAATGTCAATTATTGTTCAAATGCCTTAGTTTTAGTTTATACTAATCCAAGAAGGGAAAAGCTAACTAGGATCGAATCCGAGTTGGGTTGCATACGTACTCACATGGGGTGAGATCAAACCGAGTGTAGTTCTGGCACATGAGCCCGTGCCAAGGCTAAGGGAGTGTGTGTGTGCACCAAGGGTGGCTTAGGGTCTAGCTAGGGTTTGGTTGACCGGGTTGGTCAAGTGCATGGTCCAGTGGATTGGGCCCGGTAGACCAAAGGTAAGACCAATAGGCTTAGGGTTGGGCCCGGTAGGCCAAGATTGGGCCCGGAGGTCAAGGGTTAAGCCCAAAGGCTTAAGATTGGGCCCGAATGCCAAGATTGGGGCCGGAGGCTAGGGGTCGGGCCAGGAGGCCAAGGGTTGAGCCCGGAGGCTAGGGATCGGGCCTAGAGGCCAAGAATTGAGCCCAGAGGCTTAGGGTAAGCCCAATAGGCTTAGGGTTGGGCCCGGTAGGCCAAGATTAGGCTCGGAGGCCAAAAGGGTGCTTAACCGGAGTTAAGGGGTGGTTCAACCATGGTTAGGGTTACTAACCATGATTGGCAAGGTCCAAGGTAAGTTTTATAGTCCTGCATTTGTTGGAAATTTTAGGAATTTTTCCAAGGTTAAAATGAGCTTAACCATGATTAATGAAGGATTTAACCATGGTTAATCTATTTGACCATGGTTAGAAATGCTGTAGAGTCTAATTTTGTTCATTTCAGCATTTTCTAATTTTTTTAGAATTTTTAGGAAATTTCTGGGATTTTTCCCTTGAGGTTAGATCAGCTAACCATGGTTAAGATCTAACCGGGATATGGTTAACCCCTGGTTAAGGTCAAGGTAGGTCTGAAATGAGCCCAGGGAGCTTGACAGGGCCTATAATGGCCTCCTACCAGGCCTGGGCCCTTGCAACGCCCAGTTCACAGTATATTGAAATTGGCAGTAGAAGTATTACTGTCAATTCTGGTTCTTCACAGATCCAAAATGGTAGTGAATGATCTACCGCCATTTCCAGGTTATTCTGGAAATGATTTTGCTAACCATGGACAGGGGTTAAGGCTTAACCCATGGAATCATAGACCCTCCAGGCTAGTCAGGGGGTTTTTCCATGTGTCATGGGTTTGTGGTGGGCCCTGGACTGGATTCAAAATGGGCCCGCAATGGGTCAAGTATCCTTGTAAAAGAAGTTCAAGAGTGGCAGTATATTAACTACCGCCATTCTGCACAGTTCTTTTTCTTTGGGTTTTAACCGTGGGTAAATTAAGGTGGTTACCTTGGAAGGACCAGGGTGAGTCAAGGGGAGTCCTAAGAGTCTAGTCCAGGCCCTGGAAATGGACCAGGGCCCACCTACATGGGTCCACAGCTGCTGTAATGGAAAACACCAGGAATGGCGGTACTGTATTTACCGCCATTCTTGGATTTTTTCAAAAATGGTTTTTTTCCTTTGGGGGATGCCCTATGATGATTCCAGGGGATGCCTCATGGACCGAGGGACCC
The DNA here is from genome assembly GCA_015143295.1 of Tetracentron sinense. Lineage (NCBI taxonomy): Eukaryota > Viridiplantae > Streptophyta > Magnoliopsida > Trochodendrales > Trochodendraceae > Tetracentron > Tetracentron sinense. The sequence continues at coordinate 33,309,433 of CM026573.1, read as the reverse complement.
CCAAAGACTCGAGGCTGGTCTAAGATTACAGGGGAGGGTTCTCTACCCGTGAGGGGTTCCCCACATATGTGAAGAAGGTGGGGGAAGCCCCTGCTCTGGGGTTTCATAGCACAACAAAAGAACAAGTCCCCTGGAAGGACCAGGGGCTGACATGAATGCAGAGAAAAGAGAAGAAGAAGGGATGTTTGAGCCCTACCCTGCTACTACACTCCTTGCACAGGTGGTGGTGGATAGTGGTGGTGGCTCACAGCGGCTGCACAGCTGGGGAAGGCATGGGATGGTCCTCAGGGAGTTCCTGGTGCTACTAATGGTGCTTACAGAAGTTTGGAAGGAGCTTAGGCCTTGAAGGTTGCACAGGGTTCGGGTAGGGTATTTTGCAATGGAGAAGAAGGCTGTGGAGGTGTGGATTTTATAGGCCAAGGGCTGGGGACACCATGGGCATTAGTGGGAAGGTCTGGAGAAGGTATGGGGGGTGTGCAGAGGTGGAGTGGGGGCTGCTAGGAGTGGGTGGCACAATGGAGGGCGATGGAGTGAGCAGGGAGGTGTGCAAACCTACAAATTCGCAACACAGGGAATGGCGGTAGAATATCTACCGCCATTCCCATCCCAGGCAAAAAGCTTGATGGCGGTAGAGTATCTACCGCCATTCCCATATGTTCTGAAATGGAAATGTCGATAGATACTCTACCGACATTATGGATTTTTGAAATTTGGAAAGGGCCAGGGCCCCCCACTCAGCTGACTTGGGTCATAGGCCCATGTTTGGGCCCAAGGGTTTTTGCCAATGGGTCTAACCCTAGGTGCCTTGGTCCTAGGGCTAGGCTAGGGCTAGCTAAATTAGGGTTAGGCCTAGGGTTTAGGGAGTTGACCTAGGGTATGGCTAGGGTTTGTCCTAGGGTTGACTAGGGTTTGTCCTAGGATTTAACTAGGGTTAGGACCTAGGGTTGACTAGGGTTTATCCTAGGGTTTAACTAGGGTTAAAGGGGATTCGACTGGTGATAACCATGGTTAAAAGATCTTAACCATGGTTAGGGAGGGGTGTAAAAATTGGGTGCTTACACACTACCCAATTGGAAAACTAAAGAAGGAAACTAATTAAAAGGAAACTAACAATGTGTGGGGTTGTAACATTCTATCCCTCATTGAAACAACCTTGTCCTCAAGGTTCGAAGTCGGGAAAACATTCTTGAATTGACTGGCACATTTCCCATGTCACATCTTCAGTCGGAAGATTAGGCCATTTGATCAATACTTGAGTGATAGCTTTATTGTTCCTCTTCATGGTCTCCGACACCAATTCTACGATCCCAACATTAGTATAGTCCGGCAAAGTAATAGTGACGATTAGGTGATTACCAGTCTTCTTTTTTAGGCAAGAGATGTGGAACACTGGGTGAATACACGCATTATTCGGTAACTCAATTTTGTATGCAACAGTTCCAACTTTCTCGAGCACCTTATAAGGTCCGTAAAAATGAGGTGCTAGTTTTTATTGAATTATGCAACGCCATAGAAGATTGTCAATAAGGTTGTAGTCGAAGATAGACCATGTCGCCTATCTCAAATGATCTTTCGGTGCACTTTTTATCTGCTTGCATCTTCATCCGAGCTTGGGATGCTATCCCATTTTAAAAATTCTTGTTCCACATGGTAGACTATGGTGGTGGCTTGGACATAAGCTTCAATTGTTGGAGGCGGCCGACCATAAACCACTTCATACGGTGTCAAATTACCAGATTCATGAAAGGAAGTTTTATAACTCCATTCAACCCATGGTAACTATCGCACCCAATTTCGTGGTTGTAGGCTAGAAAAACAACATAAATAGGTCTCAAAGCAATGGTTAACCCTCTCAGTTTAGTCATCTATTTGAGTATTGAAAGTTTGAGATTTTAACCCCTCTTTCCGATCAGGATTGAACCCGAGGAGGAATAGCGAGAAATCGTAAATGAGTTGAGAGTCGCCACCTATTATAATTTTGAGGGAAATGATCCATGAGATGATTGGATAAGACATGGTCTAGAAGTCAGGGTTAGGGATTCAATTGAGTTAGGGGAAGGTATTAGGCACCCTAAATTCCCATCATAAGATGGTTACATACTCCCTAAGTTTGAGTTTGAATAAAAGAAACCATAAAAGAAGCTTGAAATTGATCTATATGCTAAGCAATGTTAAATTAATGTAAATAATATGATGAGATGGGCAGGATAAAAATGGAATAGGGATTCTGTCCTGGGGGAGCTGAACTTGATCAAGGTTGCCTACGTATATACGATAAGTGGAATCAAGCCACACGTAGTTCCAAGGCTATGGTTTGAGTTGATTTGTTTGGATGGTGGGTGATTGAAGGGTTTGACAGCTTTTGCTCATATCTAGGAGCGAAAGGGCAGTTTAAGCTCGTGCTGAGGAGTGATGAGGCAGTTTAAGCTAGTGTAGAGGAGCATTAAGACAATTTGAGCTCATGTTTTAGAAATGTTTTCTAAATTTTCCATTTCTGGCATGTTGAAGATTAATCCTTGCAACCTTCATGAATTTATGGGTGGAATGTGTGCAACCAACTGCTAAGATAAGGAGGAGATAGTAGAGAAGGCATCGAAAATCCAAGCCTAGAAAGAAAGAGAGCATAGATTGAGAGAATCCTGGATTGCAAGATAGTATGCCTGATCCAAAACAAAGTATATGTGTATAGACGGAATCTCCCTCTTGGTTCAAAGACCACTACGTAATCTTTGACGGGTCGCTCTTTGCCATGGTAGCTCTTGATTGACAATGTGTGAGATGGAAGGAGCCCTCTTTTCTTCTGAGCGGCAAGTCCCCTTTCATTTATAAATAGAAACTGAGGGATTGCAGCCAAAGAGGTAAGGGTAATTCATTAAATCTGAAGACAGGGAGTACTTCCATTGAGGATATGTGAAGTTCTGCAAAGATATCAACAACCAGAGAATGCCAAGGTGGTCTCTATAGAAAGTAGGGGTCATAGATAAGTTTTATGGACCATTATTAGTATACATCTATGTATTAGGAATCAATAAATTTTACAGAAATCTTCCTTCTACAACTCTTGTGGGAATCGATGAATTGAAACAGTAGGGGTGGATCTTGTTATCTCTACATGCAACAACATACGGTACTATGGCTGACAAGCTAATAGCCTAGATGTGACATAACTGTAGCACCCCGGATTTTTCTTTACTTAATGAATACCGTTTTCGTAGCTACTTGGCCTTCCTCATAGTCTAATTAATAAATAAGAAAGAAATCAAAAATTCCGAAACATCAGAAATGTGCGTTTTTGAAAGACGAACCCAACGCAAGTTGAATCGTCGAAATCCGACGAACGAGTCAAAAGATATGGCCAAAACAGTCTGGACCTGCAGGCAATCGATCGCTCGGTTATGCACTTGAGGACGAGCTCTGGAGAGGCACTAAGGACGTAGCTCGGAAGGCACTAAGGACGTAGCTCGGAAGGCACTAAGGACGTAGCTCTGAAGGCACTAAGGACGTAGCTCTGATAACGTGCTCTGACAACGTGCTCTGATAAGGCACAGACAACGCATAGACAACGTACTCTGATAACGTAGTTCTAGCTCCGATAACGTATACGTTGTGCATCCGTTGTGCAACAGACAACGGGTACGTTGTACAGCTCACGACGGGCACGTTGTACATAAGACAACGGACAACGTGTTTCGCACTATTCACAGCACAACGTATCCGGCACTATTAACAGCACAACGTGTTTGGCACTATTCACAGCACAACGTGTTCGGCACTATTCACAGCACAACGTGTTCGGCACTATTCACAGCACAACGTGTTCGGCACTATTCACAGCACAACGTGTTTGGCACTATTCACAGCACAACGTGTTCGGCACTATTCACAGCACAACGTGTTCGGCACTATTCATAGCACAACGTGTTCGGCACTATTCACAGCACAACGTGTTTGGCACTATTCACAGCACAACATGTTTGGCACTATTCACAGCACAACGTGTTCGGCACTATTCACAGCACAACGTGTTTGGCACTATTCACAGCTCAACGTGTTCGGCACTCGTGTTTTTACAGAAATTTCAGTAAGGGTATTATGGTCTTTTGGTCGGTTCACTCTTACCTTAAGAGTTTAACCGGAGCCTTTAGGGCACATTCTCAACACTTAGAGGATTTGGGGGATTAGAAGAGATGAGAAAGGGTTTCCTAAGCTAGGGTTTTGCTTTTGGAGAAGAATCAAAGGGGTTTTGAGACCCTAGATCACTTCAAGTCCGGTTTTTTCTCCAAGATCACGGCTCAAGCACTCGTGGAGAGCGTTCTCCAAGCTAGGGCAGCAACCCAAGCACGTTTTTGAAAGGGGTTTCTTCCCCAACTCAAGTCTCCTTCAAGCAAATGTGTTCTTCTTTCAAGTTGGAGCTTCAATCAAGGTTTCTACAAAGGATCAAGCCTTGATCTAAGGTTAGTACACCCTACTAACTTTCCCTAGCAAAAATCTAGGTTTTCTATATAAAAATGTGATTCTTTATATTATGTTTTCCTTTTTATGAAATGTGTTATCCTCCATTAAATATAAACAAGATAATGGAAAAGGTGTGGATGTGTGGATGGAATGTTGGATGTGGCGATTGGATGCCGAGATGTATGTTGTGTGATGTGTGCGATGGAAATGGTGGATGAGTATTTTACCAATAATGAACTTACCTTGATGTTTGGATGGAATATATGCGCTAAAAAGAACAAGATGAATTATTAAGAAACATTGCATGTGTTGTGTTTGACAAAATGCCTAAACTATGAATAAACGACTTAGATGAAGAAAATGGAAATAAGTTTTATGCATGTGTTCTTATAGACGATGAATTGGTCCAATGTCATGTGAATTACTGAAGTTACCTATGCTAATATTATGAATTGAATTGTAACGCCATATCTCTTTTGTTAAGCGCATTCCCACGATTGTTATTATTGGCTCGCACATGAGCACGCATGATAGCATGAACCGAGATTTCAAGAGCATGTGCATATAATAAACAACAAGAAAATATTGCATGTCAAGGAGGTTGGTAGCCCAGGGAGATTCGGGTGCTAACCTCTGGCTCACAAGAAAACTAAACAAGTAATAAAAATCACCTATTGTCAAGGAGGTTGGTAGCCCAGGGACATTCGGGTACTAGCCAGAGCTCACAAGTGCATTGCATATCAAGGAGGTTGGTAGCCCAGGGACATTCGGGTACTAGCCTCTGGCTCACAAGTGCATTGCATATCAAGGAGGTTGGTAGCCCAGGGACATTCGGGTACTAACCTCTGGCTCACACGTGCATTGCATATCAAGGAGGTTGGCAGCCCAGGGAGATTCGGGTGCTAGCCTCTGGCTCACAAGTTACAAGATGAAAGTTTACAAGATGATGATCATGCATTCATGCATGCACGCATACATGATTTCTACGAGGCATATCGAGACAGGACATGGGTTTCAAGCTTGGGTTTTATCGGTGTTTTTGCATTCATGCACACACTTTTAAATGATTGTATTATACCATGTCGAATACTGTTTAGTTCGTGATGCTTCTATTACTGCTTTGCATGGTATGACTATTACGTGTGTTATTATTGTTATGGCTAGCTAGTAGCTTGTACTCGCTGAGTATTCCATGCTCAGCCGTACTTTCATGTCGGCAGGTGCACGAGCCCCTCTTGACATATGTGATCAGGGTCCTTGGATAGAGGAGGACTACGGGGAGGAAGAACCGTATGAGGATCTAGTAGTCGAGCCTCAGGCAGAGGCGAGAGACTTAGACCATTGGCCCCACGGGGGTGACTATTGATCGAGAAAGTGTTGGGTCTTATGTATTTTGATATTTTGTTAGGTGGGCCTGTCCACCTTAGACTTAGACGTGTTTTTGTATTTATGTTAACTTGGAATACTACATTTTGGATCATTATAAAGAAAAGAAAATTTTAGTTTTTGCTTCCGCAAATTATGTTTAGCTTCCGTGCTCTGATTATCATTGTTTAGTACTTTATTTATCTTGTTTACTACAGGATGGTTCGGCAGGTGCAAAGTGTGACGCCTAAATTATCCCTAAACTCCTAGGGGGTATTTTGGGGCGTGACAGAGGTGGTATCAGAGCTCTAGGCATTAGAGTCCCTAGGGTTGCGTAGTACTAGAGACCATGATTGAACAAGGCATTAGTTGTATTCCAAGTATGGACTAACAAGTTAGTCCTAGTCAAAATAACTTGAATCTCAACCAAACTTAGAGTCCTACGCTAGGAACCCGGATTGTATGGATGATGTTGTGTTGTATACCATATGTGCATTAATTGTGTTGTGCTTATTAAATATGCTTGATGAATATGTATTGAGCGAATTGCGAAAATTGTACTAAATGCGTATCCAAGTTGGACTCATATTGTATTGTCGTTCTCAGGAGAAATCATGAGACTCAATACCCGGGGTCGCGGGTACAACACGAGGGGTAATGGAGGTGATGCTCCATTGGGTGATGATCAACCCGACTTTGCCCAAGCATTCGCATCCATAGCCGAGACTTTGGCTATGTTGGCGGTAAGGCAACCGGCCACTCCGCCTAATGCGGCACTTATACCGGCTCCTCCTAACCGAGCCCAAGCCAGGATAGAAGCTTTTCGGAGGATGAGGCCTCCAACTTTTTGTGGAAGCATTGATCCACTTGTCGCCGAGGGTTGGATTCGGCAACTCGAGAAGATATTCTCGGTATTGGCACCTACGGAAGTGGAAAGGGTCACTTGGGCGGCCTTTATGCTTGAAGGCGAGGCCGACCATTGGTGGAAATCCGCACTTCGGACCCGAGAGTTGACCCGGCAAGGTCAAGATTGGACTTGGGAAGAATTCTTGGAAGCTTTCAACAAGAAATACTTTCCGGTCTGAATGAGAGAGAAGATGGAAGTGGAATTTATTACCTTGGAGCAAGGTAATATGTCCGTAGCGGCTTATGAAGCCAAATTTTCAGAGCTATCTCGATTTGCTCCACACATGATAGCTACCGAGGCTATGAAGGCCCGGAAATTCGAGAGGGGGTTGAAGGCCTACCTCAAGGATCGTGTCTCAATGTTCCGACATGAGACATATTCAGAAGTTGTGGACAAGGCATTGTTGGCCGAGTCGAATTCCGAAGAGTTCTTTAAGAGGAGAGGAATGGAGAAAGGACAGTCAAGTAGTTCAGGGGAGAAAAGAGCAAGGACTAGCTTGTATCAGTCCACAGGGCCGGCTCAGTCACAGAGGATGTATTCGGCACCACAGGCCCCTCGCTCTTTTGCTCCACCGGCTTTTCGCCCGGCTACCTCATATGCTCCTCGCCCCGCAGTTACTCAGGCTACGGGATATGCTCTTTCCCCCTATTCACACGATGTCTGCACTCTTTGTGGAAGGAGGCATCCAGCAGGAGAATGCCGGAGGGTTTCAGGATGTTGCTTCCATTGTGGTGACCATGGTCACATGGTTAGAGATTGTCCCCGACGTCAATTGCCAGCTCAGTCTTCGGGGAGCAGGCCCCCGATTAGGCAGACATCTCAGCCTAGCTCTTCTCAGGCTTCGAGGGCCTCACAGTCTACCCGGCCTCCTCGTCCAGCCACACAAGGCCGAGTCTTTGCCTTATCCGAGAGAGACGCACGTGCATTCGACGATGTCGTGCAAGGTACGCAAAAATTCTAGAGTCTAAGTTGTGTAAAATTTCTATGGTTTATTATGTGATTATTTATACTAAGGGTTACCTATGTATGATGCTTGTTGTTGTTTGAAATCTACTAATAGTAGCTACTTAATCGCACAGGCGCTTTATTAGTGAACGAGTGTCTCGCCCGAGTGTTGATCGACATAGGATCCACTCACTCCTTTGTGTCGCCTAGTTTTGCAAAGGGATTTTTGACTGAGGCTACTCCGTTAAAGCAGGAGTTGACCATTGCAACTCCACTCGGCAAGTCAGTTGATACGGACAAGATATTCAGGGATAGTGTGGTTTAAGTGGGGGAAAATGAACTGTTAGCCGATCTCATCGTCCTAGATTTTCAAGACTTGGATTTTGATGTCATCTTAGGGATGGATTGGTTGTCAAACCATCACGGGCATGTTGGGTGTTTTGAGAAGATGGTGAATTTCAAGCCGGAAGGGGGTAAGCCTTTTCACTTCCGAGGATTAAGAGAGAGGGACATTGCTCGCCTCGTAGCCTTGAGTATAGAAAACCTAGAAGCACAAAACTCCTCGGCCATTCCGGTCGTGAGTGATTTCTTGGACGTGTTTCCGGAGGAACTTTTCGGGTTACCTCCGAATCGGGAGATTGAGTTCGCTATAGAGCTTACTCCGAGCACCGCTCCGATTTCAAGGGCACCGTATAGAATGGCCCCTATAGAGCTGGAAGAATTGAAGAAACAGATTGAGGAGTTACAATAACTTGGTTTCATCCAACCAAGTGTCTCACTGTGGGGAGCTCCGGTTCTCTTTGTAAAGAAGAAAGATGGGTCGATGAGAATGTGTATAGACTACCGTCAGTTGAACAAGGTAACTATCAAGAATCGTTATCCCTTGCCAAGGATCGATGACTTGTTCGACCAACTGAAGGGAGCGAGATTCTTCTCCAAAATTGATCTTAGATCGGGGTATCATCAATTAAGGATCAAGGCGGAAGATGTTCCGAAGACGGCTTTCAGGACTCGGTATGGGCATTACGAGTTCCTTGTCATGCCTTTTGGGCTGACGAATGCACCGGCGGCATTCATGGATTTGATGAACCGGGTGTTCCGATCTTACTTGGATCGATGCGTGATTGTATTCATTGATGACATTTTGGTGTATTCCCAGACACGGGAAGATCACGCACGAGACCTCCGCCTTGCTCTGGAGATGTTGAGAGAGCATAGGCTATAATGCCAAATTGAGTAAGTGCGAGTTCTGGTTAGAGAAGGTCGCATTTCTTGGACACGTGGTGTCGGCCGAGGGCATTTCTGTAGATCCAGCCAAGGTTGAGGCAGTCATGAGTTGGGAGAGGCCCAAGAGCGTCACGGAGATACGTAGTTTCCTCGGATTGGCAGACTACTACCGGAGATTTGTGGAGGGATTCTCCAGTTTGGCTGCACCTCTCACCTACTTGACAAGAAAAAATGCAAAGTTCAGTTGGAGTGACCGATGTGAAGTAAGTTTCCAAGAGTTGAAGAAACGCCTCACCACAGCCCCTGTCCTTACTGTGCCATCTGGACCTTTTGGGTATGAGGTGTATAGTGATGCCTCGCACGTCGGACTCGGGTGTGTCCTAATGCAACACAAGAAAGTCATTGCCTATGCATCAAGGCAGTTGAAAGAGCATGAAAAGAACTACCCCACTCACGACTTGGAGCTTGCGGCGGTCGTGTTTGCACTCAAAATTTGGCGACATTATCTGTACGGGGTGGAGTTCTATGTGTACATGGACCATAAGAGCCTCAAGTATCTCCTTTCCCAAAAAGAGTTAAACTTACGACAACGACGTTGGATTGAGTTCTTAAAAGACTATGAGTGCACTATCCAATATCACCCGGGAAAAGCAAACGTGGTGGCAGACACCTTGAGTAGGAAACCACCGGGGTTGTTGGCTCACATGTTAGTGCGAGAATGGAGATTGTTAGAAGATTTGGCAAATTTGGACAGCAGTGTGAATGACTCCGTCCTCAGTCCCGTTTTGGCAAATGTTATGGTTCGGCCGTACCTTATAGATTTGATCCAAGAGTATCAAGCCACAGATGCTGACTTGTTGGCTTTTCGGGACAAGGAAGTTGCCAAGGGTAGCACGGACTTCTCTCTCACTAGCCGGGGTGCTATTACATTCAAGGGAAGACTTTGTGTCCCAGCCAATGCAGACCTTTGGAGAGAGATCATGGATGAAGCTCACCGTTCAAAGTACACAGTGCATCCTGGGGGTACGAAGATGTACCGGAACCTCAAGAGTCACTTTTGGTGGCGAAACATAAAGAGGGAGGTTGCGGAGTATGTGGCACGGTGTTTGGTGTGCCAACAGGTGAAAGCGGAGCATTTGAGACCGGCGGGTCTTTTGCAGTCTCTCCCTATTCCCGAGTGGAAATGGGAACATATCTCTATGGACTTCATCGTGGGGTTGCCGAAGATGGTTAGGAAGACCGATGCTATATGGGTAGTTGTTGATAGACTCACGAAGTCCGCTCATTTCTTACCGTACCGGACTACATTCAACTCCAATCAGTTAGCGGAGCTATACATCAAGGAAATAGTCCGATTACACGGGGTGCCAGTGAGTATTGTGTCGGATAGAGACCCAAGATTCACATCCAGGTTTTGGAAAAGTTTTCAAGGTGCAATGGGCTCCCGGTTAGACTTTAGCACAACTTTCCACCCACAGACCGACAAGCAAACCGAGAGGGTGAATCAGGTTATTGAAGATATGCTCCGAGCATGTATGCTAGACTTCAAGGGAAGTTGGGAAGATCACCTACCTTTGGTGGAATTCGCTTACAACAATAGTTATCAAGAAAGCATACAAATCGCGCCTTTCGAGGCTTTGTACGGAAGGAGTTGTAGATCCCCGTTGTATTGGGATGAAGTGGGAGAAAGAAAGATTTTGGGCCCCGAGTTAATTGAACAAACCGCGGATAGGGTCAAGCTTATCCGGGAGAGGTTAAAGACCGCACAAGATAGACAGAAAAGCTATGCTGACAACCGAAGGAGGGATCTTGAATTCCGAGTCGGTGATTTTGTGTTTGTAAGGATTTCACCGACCAAAGGTGTTATGCGATTCGGGAAGAGAAGCAAGCTTAGCCCGAGATATGTGGGTCCGTTCGAGATCATTGCTCGAGTCGGTGAGGTAGCTTACCGTGTTGCTTTACCCGCTCATATGACGGTGGTCCTCAATGTATTCCATGTCTCTATACTTCGAAAGTATGTCCCGGATCCTTCTCATGTCATCGAGTTGGATCCGATGGAGATTCGAGAGGACCTCACCCTAGTTGAACAACCGGTGCAGATCTTGGATAGGAGAGATCAAGTCTTGCGTAACAAGACCATTCCCTTGGTCTTAGTGAGATGGCAACATCATTCAACGGAGGAAGCTACATGGGAATGAGAAGCCGAAGTGCGGGAAAAGTATCCCCAGTTATTTGTTTAAGGCCTTGGCACTCCCTTGTAATTTTTATGGTCTTGTGCATGTATGTATCGTCCAAATTTCGGGGACGAAATTTTTGTAAGGAGGGAGAATGTAGCACCCCAGATTTTTCTATACTTAATGAATACCGTTTTCGTAGCTACTTGGCCTTCCTCATAGTCTAATTTAATAAGATGGAAATCAGAAATTCCGAAACGTCAGAAATGTGCATTTTCGAAAGATGAACCCAACGCAAGTTGAATCGTCGAAATCCGACGAACGAGTCAAAAGATATGGCCAAAACAGTCTGGACTTGCAGGCAATCGATCGCTCGGTTATGCACTTGAGGACGAGCTCTGGAGAGGCACTAAGGACGTAGCTCGGAAGGCACTAAGGACGTAGCTCTGATAACGTGCTCTGACAACGTGCTCTGATAAGGCACAGACAACGCATAGACAACGTACTCTGATAACGTAGCTCTAGCTCCGATAACGTATACGTTGTGCATCCGTTGTGCAACAGACAACGGGTACGTTGTACAGCAAACGTGTACGTTGTACAGCTCACGACGGGCACGTTGTACATAAGACAACGGACAACGTGTTCCGCACTATTCACAGCACAACGTGTCCGGCACTATTCACAGCACAACTTGTTCGGCACTATTCACAGCAGAACGTGTTCGGCACTATTCACAACACAACGTGTTCGGCACTATTCACAGCACAATGTGTTCGGCACTATTCACAACACAACGTGCTCGGCACTATTCACAGCACAACGTGTTCGGCACTATTCACAGCACAACGTGTTCGGCACTATTCACAGCTCAACGTGTTCGGCACTCGTGTTTTTGCAGAAATTTCAGTAAGGGTATTATGGTCTTTTGGTCGGTTCACTTTTACCTTAAGAGTTTAACCGGAGCCTTTAGGGCTCATTCTCAACACTTAGAGGATTTGGGGGATTAGAAGAGAGTAGAAAGGGTTTCCTAAGCTAGGGTTTTACTTTTGGAGAAGAATCAAAGGGGTTTTGAGACCCTAGATCACTTCAAGTCCGGTTTTTTCTCCAAGATCACGGCTCAAGCACTCGTGGAGAGCGTTCTCCAAGCTAGGGTAGCAACCCAAGCATGTTTTTGAAAGGGGTTTCTTCCCCAACTCAAGTCTCCTTCAAGCAAAGGTGTTCTTCTTTCAAGTTGGAGCTTCAATCAAGGTTTCTACCAAGGATCAAGCCTTGATCTAAGGTTAGTACACCCTACTAACTTTCCCTAGCAAAAATCTAGGTTTTCTATATAAAAATGTGATTCTTTATATTATGTTTTCCTTTTTATGAAATGTGTTATCCTCCATTAAATATAAACAAGATAATGGAAAAGGTGTGGATGTGTGGATGGATTGTTGGATGTGGCGATTGGATGCCGAGATGTATGTTGTGTGATGTGTGCGATGGAAATGGTGGATGGGTATTTTACCAATAATGAACTTACCTTGATGTTTGGATGGAAAATATGCGCTAAAAAGAACAAGATGAATTATTAAGAAACATTGCATGTGTTGTGTTTGACAAAATGCCTAAACTATGAATAAACGACTTAGATGAAGAAAATAGAAATAAGTTTTATGCATGTGTTCTTATAGACGATGAATTGGTCCAATGTCATGTGAATTACTTAAGTTACCTATGCTAATATTATGAATTGAATTGTAACGCCATATCTCTTTTGTTAAGCGCATTCCCACGATTGTTATTATTGGCTCGCACATGAGCACGCATGATAGCATGAACCGAGATTTCAAGAGCATGTGCATATAATAAACAACAAGAAAATATTGCATGTCAAGGAGGTTGGTAGCCCAGGGAGATTCGGGTGCTAACCTCTGGCTCACAAGAAAACTAAACAAGTAATAAAAATCACCTATTGTCAAGGAGGTTGGTAGCCCAGGGACATTCGGGTACTAGCCTCTGGCTCACAAGTGCATTGCATATCAAGGAGGTTGGTAGCCCAGGGACATTCGGGTACTAGCCTCTGGCTCACAAGTGCATTGCATATCAAGGAGGTTGGTAGCCCAGGGACATTCGGGTACTAACCTCTGGCTCACACGTGCATTGCATATCAAGGAGGTTGGCAGCCCAGGGAGATTCGAGTGCTAGCCTCTGGCTCACAAGTTACAAGATGAAAGTTTACAAGATGATGATCATGCATTCATGCATGCACGCATACATGATTTCTACGAGGCATATCGAGACAGGACATGGGTTTCAAGCTTGGGTTTTATCGGTGTTTTTGCATTCATGCACACACTTTTAAATGATTGTATTGTACCATGTCAAATACTGTTTAGTTCGTGATGCTTCAATTACTGCTTTGCATGGTATGACTATTACGTGTGTTATTATTGTTATGGCTAGCTAGTAGCTTGTACTCGCTGAGTATTCCATGCTCAGCCGTACTTTCATGTCGGCAGGTGCGCGAGCCCCTCTTGACATATGTGATCAGGGTCCTTGGATAGAGGAGGACTACGGGGAGGAAGAACCGTATGAGGATCTAGTAGTCGAGCCTCAGGCAGAGGCGAGAGACTTAGACCATTGGCCCCACGGGGGTGACTATTGATCGAGAAAGTGTTGGGTCTTATGTATTTTGATATTTTGTTAGGTGGGCCTGTCCACCTTAGACTTAGACGTGTTTTTGTATTTATGTTAACTTGGAATACTACATTTTGGATCATTATAAAGAAAAGAAAATTTTAGTTTTCGCTTCTGCAAATTATGTTTAGCTTCCGCGCTCTGATTATCATTGTTTAGTACTTTATTTATCTTGTTTACTACAGGATGGTTCGGCAGGTGCGAAGTGTCACGCCTAAATTATTTCTAAACTCCTAGGGGGTATTTTGGGGCGTGACAATAACAGTTGAGACGATCCATGGCTTCTCTTTGAATGGTTTGCCTAAGAAAAGATATGGGAAGAAAGCATCTATTTAGTATTGATATTAGACACTAACTATAACCCCATTGCCAGATCCAACATCATGAAGTATCTGAAAATAAATAGAATAATCAAAAGAAAACATAAAACCTGAATCGACACCTTGAAAATCAAGCAGGAAAACCAAACCCTAATTTCAACTCTCATCAACAACTACCCAAACAAACTAATTAATCTAGAAACGAAACTTTAGGGATAAATCAAACGAATACTGATAGAGCTCGATTTGAGAACAAATATATAGAAACTTGCCTGGTAAAAAAAACGAATCTCGTGTGCAAAGGATAAGAGATGTGTGGCTGTTATGCTACCTCTTTGTGGAGGACCAAGCTTGGCTCGAGCTTAAAGTTGGAGAGATGAGTTGGAGAACCAGCGCCAGAGAGAAGTATACGAAAAGAATAGGAAAGAAGAGTAAAGAGTCGTGAGGGTCGGTTAGGTTCAAGTTGAAAAACAACGACGGCTATAATCTGGTGTTGCTCTTAAAAACTCTATACCATGTTTAACAACCGTGGTTTGTAGCGACATATATATATATATATCCACAGCTCATATCCGTTGTTCTTTGCACACATTTGTGTAGTTCAATGAGCCTTTTCATGTAGTGGTTGAAGAGATGATTCCTCCTTTACCTATTTCTATTGATCCAGGGGATTTTCCGATGATTGGTCATGAAAAAAATGATGTAAACATAGATGGAGGAAAACAAAGTGAGGTGCAGGTTTTCTCCAGGAATCCAAATCGTGGGGTTTGGATGATAGATACTAACAAAGAAGACCCTCATATGCTCTGCCATGAATCTTCCTCAGATCCAGGTAATATCTATACCTCCCTTGTTGATTCTAACCTTCCTATTGCTCATAGGTTAGGTGTTTGCTCTTGCACACAACACCCTATTTCTAACTTTGTGTCGTATGGTTCTGTATCTCCCTCGTATCGTACCTTTGCCATGGATTTTTCTTCTGTGTCTATTCCTTGCAGTGTTGTAGATGCTTTTTCTAAGTCAGAATGGAAAGAAGCAATGGAAGTAGAGATGCTAGCTCTGGAAAAAAATAAGACATGGGAGATGGTTTATTTACCAAGAGGCAAAGTTCCAGTGGGATGCAAATGGGTATTCACTATGAAACATAAGTCTGATGGGTTAGTTGAAAGATACAAAGATAGACTTGTTGCAAGAGGGTATACACACACATGGCATAGACTACTAGGAGACGTTTGCTCCTGTAGCAAAGATGAACTCAATAAGAGTTCTTTTATCTCTTGCATCTAACCTGGATTGGCCTTTTATACAATTCGATGTGAAGAATGCATTTCTCCATGGTGACTTGGAAGAAGAAGTGTACATGAAATGTCCTCCTGGGCTCAAGTGTCTTCTAGCTGAAGGGAAGGTTTGTAGACTGAAGAAGGCCTTGTATGGGCTTAAGCAGTCCCCTAGGGCTTGGTTTGAAAGGTTTCGCCTAATCTTGATTATAAATGGTTACAAACAAAGCCAAGCTGACCATACTTTGTTTAGCAAGCACAAGACAAGAAGGTGACTGCTCTCATTGTTTATGTAAATGACATTGTGCTGACTGGAGATGACCAGGGGGAAATTGAAGGGCTTACTTGCCAAGGAATTTGAAATCAAGGATCAAGGTCAGTTGAGATATTTCTTAGGTAGGTTGTCAGGTCCATAAAAGGTATCTTTATATCGCAACGCAAATATGTCCTTGACCTTCTACATGCATGAGACTGGTATGATGGGTTGTAAGCCCTGTGACACTCCCATTGACCCAAACCATAAGCTTGGTGAAGCCACTGGTGAGAAGATTATCGAAGTAGGGAGATATCAGAAACTTGTAGGGAGATTGATATATCTCTCACTTACTCGTCTTGATATTGCTTATGCTGTCAGTGTGGTGAGCTAATTCATGCATGCTCCTACCTCAACCCACTTGGATGTAGTGTACAGGATTCTGAGGTTCCTCAAGTCTGCTCTAGGACAAGGACTGTTGTATGCCCGTTCCGGTAATCTCCAGATTGAGGTTTTCATTAACATAGGCTGGGCTGGATCTATTTCAGATAAGCGCCCCACCTATGGTTACTGTACTTTGTTGGTGGTAATCTAGTCACATGGAGAAGTAAGAAACAATCTGTAGTGGCCAGATCTAGTGCATAGGCAGAATTCCGGTCGATGGCTCATGGATTATGTGAGATTTTGTGGCTTCGCATTCTCTTGACCGACCTAAAGCTAATAAAAAATCTGTAGTGGCTAGATCTAGTGCATAGGAAAGAAGTTGTATTGTGACAGTAAGGCGGTAATCAGAATTGCTCACAATCCGGTTCAACACGACAGAACCAAACACATTGAGATGGACAGACACTTCATTAAGGAACAGTTGAAGACAAGTCTCATCTGCCCTCTATTTGTGAAGACGGGTGACCAACTTGCTGATATTTTGACTAAGGGTCTTGGTCATACTCAGTTTACTAAGATTATTGGCAAGCTTGACATTTGTAATATCTATATACTAGTTTGAGGGGGGAGTGTAGAATATTAAGTATTCTTGTAAATAGGGGTATTCTTGTAATTAGGGGACCCTACTTGTAACACTTATTAATAGAATATGACAGAGAGAGAAAGTTAAGTTCTCTACTCTTTTTCTCCGTCTCTTCTTCTTCTTCCTCCTCCTTCAACCCCTAAAACCTATCCCAAAGGAATTCTACTTTAGGTACATAAATCAACTTGTCGAATAATTCCTAAACCCCAACTTTGTGCACCCTAGGGAGGAACGACACTAAATAACTTCACAAGATTTGGAGTCACCACCTATTTTATTTTAAGGGAAATAGGACCCGGGTAAATATGTGGACAAGGGCCGACGGTCTAGGTCAGAGTCTAGGTAAGCTATACGGTTAAGTCCCGGTGAAGGTGTTAGGCACCCTGGGGCCCCCGTTTACGACGGTTACCTACTTCCTAGGTTTAACCCAAACAAGAAAAAATTAGAGAAATTCCAAAGTAATTTGAGTTATGCTAATTAAGAAGGGATGAGAAGCAATATCTATCCTAGTTGTGGAACCCTCGTTTGGGTTGCCTTCATACCCAGCTAAGCGGGATCAGACTGGTGTAGTTCATCTGCGGGAGTTACAGTAGTTAGGAATCGTTACGGAGTAGCGTATTTTCGACTCGTTTCCGGAGTGTCAGTACTTTATACTCATTCCGGAGTTGAGGGATAATTTATGTGTTCGTCTCAGAAATTACGGTAGTTTAAGCTCATTTTGGAGTGGACAACATAGTTTTAGGCTCATTTAGGAGCGCCGGGATTGATTAAATTTTGGTGTCTTGACTTTGTAATGTTTTTGGTCTTTTTTGATATTTTCTATTTTTTTGGATAATAGTTTAGGCTCAATGCAGAGCAGGGGGAGCAGGCAAGCTCGCTAAAGTTATAATTTTGGGTTTTCTAGATATTTAAACGTTTTTCTGTTTTTTGTTTTTATTGGGGT
The DNA here is from genome assembly GCA_015143295.1 of Tetracentron sinense. Taxonomy (NCBI): domain Eukaryota; kingdom Viridiplantae; phylum Streptophyta; class Magnoliopsida; order Trochodendrales; family Trochodendraceae; genus Tetracentron; species Tetracentron sinense. The sequence continues at coordinate 33,291,858 of CM026573.1, read as the reverse complement.
ACTTTAGGATCATTTCGGAGCGGTGGCCATTTAGGGTCTTACCAAGTCATACCCTAAGCAGTTTAGGCTCGTGCAAGTATTGAGCTTACATCTTAGTCTAATCTAGGGTTAATCAAATTTTCTAAGGGTTGTCCTAGAATTATCTTAACATTTGTTGAAGAATTACCCTAAAAAGAGAGTTTCATTAACTATGGCTAACTATCTCAAAAAAGAATTAGGTTTAAGCTAATTAACCTAGATCACCTAATGATTAGGCATATGGAAACTAACCTAAGGTTTATTTAAAAATCTGATTTTAGCAAAGTTAAAACTAACCTAGAAACCAATTAAAGAAAGAATCTTGAAATCCAAATTACATTAAACCTAAACAAAAAATCAGATTTAAAGCAGTGAGACTAATCTAACTAAAATCAAACTTAACTAGATTACAGGCTAACCTATTATTAGAAAAAGGATATTACCAAAGCTAATATACAGCTAAAATAAAGGCTAATCTAAAACTAAAAGCAGTAGATTTTTTTCAAATCAAAACTAACATAGGAATTAATTGAGAGCATATGTAAACTAAATATAACCAATTTAAAACAAAAACAAAGGAATTGGGGGGGGGGGGGGGGGGGGGGGAGAGATATCAACTGCTACTGTCGTGGCGGATGGAAAAAGGGATGTAGGGCCAAACCGGATAAGAGAGTTGGGAGCACTGCTGTGTGGGTTCCCTACTTGCCAAACCAAAGAAGACTGTTGGGAGGTGCTACTAGTTGCTATTGCTGCTGATCTGGGCATAAATGAGGGTGTTGCAGGGGATGGAGGATGCCGTTAGGCTGATGCTACGAGGGAGGAGATGGGGGACCAATGGTTGTTGGACCGAGGGCAGAGATGAACTGCTCATGAGGGAAAATGGGCTGAAGAGGGGACTGTTGTGGGCGTGAACAGGGGCTGTTACTGGGACTATTAGTGGAGGTGAAATGTGGTTAAGACTATTATGTGTGTGAACATGTGCTGTGAACTGATGGAGAAGATGAGTTGGCTGATGGGGGACTTTGGTGTGTGTACAAAGAGTGAGCCGAGAGGGATTTTCCTCCGCCTTCTTTTCTTTTCCTTCCTCTCCTTCACCTACAACATGAGAGGGGCTGCAAGCTGCCCAACAGATTGCGAGAGGAAGAGAGTGGTGTGGTTGAGAGCATTTGGTGGTGCCTTGGGGTTCAACACAAGGATCTTACCTACACTTCTCCTCTCTTAGGTGAAATGGGGATGAGATGGTGAGTGGGTGACGTAACGGGTGTGCTTATGAGGTGAGGGCTTGGCTTGGGCATTATCATTATAACATAATATAGCATCATAGTTCTATAGCTCTTGCAAAGTACCAAATCCTTTAATCTATAGTCAACTAAATCAGTTTTGAACTTTACATACATAATCGGAACATCTCACTCTATAGGTAAAATCTGTACATGCATGAACTACTCTAGCCTATAGCATAAATTTGATAAAAATTCTCAAACAAGAATTTTGCTATCCTATTTAGCAAATAGTAGAAAAAAGCTCAGAAACTCTAATTCTTCTTATCGGTAGAAATTAAGCATAATGATTCAATTATTAAAATCCAAAATAAGGTTGAGGAACAACATATCTCTATTTCAGCTGCTGCATGGTGGAAACCATTGTCCTTAAATCCGACGTTGCCCCTCAAGCAAGACTCTAGTGCCATTGGGATGAAATGTTGTCGTCTTGATTCAAAGTGCCCAACAAATAATGCCTGAAAAGTAACAATGTGAGAACCAGCTGATTTGAGCAACGAACAACAAAACGTATTGAGAATTCAGTTAGTGTATGTGCACAGATTCTTGTTTATATAAGATATATTAGTCCAGAGACAGATGCGGATAAATATGTCCCTCTCCGCAAGTGTGTATACATTACAAATATCATAAGAATGCTCATTCGAGTGTGTAACAACATACATGTTTGAGTTCCAAATTTATGCCTTATTAGTTTGATGGTATTGCACGTAAGCGCTTAAATTATCCACCTTTCCTTTTGAGGGAATCATCTGGAGAGCATTTAAAACTTGAGGTGAGATGATGGTGCTTCATATCACTCATCACGCATCTATCTGGGACAGTTGCGTACATAACTACCGTACTCTAAACACCACTAACATAAAGATAAATCAAAATTTGAACTTCTTCTGAGCTAATAATCAAATTTATTTGAAAAAAAAATACTACCCAAAAATTGTGAAGCTTCTCCGGGGATGTGAAGCTCGAGAGTATGCCTCTTTTTCATTTTATTACACAAGTCTTAGATGGGCATATATCGTTTCAATGATCTAACTAGTTCTACTTGATTTTATTAATGATAGAATCATGATTACAATGCATCACGATGTAAAGTCTCATGTTGATTCATATGAACCTTCTTTGTTGATCAAAACTTTTCTCCAGCGGAAGTTGATGGCTCTTCTTGATCACACCTCGAAGTAGGATCACAATCTAACCACAAGAGAGAAAGAGAGATGTTCGTACGGTTTAAAAGGTGAGAGAGGGCATCTTTAAGATTAAGGGGGCATCCAAGTAGAGAGGAGATAAGAGAGGGGTGTTCCAACTATATGGTGGCTTGTTTGGGTTTCTCTAATGAGAGATCCCATATATATATATATAGGAGAGAGTCCTCCTTTTTGAAACACATTTTCTAGTATAAACATAAACCGTCTTATTTAAAAAATAACTGTCTCAACTAAACTTAGAAACTATCCTAATCAAATTAGGATTCTCCTTGCCTCTTATCTAAATCCTGATTAGATAAGGAATAATCCTAACTAACAACTAGCAACCCTAGCAACCAAAAAGGAAGGAGGACAGAGACAGAGGGGCATTCCACCCTAACGGTTGCCTTTCTTACAAACCCTAGTATTAATCTAATTCTCAATTAAATTAATAAATAGAGAGAGTGTGGGACGTCCCACACTAGGCCGGGTCCACTCTCTTACACTCTATCCTCTTTAATATTTATATCACATATTAACAATAACGCTACTATACAATATAGTAGAAAACAAGGAGGAAACTAATTAATTAAATTAAAGATTTAGGTAGCTCTTAGTGTGTGGGAACTAAACGGATCCTTTATTTACGGTTGTGGAACCAAATGCTTCTTCTCCAAGATGTAGCCTTGTTACTAGGAAACACTTTCAAATTCATATTCCATTATGTACTTCAAATTTCATCTACGTCTCTGGACTTCCACTAACCACAATAACGCCCATTAACACATTGTGATCAACTCTCCGGGAAAGAGTGAATTACATGTCAATAATTTCTATTACTAAAGTTTACAGTCTAATCCTTGCACTAACAAATATTGCTTATAACTTTCAGGATAATATCTAACAATGCCTTAATCCTTTGCTTATCAGAACTCTTTCTGTTGATACTTTTCGTCAAATTGAACTTTCAAAAACAATTAGAAATTCATTAGAAGAATAATTATACTTATTTTCAATATTTTGAAAATAATCATTTGGATAAAACCATTTCATCGATAAATACCAGCTGGATTTACAAATCCAGTTTGACAAGTATCAACTGAACATTTACCCCATTAAGGAGTGGTGGAATCCATATTGAGTGTCCACACACTTCTTTAAGCATTAGGTACATAAATCAACATGCCGAATTATTCCCAAACCCTGACTTTGTCACTATGCTTCCGGGCCAGGCCCTACGAAGGAACGACGCTAAATAACTTCACAAGATTTGGAATCGCCACCTATTTTATTTTAAGGGAAATAGGACTCGGGTAAATATGTGGATAAGGGCCTAAGGTCTAGGTCAGAGTGTAGGTAAGCTATACGGTTAAGTCCCGGTGAAGGTGTTAGGCACCCTGGGGCCCCCGTTTCCAACAGTTACCAACTTCCTAGGTTTAACCCAAACAAGAAAAAATTTGAGAAATTCTTGAGTAATTTGAGTTATGCTAATTAAGAAGAGATGAGAAGAAATATCTATCCTAGTTGTTGAACCCTTGATTAGGTTGCCTTCAAACCCGACTAAGCGGGATCAAACCGGTGTAGTTCTTCCGCGGGGCTTACAGTACTTAAGAATCGTTGCGGAGTAGCGTAGTTGAGACTTATTTCGGAGTGTCGGTAGTTTATACTCATTCTGGAGTTGAGGGATAATTTTTGTGTTCGTCTCGGAAATTACGGTAGTTTAAGCTCATTCTGGAGCGGACAACATAGTTTTAGGCTCATTTAGGAGCGCTGGGATTTTATTAAATTTTGGTGTCATGACTTTGTAATGTTTTTGGTCTTTTTTGATATTTTCTAGTTTTTTGGATAGTAGTTTAGGCTCAATGCAAAGCAGGGGGAGCAGGCAAGCTTGCTAAAGATATAATTTTGGGTTTTCTTGATATTTAAATGTTTTTCGATGTTTGTCTTTGTGAGGGGAATTTACCGAGAGGACACGCGTCAGCAGCAGCTCCTCCCAAGTTCTGATTTACTGGTAGAAGATTGGAGTGGAGGGTGTGATACCCTGACCTGTACTCCGATGATTAAGTCAGTAGGCGTAGAAGATGATGAACAGTAAGAATATAATAGAAAGTTCGAAGGTCTTAGCTCTTCCAATTTTTCTGCCCCCCTCTGCCACACTGTTTTTCATAGGTTTAAATAGGCCACCCTTGTCATGGCCATGGGCACCCATTGATGTCCATGCATACCTCGAATCCCTGATGTGTACTTCAGTAATCATTTTAGATAGATCTTCCGGTCATTCGTACTGCACGCGCATCTGCACACAAAAAGAGCAGGCCAAGAGTAGGAACTCATCCGAGGTGACTGGCATTAAATGCCATTTAATGCCAAGACAATGTTACCCACCTACCATCGTAGAGGTAGGATCAGTCCCAGGCGACTGGGCAGCAACGCCAGGTCTCATTACGTGTTAGGATACGCAATCGTGGACAATAAGACTACGGGTACGTCGTCCGAATGAGGACGTGATCGTCGTCCACGAGACCACGGGTCCGTCGTCAGAGTGAGGACGTGATCGTCGTCCACGAGGCCACGGGTCCGTCGTCAGATTGGGGACGTGATCGTCGTCCACGAGATCACGGGTCCGTCGTCCATACGACAACGGGCCCGTCGTCGAGGAGACGACGGAAATGAGCTCAAACGATAACACCCCACTGAGGACGAGCTCGTTGTTACCACACTTAGGTTTTTACGAAATTTACTCATTACAAATTGCCCCTTTATGATACTTTGAACGTGGTTCAGAGTGTCATAAATAGCGAAACGTTGGAGGAGAAGATACGGCTCACCTCAGAATGATGATAGGTCACATACTCTGTACGCGAAGGCGTAGCGTCGTGCCAGCTGTATTGCGCGTGCCGAAACGTCATACCTCATAAATGTTTGGCAGGCTGTCATCATTATCTTCCGGACGCTTCGTTTATCCCGACGGTTACTTAACTCAGTCAAAAGACCATCCTGCCCTTCGCGTTGTCCACATGTGTGGACACGCGTACGGTACAGATCGAGGTCATTATCGTCCTTAGAGTTATGGACTGGTCTATAAGTACCGAAGGCCTGGTACTCCATCTTCTTCACTCGAATTCTTGCATCCTGTTACTCTGCCGGAATTTCTCCTCACCGACGATTGTTGTTCTGGTTTTCCTCCTTCTCCGGCTGTGCCTCCCCTTGCTTCCTAAATCCAGTTTCGGTAAGAACCTTCTCTTTTCTTTTTATTCTGTGGTCGTTTTTCCTACATTTCTTCTTTTTCTCCTTGTTTGCGACCATGTCTGCCGAAATAGTTAGGATAGACAGTGCCGATGAGGCCAGTTGCTCAGGCAGTGCCCCTCACGGTGTTATCACCGGTGTTTCCAAGTCCAAAACCAGACCAGTGGTCAAATACGCACTTGACCATTACAAAACTCTTTTCCAAATTCCTCCTCACGTCCACCTTCATTTCGGGGAAGAAGACGTCCTTCCTGACCATCGTTCTTCCTGTACAATCGTCTACCTCGCTCAGTTCGAGGCTGGACTTCGATTTCCCCTCTCTCCTGTCACGGACTCCGTCTTGTCCGCCCTTCAAATTGCCCCGGGGCAAATGCACCCAAAGTTCTACAAGTACATGTCTCTGATGGACAAGTTCAACAGAGACGGGTACAATGTAGATGCCAGGCACGTCTTCCACTTCCGCTACGTCGTGAAGTGTCCCGGGGTTGTTGAGGAGGGAAAGAAGACGTACTTCACCTGGAGACAAAAATCCAAAATTCCCGACATCATCGCACACCTCCCCGACATGGAACGGGATTGGAAGGAGATGCCCTTCGTGGTCTCCGGTGCTTGGAGGGCAGAGACTGCCCGTCCTGTTCCCCACGAATTTACCTCAGGTCTGTTATTATTCAGTTGTTTTCCGTTGTCGTTTTTTTTTTTGAAAACGTGCTCCTGTCACATGGCTAATAATATTTTACTTTTTCTGCAGAGGCTTCAAAGATACACTTCTCTGACCTGTCCGCGGAAGAAGAGTACGCGCTCCGGAGGGTTCGCAGCGATAAAGGGGACGCCTACGTCACCTGGAGGCCATCCTCGACTCGAGAGACAGAGTCCACTGTGGAAGCAGGGACCGAACCTAAAAATTCTCGTCGACAAGCTCGTCCGCCGTCAAAGAGACCGCTCGGACAGGCTGCTGTTCTTGGAGAAGAAGAAGACATGGCTGACCAACCTTCTCCGCGATCTTCACAGGCTCCGGCCTTAACTCGTCCTCCCCGTCCTTCCCGTCTATCTTCAGCGGAGAAGAAGGCGGAGAAAAGAGAGAGAGTAGAAGCTCTCAAGGCTTTGACGGCGAAGAAGGCTCGGCGAGAAGCGGAGCACGATCGACGGGTCCGAGAACGCGAATCTGCCGGGGTGCCATCTGCTCAGGCGGCAACAATTGGCGAGGGGAGTGGTGTCCCCGTGGAGGAACCTCCAATCGTCATCAGCGGCTCTCCCGCGGATCTCGTGACCGCTCCGTCTATTGTGGCAGAGACGGCTGCCCCCGCGATCGTCCCGGCCTCTGCTCCATCACCAGCCGCAAATGTGGCTTCATCTTCCTCCCCTCCTCGAGAGAGGATCACCATGGGGGGCCCCGCCGAGCTCTGGAATCCCGTCTTCCCCAGAGGGTACACTCGTCCTACCGTTGCCCATTCTGCGATAGAGCACGATTCCATCGCCACATCGATGATGTTGGCGATGAGGCTCCCAGCGGATATGGCCGCAACGAGGGACCTGCACTGGATGGGGATGTTCAGTGCCGCGAGTCGAGCTGTTGCCACGGTACGCGTTTTTTTTTTTTTTTTTTTTTTTAACCATCTTTCTTTCTCTTCTTTTTATAGCTGGGCAACATGCTTGCCGGGATGTACGAGGTCACAGCCGAGAATAGGCGTACCTCCAATGGGCTGAGGGACAAGGTCCTTGACCTGGAGAGGAGGGGAGCCGAGGACGTGAGACGGCTGAATCACGAGCTGATGTCCGTCAAAGCTGATCTTCGGTCTGCCAAAGGCACGATTGCCACGGCCGTGAAACAGCGGGACAAAGCTCGGGATGAAGCCCGCAAGGCAATAGAAGGAGAGAAGGCGGTAGTGGAGCAAGCCGAAACATCCGTCCTCCGGATCAGTGAGATGGACGAGATCGTGAACTCTCTCCGACAGCGGCTGGAGGCGACGGAGGCCGAGAAGGCAGCATTGGCCAAACAGCTCGAGGAGGCCACGGCCGCGAGGGACAAGGAGGTTGAAGCCGCCAAGGAGGCTTTAACGGAGTCTCTTCGAGCCCACTTCCAGACGGAGATGGAACGGCTGATAACTGAAGACCGGGTCGAGACGGAGAGAGAATTAATGAACGAACTCCGAGAATCGGGACGACTGGTAGAGTCTCCCCAACAGTCGAAGGATGAGGCCACTCGTTCTGAGGCTGTGGGCATGGAGATCTCGCCTGGTGAAGAACCCGAGGTACAAGGAGGGGGGCAACCCCCGTCATCTCTTGGACCATCTCCCGTCCTGCCCGAGGCTCCTGCTGAAATCGCCTCTGCCGATCCTACTGCTACTGCTGACGACGTTCCGACCGTTCCTGATGACGCTGTCATGATCGTTGACGTTGGCGAGGACTGATCTTTCCTCCTTCCTATCCCTTTCCTTTCAATTTTGTATTGGCTGTACTCTTGCTCATCTTATGTCAATAAAAAATTTCTGTTTTATATGTATCTCCTTTTATGATCACTGTGTTGCAACCGATTGTTCCGGAATAATCATCTCGTTCAAATAAGACAAATAGCACATAATTAACTCATGATCGAGTATAAATCTCATAACGAAAATAAGACAAATAGCACATAATTAACTCGTGATTGAGTATAAATCTCATAATGAATATAATTCACATCACTTCTAATAACGGGTCGTTAAAGAAGCGGGTTAATACTACGGACGTAATTCGACAACAAGTCCATTCCATAAAGACGAACTTATGGTAACTCGTGGTGGGACACCATGCTCAGAGGACATTCCATTAGTATAAGCCACCGGTATGCTCAGATGGAAATTCCTTTGTATGAGCCACCTGTGTCCCATGGTGAGTACCCTGTTCGTGTGAAATGCACTCGCCGTGGTAACTCGTGGTGGGACACCATGCTCAGAGGACATTCCATTAGTATAAGCCGCTATGATGCTCAGATGGCAATTCCTTTGTATGAGCCACCTGTGTCCCGTGGTGAGTACCCTGTGCGAGTGAAATGTACCCGTCGTGGTAATTCGTCTAGAATGTTTTACAACGTGCTGAATATGTAAGTAAAACGAACGACTGAACTCACGCCTTTAGCAAATGTTCATAACACACAACTTTATTGGAAAAATTGTTTTAAATTCATAATGTTCCACGATTTTTGAATTACATTACCTTGTAAGTCTTTAAGGTAGTACACCCCGGGACTCCCGATACGATCCACGATATATGGCCCTTCCCAGTTGGGACCCAGTTTCCCGCTATTGACTTCTCGAGTGTTTTGGAAAACTTTTCGAAGAACAAGATCACCGACTTGAAGAATCCTTCTCCGTACTTTCTTGTTGTATGCCTTTCGTAATTGTTGTTGATAGCGTTTCATCTGAATGCTGGCATCTTCCCGCTTTTCTTCCAGCAAGTCTAAATGAATAGCCATTAATTCGACATTTTTGTCTTCCTCTCCGTGTTTCTTCCGTGAACGTGTTGTTGGCAGACACACTTCAGTGGGAATAACAGCTTCCGCCCCGTATGCCAAAGTGAACGGGGTCTCGTTCGTAGGGCTCCGTGGTGTTGTCCTGTATCCCCACAACGCATTATGTACTTCGCTGGTCCATTTTCCCTTGGAATCTTCCAGTCTTCTCTTGAGGGCATTCAAAATATTCTTGTTGGCTGCTTCGGCAAGGCCATTCCCTTGAGGATAATAAGGGGAAGAGAAGATGTGCTTGATTTTCAACTCTCGGCAAAAGTCGGCGATGAGCTTTCCTGTGAATTGCTTCCCATTGTCAGAAATGATGGACTGCGGGATGCCAAATCTACAGATAATATGTTCCCACAAGAATTTCTTCACTTCTTGTTCTCTAATACGCGCTAGGGGAACAGCCTCGATCCACCGGGAGAAGTAATCCGTGGCCACCAGTAGAAAAATTAAATTACCGGGAGCTTTGGGAAAGGGTCCCACGATGTCAAGTCCCCAACGAGCGAAAGGCCAAGGTTGAGATACGATGTTGAGTTCCTGAGCGGGGGCATGAATCAACTTCGCATGACGCTGACATTGACTGCATTTCTGTACGTACTTCTGTGCGTCAGCTTGCATGTAAGGCCAAAAATATCCTTGCCCCAGAGCACGATGAGCGATAGTCCGTCCTCCCGAATGGATGCCACAGATCCCTTCGTGGAGCTCGGCTAAGATCGTCTCTACGTCTTCAGGATGCACGCATTTCAAAAGGGGTCCTCCAAAGGATTTACGGTACAGTTCCCCGTCCACAAGGGTATAACGAGGAGCTTTATATTGAATTCGTCTTGCTTCCTTTGTGTCAGAGGGGAGAATTCCATTCTTCAAGTAAGTCGTTATGCCCGTCATCCAGCTCGGCACTTGAATTACGGACAACACCGTGCGTTGCGTTTGTAGCTCAATAGAGGGGTACTCTTTATACTCAACGAGGATTGTCTTGGGTTTATCAGTCTGTATCATTGAGGCGAGGTATGCCAACGCGTCAGCATGCTTGTTATCGTCCCTTCGGACATGTTTGATCTCGAGGACATCAAAGGCCCTCCGTTGTTCTTGTAAAAATACAGCGTAGCGCCTCATCCGCTCATCCCGACATTCATAGGTGCCGTTGACTTGGTTCACCACGAGCTGTGAATCACAGAACACCCGGAGTTTAGAAATTCCCAACTCTCGGGCACTCTGCAACCCAAGGATTAACGCCTCATATTCAGCTTCGTTATTGGAGGCAGCATAACCAAGGCGCGTCAGTTTCTGTACTTTAACATGATTCGGGCTGACAAGAACAGCACCAAGTCCCGAACCGCTGACATTAGACGACCCATCCACGTACAAGACCCAATCGCACCACGCCGTCAGTTTGGTTCCGTCTCCAGCCTCTTCTTCCACAACGGGATCCTCCTCCGCATCGTCTGGGAGCTCGTGACGGTCGGGCTCCGCTGAAATTTCGGCCTCCTCCACGGGGAAATCGGCTAAGAAGCTTGCAACGGCCTGCCCCTTCTCTGCGGTTCGGGCCTGATATTGGATATCGAACTCGCTAAGCGCCACGGCCCACTTCGACATACGTCCAGCGGTTTCAGGTCGCCCCAACACAGTTTTCAAAGGGTACGTTGTGATGACGACGACGGTATGTGCTTGAAAATAAGGACGTAACTTCTCAGCAGAAAAGACGAGAGCCAGACATACCTTCTCCATTCTGCTGTAGTTGGACTCTGCCTTGTGGAATGTCTTGCTGATGAAATAAACAGGCTTCTCTACGCCGTTGTGACTTCTGAGCAGCACGGAGCCAATGGCTCGTTCTGAAACGGAGAGGTAGAGGTACAACACTTCACCGGGTTCAGGTACGGAGAGGATCGGAGCAGAGCCTAGATACGTCTTCAAGGCGGCGAAAGATTGGGAACATTCTTCTGTCCATCTGAAGACGGAATCCTTTCTCAGCAACTCGAACAGAGGTCTGCATCGATCAGAAGACTTTGATATAAACCGGTTGAGAGCAGCGATACGCCCCGTCATTTTTTGAACTTCTTTCCTTGTCTTCGGTTCCGGTATATCTATCAGAGCACGGATTTGCGTGGGATTTGCTTCAATGCCCCGTTGACTGACGAGATAACCAAGGAATTTGCCCGAGGCGACGCCGAATGTACATTTCTCAGGATTTAGCTTCAGGTTGAAAGTGCGTAAAATAGAAAACGGCTCCACCAAGTCGGCTACAAGAGAGTTCCGAGTTCGGCTTTCACAACGATATCGTCAATATAAACCTCCACCGATTTACCAAGCAAGGGTCCAAACATCAGATTCATTAGCCGTTGATAAGTGGCCCCGGCATTCTTCAGGCCAAAGGGCATGACCCGGTAACAGAACAGGCCACGCTCCGTTATGAAGGCCGTTTTCTCTTGATCGTCCTCCGCTAAGAGGATTTGATTGTAACCCGAGTACCCGTCCATGAAGCTCACATCTCGTGACCCGCGGTTGTTGTGATAGTCTATCGATTCTGGGAACTGGGAAGAAGTCTTTCGGACAGGCTTTATTAACATTAGTGAAATCGATACAGACTCTGACTTTCCCGTTCTTCTTCGGAACAGCTACTACATTGGCTATCCACTCCGGATATTGGACCTCACGAATGAACCCGTGCCGAATTAACTTATCGATCTCTTCATTGACGGCCTATGGTACGCTGGAGCAAGTCTACGAGGCTTTTGTTTAACTGGATTGACTACGGGATCAACGTTGAGGTGGTGACAGATGATTTCAGGACGTATACCCGTCATGTCCTCATGTGACCAAGCGAAAACGTCAAGATTCTTCCTCAGAAAATTTATCAACTCCCGCTCTTCATCCGTTGTCAAACAAGTCCCGATCTGCAGCATTCTTGGCTCGTTCTCCGTCCCCAGGTTGACAAGTTTCGTGGGTTCAACAGAGTGGTTTGTCAACGATTCACCCGTGCTCTCATCTTTCACGGACCCGACCTGTAATTGCTATTTGAGTGGGTTGGGTGAGGCGTAATCACACCTCTGCGATGCCAGCTGGTCTCCTCTTATTTCACTTGGTCCGTCCGGAGTGGGGAATTTCAGTACCTGGTAATAGGAAGATGGAATAGCTCTCATTTCGTGAGTCCACCATCGCCCCAAGATAGCATTGTATGGGGACGGCGCGTCGATAATGGAGAACCGGGTGGATAGGGTGATAGGTCCAGCTTTGACTGGTAAGACGACTTCTCCTAGGGGTTGCATCGAACTTCCTTCGAATCCTATCAGGGGGGTCTGTGCAGGGACAAGAACCGCCGGGTCCAATTCCATCTTTGCGAAAGCATGGAGATACAGGATATCTGCCCCACTTCCAGGGTCAATGAGCACTCGCCTGATGTCGAAATCGCCAATTCTCATAGACAGGACAAGAGCATCGTAGTGAGGCCTGACCACAGTTGTCAAGTCTTGATCAGTGAACGATAGGGCCTGCTCGACTTCCTTCGTCGTCGATCGCACTTGAGTAACTTTTGCCACGTGTGATAACTTCTTCGCCTTCGCTCGGTACTGCTGCTCGACATCTACTTCCGGTGCTCGAGCGCGATGGATGACGTTTATGACTCCCTTCGGAGCTTCTCCGCCTCGGCTCATATGACCAGATGGCTCTCCCTCGTGAGACCGAGTGGATGGCTCCGTAATATGCCCCTATTCTCTTCCAGAGTCCACGTATTCTCCCAGATAGCCCTCACGGACTAATCTTTCCAAGTATTCTCTCAGGATGCGACAACGATTTGTGAGATGCCCGTGGCATTTGTGGTACTGACAGTATTCGTGCGCCCTGGGTCCCGTGGTGACGTCACGAACGATCCGTGCTGGCCATTCGAAGTATGGTTTGTCTTCCATCGTCTTCATGATCGTCGCCGGGCTTGCGGAGAAGTTGACCTGACCAGCACGAGACGCGAAAGGACGTCTTTCTGTTGCTTGATTCTCCCTCTCCTTGTAATGCCCGGGTTCCTCTCGTCTCTGATAAGCACGGTCGTCCCGCCGCAGGAAATTGGACCGTAGATCCGTTCTCCTCGACGAGTCTGCATCTTGGCGGATTCCCAACGAGAGTCGGTTCGGTTCTCCTCGTCGTTCAACGTACACAACTTTTTCCTGTCGTGTGCGTCTTCGTGGTTCCTCGTCGCTGGAAGATGATTCATACTTTGGTCTCTTCCCTCTCTTCGAGGAGGGTCTGCTTCCCATTCCACAGCATCTACCCCTCGTGCTCTGGGCCTCGTTGTTGCTGCAATATCCTCCTCCATCCTTCCGTACTTAGAGGCACGGACTATCAGCTCGTCCATCTTGATCGGACAGTCAAGGGCAAGAGACTCGTAGAGCTTGGAACTCTTGGGTATGGCATTCTTGAAGGCCGCTATGCAAGTGCAGTCCTCAATCTTGTCAATATAGAGACTTCACG